>JARVGQ010000804.1:13739111-13753505 GCA_031762355.1 Hypsolebias martinsi | reverse complement strand
AAAAAAAAAAAAAAAAAAAAAAAAAAAAAAAAAAAAAAAAACAAGCATATACATACAGTATCTTCAAAGGGCCTACTGCATAATGTTTTCAACTATGACCACCAGCTTGAATCAGAATGAATCAAAAATTCAACCAAGAGATGCATCCAAAGGTTACTTTCTGAGCAATCTGTTCAATGGTTCATGAAATATTTTGCTAACAGACATGGTCAACAAGTAAAGTTATTAACACAAAGCTGAAGGATCTGTTCACAGTGTATCTGGAGGATGTTTGGCTCAACATATCTGAAAATGACTCGGTTATAGCCATACTTGTATTATATTTGATGGTCATTTTAAATATTGAACAAAGAGCTATTCTCTCAATGCTGAATTGTTGGAAGTCACATTCATCTTCTACCAAATCAACATTTATCTCAAGTGTGTCTAAAAATGACTGACTTATCGCCATTTTTATATCAGCCTTGACAGCCATTTTGAATCAGGTTGACCCAAATATCAAAGCCAGAGGACTGTTCAGTGATTACTTTGGGAGAGTTTCAGTAGTTTCAAATCATCTAGTGGTTCATAAGAGACATAACGGTTTTAAGAGGATCTGTAGCATTCTCTTTGCATATCTGTTAGCTTTCCTGAGATGTTTTTGACCCGGGTGAGCCTCGCAGACATTGAACCCCCACTCTAGAGTTTGCCATGAGCCTCGTTGCCAGTGGGAGCCACTTGCCCAGCCCATTTTGAAAATTATTAAACAAGGCCACCCGCTGAATTCAAGCATATCACTAACCGTAGAAAAATAAATGCCACAAACGTAAGAGAACTTACTTTGTGACCAAGCAACTCATTTTGATGTGTATCTGTTCATGCATTTGTCATGCACAAGACTTACTCTTACGCTTTTTCATAAGCGGCCCCTAAGATCCATCCATTCATCCATCCATTATCTTTTACCCGCTTCGTCCATTTTTTAGGTCACGGGGGTCGCTGGTGCCCATGTCCATCAATCACTGTGCGAGGGGCGGGGTACACCCTGGACGGGTCGCAAGTCCATCACAGGGACACAGAGACAAACAACCATTCACTCTCTCACTCACACCTAGGGACAATTTAGAGTTACCAATCAGCACTAACATGCATGTTTTTGGTTGGTGGGAGGAAACAAGAGCACCAGAAGGAAACCCACACATGCACGGAGAGAACATGCAAACTCCACCCAGAAAGGTCCTGAGCCACTGAATTAAAATATAGATTTTATTATTTAGGACACAACAGGAGCTATTCATACATGATGAAAGAAAAATCATGATGATCTCAGTCATAATTGTATCTTCAAAAATCCTCATAGGTGTAAAAAAAAAAAACAGAAAAAATATATTACGATGTAAAGAGATGTCAAACGTCTTTATGATGCGTTGGAAATTTAGACAAAAAGGCTGAACTTCAGTTTTAATTTGAAGTTACAGATTTTACTGCGGAGCCCGACGTCAAACTTTTCAAATTACACAGACGAGCTGAAAAGCAGGCGGAGCGGAAACGAAACAAAACAACAATGCCTTGGTGGTCTCATCCTTATTCTGTCATCACTCGAGGCTCAAAAATGCTTTTATTCAACAAGCCGAACCCACAAAACTGTTCTTTTCCCAAGAAACATGTGCGTAAAGAACTTTTGTGTGGACTGCATTTGCGTAAAAGTCCAACAGGTTTTGTTGTAGTTTTGCACAGATGTAGGCTGCCTGTGGACGCAAACCACGTCCATATGGAGACAAATGTTGCTTCTCTGATTTACGAAGTGCTTTTGTAGAGCAGGAAGGAAGAACACAAACTGTATCTTTACAGAAAAGAGGGAAAATCGAGAGTTCGGAGGGCAGGGTGTGCACATAAAACGAGTCGTGAGACAATTTGACGGCAACGCATGAAGATTCACGTCACACGACACCATTTCTACAACCTCTGGAAAGTTCGCTTTTGTAAAAACAAACCTGTTGTAATGAGAGGACTGTCAATAAATGTAATTACTCCCTTAATAAACTTCTCGCATTCACTCTAGAGGCTGTTTACTTCTGGGACTTGAGGCCAGATAGGGAGGGACACAAGCCCACAGGCTTGGGATAACAATCAAAAACACAACAGATGTGACCCCTCAGTGTAAACCAACAGGGCCGCCCTGTTGCCAGACGCAAAACACAGAGCCGCTGGCAGGAAATCCACGGGCTGTTGACATCGCAACTCATCCGTGGCAGACGAGGAATAACACTTCTGGAAAGGAAGCGTTGGGGGAAATAGAGAAGCCCAAGAGGGAAAGGATGCTGTCATCAGAAAACCTGACTTAAGGCACTTTTTATACTCGAACCACACAACTTGGAGAAAATGGAAAGTCTATACAAAATTATGTATGGAAGAAGTGAACAGAAAAAAAAATCCACCAATTGAACTTTTCCATTATAATTTTTTTTTTTTTTACATTTTGTCAGTTTTCTGTTAAATTGTAACTTCTTACAATTAAAGGTTTGCTCCACACTGTAACAAGATCTTTCCAATCCATAATTTTACATTATTGGTCTCGGTGCAGTCGTTCAGCAGCTGCGCTACCAATAATAAAGATCCTTTTCATTAAAAACAAACACTAAAGACTTCATAATTGACCTCGTTCTTAATGTCCCACAGCAGCTTAAGGATTTCAGGCTTGCTTCTCGAGCTCCACGCAGAAGTACGGTTAGTTTTAACACCCATAATAAAGGGTAAAATGAGCCAGTAGTTTGACTTTTAGGGGCAGTGAGGAGGAGGAATAACAACTCTAGAAAACTGGGCTTGAGCACAGCTGGTTTTTGGGACTAGTGTAAGGTAGACAGTGTTAATGACACTTAATATTGCATCAGAAAGGAAAAACTGTGAATTTACCACTAAATGAACACTGTGCATTTCTTAGGGATGTGTCATCTAACTAAATTCAGTGTTGTAAGGAGATGTGGCTGTAAGTATGAATTCTGGGTTTCTTTTCCGGCCGTCGTTGTTTTTGGCTGGATTTAGAGTTCTGATGTCGGCTCAGTGCTGCTAGATCAGACATGAACTGGATGGAAAAGACATTTTTCAAGAAAAAGACAGAAAACTTAATACAAAGCAACATATTTAATCACAAAATTTTATTATGAGTATACCTTATTTTACATGAATAAACACTTTTCCTTGCAGCGTTATAAACATTGTTCTCTTTTTATTTTTTAATAAGAAGACCTTTGTTTTGTCACTTCTTTTTTTTAAACAAGTGATTCAAAGAATCAAGTTCCACAGTTGAAGCACAATCGAGGGAAACTTACAGAGACACCCATTGAAACCCAAAGTTGGGTCTGGTGAGGTCCGATTTCCACGAAGAAACCTGCCATCAAACCAAACGCTGAGAGAGACAGACAAGCTAATCGTCTGTCAAAGTGGAAGCAAGTTGAAGACGCAAATACACACCGAGCAATCCTCATGATCCAGGAAGGAGAAAAGTCAGACCCACACAGTTCATAGAGAGAGCACCGACACAATCAGAATCACTTTAGACCATAGCGAGTTATTATTCCTGAGGTGAACTGATTTTAGCACTTAAGAACAGAACCAAACATCTGGAGTTTGTAGTTTTTCAGTGTCCTCTGAGCATTTACATGGACTACAGTTTCATATGTACCACACAATTCTCAGGGCAAAATAACACAAATGACCATACCAGCATCTCTAGCCTATAAACTAAAGCTCATGTGTACTTCACTACCACAGAGCTGCACCAACAGATCAGTTCTAATCCTTATATCGCATGTACTTTAATTCTGACAGCTACTGTTTCACTTGATTTTCTTTTATCTAGGACATAAACAATAGATGATCAACTATGTTTTTAAGTGCATGTGAGTTTACATTGGGTATTTTGCACATCAGTGTTCTCAGTGACAATTTAAATTTAGAGCATGATGATCATCTTTTAGTCAAATGGACTGAAAATATTAATTTCCAGGTAGGCCATTCTTGGGAGCAAAATGACATAATGTAAACCATGTTGGTTACATACCTGATTTGTTCATTGCCGATACTTGGTACAAAATGCAGTACATAGCCAGTATCTAACCAGTAAGTATGTATTTGGCATTTACTTTGTACCAGGTAATATTTTGTATTGCAACTATTTTTTTCTGACATGGATTTATCAAAAGTTCAATCCATTTTCTGCATTTTAGTGGGAAAATCTTCTTTCAAAATAGCTAAGCACCAGTATCTCTCCACCATGCTGTTTTTCTTAAGAGTTCTAGCTGCTAACAAAAAATGTGTACAAGACATCTTGGTATGCAGTGGTTGGTCAATGATTTTCTGTTTAAATCCAAGCAGAAGTTCCAGGATGTAATGGTCAGCTGAAATATGGGACTAGCTATTAAAAAGGCACCAAGGCTGAACTGGGTTTGCATGCTAGAACCAGAACGGTCCCAGCAGAAAGGAGGTATAACATTGTAATGTGGTGACTGAGCTGTAAAATGACGAAGCCATGTTTCCTTCTTATAGTTCAGTGTGTTGATGAGGGCGTGTTGATGTACATCTGGGATCGTGTCAGAGAAGTCCACTCCACTGATTGGCAGATAAAGTATTTTGCCATTTTATGATTTTTTAAAATTTATATATTGGTGCTGTATAAAAGGTTGAACAAAGAAGAAAACTCATTAGGGACTTCATTTTTGGAAAAGATCGAAGTAAAGCCCTTCAGACAGATGCATTTTGAGGGCATAGCACATCTTCCAAACAATTCTCAGTAATGCAAAGTATTCATGATTTTAAGTAAACAGGCTACATTGCTGGTATGGTGTGACAAGTGAATAAAAATGGCTTGAACCAGTAAGAATAAATAATGCATTTAAACACCACCAATCTGCTTTTCTTTCTGCAGCAAAGCCAAATGTTTTCTCCCCAACAGGACGGCAGTATTAGCTGATCCAACCATGTGAATAAACGCTTCGACATCGAGGATATCACACTAAAGCAGAAGCACACTGGATATGTTGTCAGCCATTTCCATGCAGCAAAGGGAAACAACTCCAGAGATATAGAGGCGTGCCTCTGTAACTTTGCATAAATGTTATATTACAACAGGTTTCACCAGAAGAGTATACAAGTTCAACTTTATGGCACTTGTTGAGTGTTAGTAAGTTAGAAGCAAACATACCATTGTTAGTTTCACCACATTGTTTTTGTTAGATTAAAAGACACAGAAAAACCTCAGACCATGTGGACGGTTACTGATATTTTTGGTTTCAACACATTGAGGGAGCCTTTCCATGATAGAGCCCTGACAAAATGATCCGTTGATCTGATTTGGAGAAATGCTTCCAACACAAAAACTGACATCCTTCAGTGAGATGGGACTGTTCAACTGAAAACAAAACTCAAATGATGTAACGTACCTGATTTTTGAAATGTTAACATTTAGCAAACGTATCAGAGTACTTATAAATAATACACTTCCTAGCTATGCTTTAGTGCTGTATGCATTGCAATTTAAAATTTCTTTTGGTGACATCTTGAATGTTAAATGGTTATATTTTTAAATGTGACATTTGATGTAAATAACAGTAAGTGGCAACGTTCAACTCAACTGGAAGCACATTTTGTTATTCAGAGGCACTAAAATTATAGTTTAATCTTAAAGTTGGACATTTTACACGTCCTCTCAGTTTATTAATAATACTATGTATGGTATTTATTAAAAAATTTTTTTACACATTATTTATGGAAAGCCATTTCAATCAAAATTAAATTAACAAATAAATAGTGTTATTTAAAATTATGAATAAATATTCCATTAAATAAATAAATGTTCCCATGAAATAAAACATTTAAATAGAAATGTTTAGTTTTTTTTCCTCCAAGATTTATTTTGTATTCATTTCAAATTTATTTATTTTTTTTAAATAATGTAGTTTTATTTTGTGACACTTTTATTTTGTAAAGCTACTTTACATATTTCAGGCCATTGTTTATATATGATTTAGTTATTGACTTGCCTGGCCTATAAAACTCATAGATGGGCTGCATTGACCTTGACCAGACCCACACACTGAGAAAACCCCGCCCCCTCATTTGAATAGAGGAACATGAAATAAAAAGAGCTTGAAATTAAAAAAAAAAAAAAAAGCCTCTGAAATATGTAAAGTAGCTTTACAAACTAAAAATGTCAAAATGAAACTCCATTATTAAATAAATAAACAAATTGTGAACTAAATAAAAATAAACCTTGAAATAAATAAAAATAAATCTTGAAATAAATAAAAAAATTAATCTGGGGAAAACTAAACATTTCTTTTTAAAAGTTTTATTTCATGGGAACATTTATTTACTTATTGGAATATGTATTAATAATTTTTAATTTACACTATTTAGTTATTTAATTTTGAATGAAATGGCTCTCCATAGTTATTAACTTCCATAACAGCAGGTCAAAACCATTAAGTGCAGCTGGTTTCAGTAAAAATGACATTTTCATCTTAACGATTAATTTATGGACTTTGTCAAGTTTTCTGTCGGACATTTATTGACTTTTAGAGCTTTATTCCATAAATCCTTTTGACAATTATAAAAAAGTAAAAGAGAACAAGTAGTTTAAGGCTGAAATATGTAGGAAGCTCCAATTATTTAAATGCTTTTCATTCTCTGATGTTGTTTTCATTTATGATCTTCGCAGATTTATTTTGTTCTTTGAAGCAGTGGTCTGATGGATTATGTTAAAATCAATCTCTTCTTTGTTTTGGAAAGCAAGGCCACACTTTTTCCTTACCCCCTAAATCATCTAAAGCAGTATCAGCACACTTTTAGCTTTATACATGTTTAACAAATTCAACAGAAATGCACAAGAGAAAAAATGCTGAGGAAAATATTTTTCTTTTAAATTATTAAATAGAGAAACCAAAATAATCAAAAGGATGTAAATGTAATGAACGGGTGGTTCAAAAGCTTTTCCACAAAACACAACAGTTGTAGATTTGTGACCCTGATAATTACTAATAAAAGTATACAGGCTATGGTTATAAACCATAAAAATGATAGTTGATAATTTCGTTCAACTATGTTCTGTCCAGCGGTTATCAGTACTTAATACCTTATAAAGAAAAGGGCAAAAGTCTTCATCCTAACTTGGCTAAAGGCTAGCCAAACAAGAGCTTGTTTACCGTATTTTTTGGACTATAAGGCACATCAGGTTATAAGGTGCATTTAGCGAAACTAAAACATTTTTTACATATTTTTGAGCACTCTGTACCACATAAAAACAGTTCAAGGTCAGTAAGCACAACCAGAATTAAAGCACAATGTGCACCAGATTAAAAGGCTCACTGTTGATTTTTGAGAAAATTAAAGGTTTTTAAGTGTGCCTTACAGTCTGAAAAATACGGTATATCGTTCAGGCTTACAAACCAAATGGCATACTGGTGAGAAAGAATGCTCCATTAGATAACGATAAATACTGATAACCGTGCAAAAGTAAGTTTTTTAGCTATCTAATGTCACGTTCTGTCTCACCATTTTAAAACTTTTAAACTCTGAAAAGTTGTATAAAACAGGCTCTCATTTGATCAGCCTGGAGGAAGACGTGCTCTGTATGAAACGCTGATGGCCCAGCTGAGAAACATGACTAGACTAACTTTTCAACGAGTGCATCATGGGAACACAACCATGATAATCTTTATAAAATAATTAAATCATACTCCGGTATAATTTTTTTTGTCACAATTATGCAAAATAAACAATTAGCAATTATTTAAAGGCTTCTTGACATCTGGAGCTCAATTCAGGACCTTGTTGTTTTATGACTCACATCGGGGTGCAGACTTCAAATTTTGGAACCAGTATTTTACATACCAATACTACTTTATATACCTGATTTATTGTTTCATACACTACTCTTATTTTAACTGCATTTTTACTGTAGTTTGTTATTTACTGTTGTCTGTACCTTATATTTTCTGTCTGGAACAGGTCCCTCTTGTAAAGGAGTCCTCCTGGCTCAATGAGACTAGCCTGTATAAATAAAGGTTGAATGAATGTGTTATCACGTGGTATCAAAACACTCAGAAACAAAAATGTTGAATAAATAAAAATAGAACGCATTAAAAGGGGGAAAACTGTGTTTAATTGCACTGAGCGACCGCTGTACTGAACTCAAATGTTGTGTCAGGTCTTGCTCAACAGTTTGTACTTTTCATTTCATGTTTCTCTTAAAGGTTTCCTGAACAGCAGGCTGACCACGCAGGCCAACACGGATCAGTGTTGTGATAAATGCAGCATATGGTCTGGCTTTGTTTGGTTAAATCAACCATCACCTGGATGGTCGCTTATATTGCTCCAAAACCTTACTATTCAGAATCAGTGGAGCGCCCACAGTTACATGCACTAATGCACTTCTACACCATCCTCTGATAAAGTTTGTCAGTTTACTATAGCTTTAGCTACTTTAAACATTTTTTTTATATGAGAAATGTCCAAATTATGATTCTGCTGTCGTAAATTGAACGAGAAGGCCTATTTTATCTTTTCCAGGGAACCAGAGCTATAAACTAACGATTTTAGAGCAACAGTGTCTATCCTTAAATAAAATATAAGTAAAAGCTGCACTTTGAATTCCAGTGCAGACAGTAGCCATTTAATTTAAAAAGTGACATAAAAATACATGTTGTTTAACTCCATCTTGAGCAGACAAGCAAATATTCCCTTAACCCCCTTTTAAGTTTCTTGTCTGCAGGCGGAAACCTGAATGCCTCATTAGAACAACTAATAAATATTAAATTAATGAAACAGTCCACATGGCACAGGAGAGTTTGCCCAATGAGCCACGTTGGACCCCATCCAGGTTCACCCTGATTTGTTAATCCTTGGAGCAAATGAAAACAATATATAAATATCAGGCCAGGAAATTCAAACGCAGACAACTCCTGAGCTGACGGTTCAGTCAGCTTAAAATTTACACCCAAGAACAAGCATTGTGTGGCAGTACAAGGGTTGGCTCTTGAGAATGACCACAGTAAATGGGACTGACACACTGCAAACAGGGTATATACTGTAAATGAAAAGACAGCAGACTGAAGTACAAATATGGTCCTCAGAAACACTTTAAGGTTGGTGGTTTTATCTGAAAAATCAGACTTAAACAAAAGAACCATCAACCCAACTGAGGCAGCTCAACAGTGACAGATGTGATCATTTGGCATCAATAAGGGAAGTCTCAGCCAAATCCTCAATCAAAAAATAAACATTTGACAACTGAGCACTGCAAGTCGATTCAAAGTAAAGTCTACTCACTGCTTTTTGGCAGTGGTGAATAAAACTTCACATCTTTAATAAACATGTCCATCATGATTTAGTTCCTTTAGATTGTGTAAGGCAGTCCGATCGCTTCAGTCAGTGACATCACGAAGTGGCCAATCAAAATGAATCTCTGGATGGCAGGAACCACTGAGTTAATGAGTGATAGATCTTTCCAATGACTCAAGGCCCTGCCACACTAACGATTTAGAGAACTTATGTTGACTTATGAAGATGGAATAAGAAAAAAAAAACTGGAAACCATTTTTGGCCTTCCTGCATTGGTAACGAGTTGAACAAATATACAGATACATTAAAAAAATTGAATATCATGAAAAAGTTAATTTTTGTTAGTCATTTCAGAAAGTGAAACTCATATTACATAAATTCATTGCACGTAGCAACATTTTCCAAGTCTTTATTTCTTATATTTTTTATGATTATGTCTAGCAAATAATAAAAAAACAAATTTCAGTGTCTCAGATAAGAATATTCCACAGCCAGTTTTTGTTACTTTTGTCAGTGTGGGCAGGAGTCAAGTCCTGCTTGAAAATGAAATCATCTGCATAAAGCTCAATAGCAGAAGTCTCTAAAATGTCTGGTAGCTGCTGTGTTGACTGTGGACTTCAGAAAACACAGTGGACCAACATCAACAGAGGACATGACACCAAACCATCACCGACTGTGGAAACTTCCCAATGGACTTGAATCAATCTGGATTCTGGGCCTCTTTATTCGTCCTCCAGACTCTGAGACTTTGATTTCCAAATAACATGAAGAATTGACTTTAGTCTGAAAAGAGGACATTGGAACACTGAGTAAACAGTCTAGTTATTTTTACTAGTATGGGTCAGCTGTGGCCGAGTGGTTAGAGCAGACGTCCTCCCAGTGGGAGCATTGGAGGTTTGATTGCATTAGCAGTCACGTGTTGAAGTGTCTTTGGGAAACCCTCATTTCCTCTGATGTGTGTCCCATTGGTGAATAAATGTGATCTGAAGCTCTGATTAGTCTACAGATCCAGATCATCTTTGTAGATTTAGTATGAATGTGTGTGGAGGTAAATGAGGGTATAGATTGTGTTGTAAAGAGCTTTGAGTATCTTGAACAGATAGAACGTCGCTTTGTAAGAACAGTCCATTCAGCCAGGTAAGACGCTTCTGATGTCGTCTCTGGTTAAGGAGGAACGTGAGACATTTGTAGTTCTTGTTTAGGAGGTAAACAGTTGATCAGGTTGTAACACCAGGAGTTTCTAATATTGAACCTCTTCACAGTATTGTCATTTTCTGAGACTGAATTTTTGTTTATCATCTTTAAGCCATAACCATCAAAATAACAAGAAAAAAAGATGAAATATTTCCCTCTATGTGTAATGAATTTATTTAATATATGAGTTTCATGTTCTGAAATAATTTACAAAAAAATGAACTTTTTCACAATATTCTATTTTGTATGCACTTGTAGAACCCATGAGTAATTTATCCATGACTTGTCTCTAGCTTATACATAACTTATATAAGCTTATGTCAGCGTCTTTTGACTTATGCAGAGCTTAGGATCAATGTGAGTGTAACTTATGCCAAACTTATGCAGAGCATGTTGGAGCGGACTGCCACGAGGGCAATTGTCACACAGTGACATACAGCATCAGTGTATGAAAGAAAAAGAAAAACCTGCTGATGGAAATCATATAAATTTGGTAGAAGTTTTGAATAAGCTGCCAGCTTATGATGGCACATATGATGCCACATATGATGGCAAAAGTTGATTTTTTTAATGCAGATGCCTGCCAGTAATTTTGTACGTGCACAAGATTTTCTGTGAATGCCGACATGTTATTCATAAGTTCACCATAAGTTCCAGGTATGCAACAGGTAAGTTTAGTATAAGTCCACCCACGTTCCATGTAAGGTACTCGTAAGTTCATGTATGTCGGAAACCAGCTGGATGTTTGTGAAGCGTCCTTATTTAGAACCTATGAGCAACTTACTTCTAACATCAAAAAATGTTCAATACAAAACCAACTGGACTTTATTTGTTACAGAAGATGTTTTGCTCTTCATCAGAGGAGCTTTCTCAATTGAGAAAGCTCCTCTTGTTTTAGTATTTACAGCTCCTCTACAGAACGTCTTCTGTAACAAATAAAGTCCAGTTGGTTCTGTATTGAAAGTTTTTTGATTTTATCATGCCCTGGATGACTGAGAATCTTCACCAGCATATTACTTCTAACACATCTTTATCTTGCATCAGAGTAATGTACAACTTATTTAACATACTGTATATAGCTGACAACCCTAGAACTTAACGCATATATATTTTACAGCCAGCAATTTGTCAGTATTTAAGGGTTCAGCTAGTAGGAATGGGAAACATGGCTCTTTGAAGGGAGCCGGACCGTGACGATCAGTTTGCTCCATAGAGCCATTGAATTCTGAACGACTGTGACACCGTTGCATGACGTACAGCATTAGAAACGTTATACATCATTAAGTATGTTGTACATCATTAAGTATGCTATATGTCATTAGGTACGTCATATGTCATTAGGCTCGTTGTAAGACATTAGATACGTCGTAAGACATTAGATACGTCGTATGACATTTGGTATGTTGTACCTCATTCAGTACATCGTACGTCATTAGATACGCCGTATGTCATTCAGTATGTTGTACGTCATTAGATGCGTCGTATGTCATTAAGTACGTGATTAGGTACGTCGTATGACATTAGATATGTCATAAGACATTAGATACATCATATGTCATTCGGTACGTCGTACGTCATTAGATACGTCGTACATCATTCAGTATGTTGTATGTCATTCTTTTACATCATTAGATACGCCATACGTCATTCATTATGTTGTATGTCATTCTTGTACGTCATTTGATACGTTGTATGTCATTAGGTACGTTGTACATCATTCGGTACATTGTACATCATTTGTTATGTTGTACGTCATTGGGTACGTTGTACGTAATTTGGTATGTTGTACATCATTAGGTACGCTGTACATCATTAGGTATGTTGTACGTCATTAGGTATGTTGTACAACATTAGGTACATTGGACGTCATTCAGTACATTGTACAGTACATAATTCGTTATGTTGTACGTCATTCGTTATGTTGTACGTCATTCGGTACGTTGTACGTCATTCGGTACGTTGTACGTCATTCGGTACGTTGTACGTCATTCGGTACATTGTACGTCATTCATTATGTTGTACGTCATTTGGTACGTTGTACATCATTAGGTACGTTGTACATTAGGTACATTGTACATCATTCGGTACGTTGTACGTCATTCATTACATTGTACAATATTAGGTATGTTGTACGTCATTAGGTATGTTGTATGTCATTCAATAGATTCCACGTCGTCTGTTATTTTATTTGTCATTAGGTAAATTGTACGTCATTAGGTACGTTGTACGTCATTAGGTACGTTGTACGTCATTCGGTATGTTGTACGTCATTTGGTACGTTGTACGTCATTTGGTACGTTGTACGTCATTTGGTACGTTGTACATCATTAGGTACGTTGTACGTCATTAGGTACGTTGTACATCATTAGGTATGTTGTACGTCACTAGGTACATTGTACATCATTCGGTACGTTGTACGTCATTCATTACGTTGTATAATATTAGGTACGTTGTACGTCATTAGGTATGTTGTATGTCATTAGGTACGTTGTATGTCATTCAATACATTCTACGTCGTCTGTTATGTTGTTCGTCATTAGGTACGTTGTACGTCATTAGGCATGTTGTACGTAATTAGGTACGTTGTACATCATTAGGTATGTTGTACGTCATTAGGCGGTGTACAACATTAGGTACGTTGTACGTCATTAGGTACTTTGTACGTCATTTGGTATGTTGTACGTCATTAGGTACACTGTAAGTGAGAATATATGTTTTCAGGGCCATACCATGCGTTTTGTCAAGCGGGGAGCTGGCTACTGCACTCCTCCCCTTTGCCTGTTCTCCTTGGTCTCAGTGAAAAAACAAAGAGGGACGTTTGTCTCTGTGGTTGAGGAGGAAAACACAAATAAGTTTTGTTTCTGCTACGCCTGCTGCTTTTGATGTTTGTGAACTTATGAGTACCTTACATGTAACGTTTGTGAACTAACTTACCTGTTGCACACCTGGAACTTATGTCTTATTAGTTACAGCAAAATATGCAGAAAAATTTGTACTGGCCATCGTATAACATTGTGCTTGAAACTTGTTCAAAAACTAATGGTACATCAAACTTATGTGACTTACACCAGCGCGTTTTGATATTTTTATTTCCATATGTCGGCATAAATTCTCTAAATTGTTATGGGACGACAGGTCTTCCAAATCTTCTCAGCTACATTTATATTACCACATGTACCCTGGTACCAACACTTCAAGAACCCCCAGAAGGTCAAAATAAAAGTAAACTTGAGTGAGGGGTTCTTAGTCAGTTTGCATCTCCGTCTCAAGCACCTTTCATCGGATGTCATTTCAGTGGCAACACAGCATGTTGACAGCCATGTTAGTTATCTGGAGGGACCGGATGTGCAAGACTGGTTCGTGTTGTTCAGAGGTCATGATGGGATGGCGTGGTTCCTGGAGTCAGACACAACCCAGAGCAAGACCACTTGAAGGATCACCATGAGCCAGAATGAGGGACTCAGGCCGGACACCCCGCCACAGTCAGGGTCCTTCTCCTGGCACCAAGCAGGGGAAAAAACAGAGTTAACATTTAAGAAAAGAAAAGAAAACAGGAGAAAGACTTGAAAGTGGCTTTTTGCTAAAAAAAAAAAAAAAAAAAAAGTGAGCTCCATTTTTCTCACATTCTTTACAACATAAAATTTCACCTACTCTATAACCATTTATTGACTTTGGACATTTAGTATTTTTTCCCCTTTCCTAACAAATACCACAATAAAAAAGAAGGTAAAAATGCCTTTATTTAAATAGAAATGCACATACCAGCTTATGAGATCAAACCAGTTCAAACCAGAATAATGCCAGATCTTGGCGCTGTTTTAGTTATATTAAATGTCAAAATCAGGAGAAAAAATTAAAAATATATAATATTTTGATGATTTAGAT
>JARVGQ010000804.1:13696352-13708043 GCA_031762355.1 Hypsolebias martinsi | reverse complement strand
TTACTCAGATTAAACTTTTGATCTGTCATCTATGTTCTATTACGAATAAAATATTGACATTTGCCATCTCCACATCAGTGCATTCAGTTTTTATTCACAATTTGTTTAGTGTCCCAACTTTTTTGGAATCCGGTTTGTATTAATGGAAAGAATTTTAGGTTGCTATGCAGGAAATAAAGATTTTATTTGTAAAGAAAACACCAGCAAATCAAAAGTGGTACTAATGTAAGTACAGGTAGCTTTAAATTTTCTGAAATTGTCATCAAAATAAAGCTTTAGTTTAGAAAATACGTTTTTGTTTGAGGTACTTAATTGAGAACTTTTATCTATTTTTAAATAATCTTTTAGTTAAGTCAATTAAAAAATAACTCATTTCACATTTTCAAATGTTTTAGTATACCTGCTTTAGAAAATTTAAGCTCCAGTATATTGTAATTTTTAAAAACGGTTTACATTTTTTTTTGTCAAATGTGTTTTTTTTTTTTTTTTTCATCTTTAGTAGCATGTTGTTGTGAATTTGGAAATTACTTTGGTTTGTAAAGTGGATTGCTTTTATTCTTGTCAGTTTTGATAAAAAGATTTTTTTTAAATAAAATGTGATTTTTCACACATTGTAGTTTTCTAATTGTTTTTGTGTCTTTGGTTTTCTTGTATTTTGTCTGTAGCTGCAACAACAAACTTACTCAACAGTCCACATAAAGACACAAAAAGACCATGTTTCAACACATCCAACATTCTCCTGTAATGCTTAAAACACAAGAGAACATGGATTCATAAAATAAAAAGAAAATGGTCTAAAAATAGTAGCAATGCTTACTACATACATAGTAGGTAATACCAGGTATGTACTATGTATCATATATGCAATACATATTATTAAGCAAGTACCAGGCAGTATGTGCTGGGCTGTATTATGTATTATTACCCAAAAATTAAAAATAAAAATCAGAGTTCATTGTTCATAGAACATAATGAACTGAAGCAAAGCTTGTGGAAATTTTACATTTTAAAAAAGGTCTAATTAACAAAAACCAGAGCAAAGTTAGCCAAACATTTATTGTGAAAAACTGACAAGATTTTGAGATCATAATAAGAGAGATGAAAGTAAAGAAAAGAAAATTAAAATACTTGCCATTTTCCCCTGGAGTAGAAATATTCCCAAAGGAGAGAAAGGGAACAAGTACCAGAATCCCCCGGGGAGGTAAAGACGAGAGGGAGATGAAAGAGAGGGGGAAAAAGAAGGACAGGGTAAAACCACATATGTCAAAGGTGACAATATTTTATTCACAGAACGAGTTCTGAATAGAAATATTGCATTGTGAACAAAAGGTTTCAGGTCTTTGGATGTAGACGGTGCTGATGGGGAGCACACAGAGAAGGCTTAGGTTGTGGTTAGGAGATGCGTTCCTAGAAGCAGCGTTAGCATCTTTTTGGTCACAAACTAAATCTTGGTTATTACCGAATTCCTGTGATGTTGCTTTCATAAAATTACAACCACAGCTCAAGTTTTTTTTCCTCCAAAACGCATTACATCACTACACCGAGCAGCAGCGTTTCTCATGACGACACGGCTGTTCTTTGGTCATGCTTAGAAAAGCCTTTTGGTGGTTCTTTAATAGTCACAAAACTATCCAGGGATGATGAATGACAGGGAGATATGAGGAGTGATGAGAAAATGGGGTTTCCACTCTCTCAGGAGGTGAAGTTCATTCAAACTTCAAACTTTGCTAAATACTAATCAGTCACAAAATACACGAAAGCCAAGAACTTTGCCCGACTGAGTAAATTAATGACAAATAGATGAGGGAATTGGGACTCGACGTGTTTTCAAGTTCACTCGACATATACAGAATATTTGTTCTCGGAGAAAGAATAAAAACAGACTCGCATTTGGGCTTGGGTTTCTGACAAACTACGGCTTAACAGCATGCTGTGGAGACGTTTTGGTTCAACGCCCGCAAATAAGACAAAACTGATGATGAAGCACATAGAGGGACAAGGGAGAAGAATCCTGTCTTTCATTAGGAGTTATTAAACAAAGTTGTAAAAATCAAAGTGAGCCAGAAAATAAAAAAGAGAAAACAAAGACACCAATTTATGCTTTGGGTACAGACTCACAGCTTTCTCCTTTATGGCTTCACCTTTAACTAATGCAAACATCCTGTTCCTCTGTTCTTCCTGCCACAGTGGGCTGGTGCCAAAACCACATCTGAGGGTGAGTGGAACACTTGGAGCAGGTTGTGGGGGTTAATACATACATGCACTCAGACACAAAGACACTGTCTGCAACTCACAAGGGATGCATTGCATGTGAAGCGCTGCTTGTGAGAAAAAAAAAAATGCCGGCTTGATTCATTTTACTATAAATGTCATTATTAATCAGAAACCACTAACTGAAGTCAAACAAACAAACAAGAACAAAATGTTTGTTGGTCTTCAAGGCCACACAGAGAGAAGTTCCATCCAAAGTCTATGGTAGGTGAGAGAGTGAAAATAAAAAAATAAAATACATAAGAGGAGAAGCACAGGAGAAGAATACTTGCCCAAAAACGCTGCAGAAGGTCCAACACACCAGGAATAGTCACAAGTAGACGACAAAAGGAGAATAAAAACATTGAGAGGAAGAAGGGAATTGGAAAGACACCGCCAACAAGGTTACACAATATTTTATTCAAACATATATTGAATAAGAATATTGTTTATGAAAGTTAAAACAAACAAAAAGTTAGACAAATGGGTTTAATTCCAGCTGAGGTGACAGGCCAAGAGAAGGGAAACTAAAACTACAAGTAGTTCACGGGGATGGAGCAGAGCTTCTGAAGTGAGGTTCTGTGAAAATGTTTTAAACAATTAATATTATACTTGCTGTAAATCAACAAAGCATTAATATGGTTTTAACTAGGGATGCATGATATTATCGGCATGTTATCGGTATCAGCTGACATTAGCAATAATGTTAAATATCGGACATCGGCCATTCCATCAAAATAACCCACCGATATATAAGGCGCTGCTTTTGTAACCCATTGACAAGGAGATGTGCAATTATCAAGATTGTGCAACCACATATTGGGATTCTGTTTTATTCATCATGTGTAAGGATGTAACTTTATATTGGGCTTTCTGTTTTCTGATATCGGCATGTTATCTGTATCAGCTGATATTAACGATAAAGCTGAATATTGGACATCGGCCATTCCATCAAAATAAATCACTGATATATATAAAAGGAGCTGTTTATATATATATATATATATATATATATATATATATACAAGGCACTGTTTTTGTATGACAACCCAGTGACAAGGAGACTTGAGTTGATAATTCAGATTGTGTAACCACATACTGGGCTTCTGTTTTTTTTTTTTTTTAAGAAACTGTCAAGTATATTTATTAATGCACTACTACGTATGCATTTTTCATTTGTCGCTTGCGAAGAGGTTGAGTGTAGATTTGTGAAAATGTACAAATTAGCACTGTTTGAGTGTTGTCATTGTGTTAGACTAAATGTCATGAATAAATTTGACATTGAACATAATCCAAGTTGAAGTGTTACATCATTTTCAGCCCACTTTTTGGCATCTGCATTTGGTAGCATGTCAAACTGACAAAGACCATGCAGAATATTGTAGTGTTTTAATTCCACAGCATAGAAAGCTATGTAGTTTCTGTAAGTGGATCTAAAAACATATATCGGTATTGGTATTGTTATCGGCTAAATAAGTTTTAACATATTGGCATATCTGATATCGGCCAAAAATCCAATATTGTGTATCACTAGTTTTAAATTATCTATGTTCCTGCAAAAGGTTTTGCAGGCTACAGCTGAACAGTTACTGCTATGTTGCAAAGAGCTGTAGAGCTCTGTGAGAAGAAAAACAAGAAGACAAAAATGGTTCTGTGAATATGTTTTAAAGGAGTATTCTGGCCTTTTTTTGAATATATTTTTTGTAGGTTTAAGAACTAAATAAAAAAAAAAAATAAGGCATGTTACCATCCATCCAGTTTATTGCACGTTCCTTTCCAGATGGTGGGGCATCTGGTGCCCATATCCAGCAGTCACTGTGCGAGAGGCAGGGGACACCCTGGACAGGTCTCCAGTCCATCACAGGAACATTGAGACAAACGAGACAAACAACCATTCACTCTCTCACTCTCACCTTGGGACAATTTAAAGTTACCAATCAGCCTAACATGCATGTTTTTGGTCTGTGGGAGGAAACCAGGGTACCTGGAGAAAACCCACAAATGCACAAACAAAAATTCCACACAGAAAAGCCGGGAGTCAAACCTTTTTGCTGTGAAGTGAGAGAACTAACCACTGTGCCACCGAAAAGAACATGACATAAGCTAATAATAAACCTCTTGGTATTATAACACAGATGTTTGGTTAATATAAAGCAAAAAAAAAAAAAGTTACATGCTAAAGTTTAAAGGTTTAATATCAAATGTAGCTTTCTACTACAACAATGTTTTTTTTACATAAAAAAAAAAAAAAAAAAAAACAGAACCATTTCTCCAAAAATGAGATTGTTTAATGAACTATTTATAACAAGTACATTTTTTTCTTGTTCATAAATCTTCACAGAACCCCACCTCAAAAGATGCTCACATCTGAACATCCCTATAGCTTTCAGGCCTACTGGACACTTCAATTATGATAGAAAAACAATTAAAATATGAGAAACTATCATTCAAGAACATGCAAAGAGAGTTAAATAGCTGGTAACTTTAGAACCTACGGTAGGGATTCATTGAAATAATCATGCAGTAGTGAAAGTTATTGCAGAAAGTCTCTAAGTGAAGATTATATTTTACAATATATAAATGAAAGTGAAAATTCACTTGGAAAGAAATAAAGAAGCCAAAGACTGCTGTTGTCTCTGAACTAATTAAATGTGACAAATCACCTGTGTTGGAGCAACACATGCTGTCATCCAGATAGGACGTCGAAGTGTCTGCTAAAATATTTTCAAACCAGTTTAGGAGTTTGTTACTGAACTTCAGATCTTTGAGGCTTTTCCAAGTTGCTCAAACTGGCAGCAACTGTAATAATAAAAATCTACGAGAAAGTTGTGTGTGTGTGTATGTGGGGGTGGTGTTCAAAGATTTCCAAGTGATTTTGAAGTCGGTGCCAACTGATTAGAACTTCTGCTAACGTCAGGAGCCTGAACTCCAAGCTAACTGGTGAAGCTGCAAGGTTTGTGTGGAGCACAGTCTAATTAGAGACAGTTACATCTCAATGCAGCCATCACACGCCACATGAAATACATCTGAGCGGGGCTATATGATTACAGTTTTAGAAAGGGGGAACATACGGATGATATAAGAAACTTTAGGCTACGAGTGGACTTCCTGATGCAGAATGGATCAGTTAATAGAGCCGAGTGTGAGCATATAAATATCCACTTAGGGACTCGCACACCGAGTATGATACATACCTGTTTTATCTCTAAAGTGTGGAAAAACCTTAAGCAGGATCTCCACTTCAAGCAGGGCGTGATTAGGTTTAGACAAATGGATGTTAATATGTTAAAGGTACAACAGAAACGTCTGGAGTTATTTCTTTATATTTGGTTTCCAAGAAGCGAGACTGTGTGAGCAGATACCAAAACATCTGGTCAAATTTTAATGAAACTTGCAGGAATTTATCGCTGAACGCACACACGTCTACTAATGGAGTCAGCCTGATTCAAGATGGCTTCCACAGCTCATCAACATTAGCCAATATGAAAATGGCTATAAATCAGTCAATTTATGAATATTAATACTTAAAAGTTATTTTCAAGGTTTGACCATATCGGTGACAACTATCATTTTTCAATATACGATGAGCTTAGATTCTGGCATAGAAGGTGACAAATATGCATCTCCTTCAAGAAACACTAGGTCTCTAAATTAAAACATTTATGAGTAATAGATTTTAAGTGTTCTGAAACATATTTTCAAAGTAATTTTTGAGTTTGGCAGCTTTTCTATTCATTTCCTGTCCAGTTCTTGTACTTGATGTTGTAGAAATAAAGGTCTGGCTCACTGGAATTAAATTGCAATGAAATAAAGCAGTTTTTTTTAACTACTGCACAAGACTGTAAGTGAGTGGGAAAACCCAAACTGCCTCACACAACTTGTCCGGCGGAGGATGAAACTTACATTTTGCCTGGGTGATTGTGTCGCCGATGGTGGCGCGGATATAATGTATGCTGTAATCAGGAAGGACCAGAGCCAGACTGCAAGAGGAAAAACAGAAAAACTGTTGACTTTTAGCATCAAACCTTCACTCAACCCTTA
This sequence comes from Hypsolebias martinsi, assembly GCA_031762355.1. NCBI lineage: Eukaryota > Metazoa > Chordata > Actinopteri > Cyprinodontiformes > Rivulidae > Hypsolebias > Hypsolebias martinsi. The sequence continues at coordinate 13,701,752 of JARVGQ010000804.1, read as the reverse complement.
AATTATTCATTTTAGCAATAACTCCAGACCATCCTATCTACAGGAAGAAGATGTATTTATGGTCATAGTGTCCAAAATTAGTCAGACAGAAGCGTCTGGGGTGATTCTGCCACATAAACAGCTTTGTAAGGAACAATCTCTCCGACATTTGGTTTATTTTTGCTGAAATGATCCTTCACTTTTACACACAGAGGGGGGTTTCATCATTCCTTTGGGCTTTTTCAAACACCTAAAAAATAAATGTAAGAACAGGTCTTTCTAAATTATTTTATGTATTCGTGTAGTATGGATGATAGAGTTCTACGAGATTAATTTCTTATTATAAGGTTTATTTAATTTTTGGGTTTATGTTAGAGAATGAAACTTAACCGGCCATCATTTACATTTCCCAAGTTGACAACTTGAGATAAGTCAAGAAACGTCTGACATACTTCTAAAGGTTTAACGTTTGGTGACTGAGTGCAACCAAAACACACAGCATTTCAAGTTTATAATAACTTGCTGGCTAGTGTTAATTATTTTATTATTATTTTTTTTTTTAAAGAAAGAGCAATACACAGAGTTCTGCAGATTTTCTTTAAAACTTGAACAGAACAAGGTTCCAGCACAAGCATCCAACAACATCTCCACTTGGCTGGTGAGGATCAGCCTCACAGACGACTGAATAATGAGCTGACATCTCAGGCGTCTGCTGAGAGTTACAGACTTGTATTGATTTGTAGCGAGGACGAGAAACAGACAGGAGGAGGCAGCTGTGGTGGCTTCAGCAGAGCTCAAACCTGAAACTGTCAGTGTTTTTGATTCCAAGACTTATCGCGATTATTAACAAAACATAGAGTGGCTGTATTGGTCTGAATATTTGGAAAAAGACGTTTTATTTCTTCTGTTATGTTTTCCATCAGTCAAACTATTTATTTATCCTTTGTACCATTTTAACCGTTCATATATAAAAATGTTCAGCTCGAAGGAGAATACTGAACTGTGACTTCTGGTTATACAACACACTTTTTGAAATATTTAATTTTATTTACCGTAATTTTTGCTGAATAAGTCACAGTTTTTTGCATAAATTAGCATGCCTGTGACTTATACAGCGATGCGGCGTATTTATGTTTTTCCCCATATTTAAAATACAATTTTTGGCTGAGATCAGAATTTAATTCATTCTGACATGGAAAATATTAAACACTACCATTTTCAGCCACAAGAGGGCCCTTGACTAGTATGGCGAGGCAAGTGACTCATTAATAGGTAAAAGTGGTTATTAATGAGATACTGGCTTGCCATACCAAGCCACCATCGTCTCGCTCTGGAACGCCTGGAGCAAACGCCAAATCAGCTGCATTTCACAGCCCAGGTGAAAAGCAGCTGATTTGACCATCAAAGCGCACTTGTTAAGGAAAAGTTCAACTGAGACACAACTTTGCTATATGCTGAGCGAACAAACAATTGTTTTTAAGTGTTAATTTTGTTAAATTCTTGTTAAAGTCCTCCCGTGCATGCTCCTGTGGCTGCCATTTGCCAGCCAATCGATTTTTGGCACAACACTGGCCCACATTTCCAGGCTGTCAGTGGTGACACGTAATAGATGCGACTTATACCTTCGACGTGACTTCTTTGTTTGTTTTTTTCCACTTTATTAGACATATTTGAACTGATGCAACTTACACGGCAGTGCAACGTGTACGGTGGCGAGTACGGTACAGTACAGTATATAACTTTCCTCCATGGAAATCTCTTCAGTTCCAAACATCACCTTCTTTAAAATGATTTAAAACCTTCATATGCTCTATTTAGCTCTTAGCAACTGTTTTGCTTATTTTTGCATTCAGCTATGTTGATTAAAATTTTAAGCTACAGCTGTGTTATTTTACATTTTTAGCTATGGTTTTGTTGTTGTTCTCTTCAAGTGATTTTTTTTAATAACTCGTAATGTCTTCAATATTCATTCAACTCTATCTTTATTTATACAGGTTAGTCTCATTCAGTCACAAGGACTCATTTACAACAGAGACCTGTTTTAGACAGACAATATATAAAGTACAGACAACATTAAACTACAATAAAATGCTAAACAAAAGCAGTGTTATAAAACAATAAATCAAGATGTCCTATAAATCAAGGTAAAATTAAACATAAAACAGAAGAAAAAAATCTGCAACCATCAGAGTATGCTGCTCACAGTTCAAGAGTGTTTAAGATCTTAGTTCTCTTTAAGCTTCTCATACAACAATTAAATTCACCTTGTCTTAATTTATCATAACAGTCATTCGTAGTTTGGCACCCTTCAGTTTTTTTTTTAAATAAATTGTCGTTTAAACAATAAAATGAGAGCTGTGCTTTTATTTTATTCAAAATGTTACCTGTAGTCTGTTCCTTTCACTGGTGCAAAGGTGTACGTCCTCTGACCTTGGTCGATGTAGCGCTTCAAGAACAACAGTATTGTTAGTTTAAACGCAGATATCTAAACATCACCACAAACTCTACAAATGAGTTTACCTCATCTTGAGATTTCACCAGTGTGGATATCGTGTAACTCCCTTTTTGACCATCAATCATTTCTCTTCTTATCTGTTGAATTAACACCAACAAGTAAACAAACACATGAATCGCCCCTGAGATGTTTGGTTTGAGCTCATGCAATGACATTAGATCAAGTGACGAACGCTTCAAACCTCCACTTTGATGTCATTCTCAAGCTCCGCATCCAAAAAGTCGAGCGTTACAGGTTCATCAAATTTGGCCGTCTGTAAGAATGCACATCATTATTCAGTATGACATTACCATGAATCATTATGTCTGGGCAACAAGTACAAAGGAGAAATGACCAGTAAACAACACGTATTGATCTTTTTTTTTTTGTTGTTGTTTCCAAAAACAGGTTTTGCTTTGTAGTCCTAAAGAGGAAACTAATAATGAGCCAACGCCAGGTCATCTGCAACCAATCCACCTGATATGTAATTCACCAGAAAAGCAGACGTCTTTAAGGTCAGGGAAAAACATTTTGCCAAGCAAACAAACATCATCTTGCAAGCAGATGACTGAGATGGTTTCTCTAAAAAACAAAACAAAAAAACTTAAAATATTAGCCAGATGACACAAATACAGAAAACATGCAACATGACATGAGTAGAGGAGTGGTCACAGTAAAGGAACTGTTGACCAGAGACTAACTTCATCAGACTACAGGAGACAAAAGTCCAAGTCTGTCCGTTTTCACCTGCAGGAGTATTTAGTCATTTAAAATGTCTTCTTTATCTCACCAAATGACTGTTTTATTAATGTCAACAAGGAGACATAATGTTAGGATCTTCCCTGATTCATCTTCATAAGAAAAACTCAGCATTGTTTTTATTCATTACTTTGGTAAAACTGGTCTTCATGGTCCTCTAGCTTCTTACCGTTGCCCATTGTTAGAAATGAGGAGTGATTACTGATTTTAAAACTAGTTTCTTCAATCTTTTTAAGCCCCATCTTCTTTGAAGTGAATTTGAATGTGTTGTCCATTCATTTATAACATAATCAAAAACCTACAACACTTACTTCTTCAACTATCTAACTGTTAACAATGGTGTACCACAATTCAGTCTTAGGACCCATCCTCTTCAAAATCTACATAAGTAATGTAGGTCAGATCATTCCTGATACATTTCTATGCTGACGACAGTTGTTTATTGTCGAGCTAGAACAGTTGCTAAGGTTTTCCATCTTTTACTATCCGAATTCAACATCATCCAGTCACATTTGTTCCATCTCAAACTTGTGCTAAATGCTGAGAAAACCAAAAGGATGTATTTTTCAAACAGGAAGTCTGTACCAGCAGTCCTTCCTTCTATTTTATCCATGAATGGTGTTCTTACTGAGTTCGTTGATTCTTATAAATACTTGGGTATTTTGGTCAATTCACATCTCTTAAGATTTATGTTGAAAACTTGGTAAAGAAAGTGAAAGTAAAACTGAGTTTATATTTATAGATAGATCCTGTTTAACTCTGAACTAGGAAACATCTTGTAACTGCTACATTCCTCCCCTCCACTGAGTATGGTGACATTATTTACATGAATGCTCCTACAAGCACCTTGCAGATAGATGTCTATCTATGTGCACTAAGATTCATAACTGGCTGTTAACTACTGCACCCACCACTGCACCCTGTATTCACTGGTTAACTGGACATCATTCATGCAGACTCTCCCACTGGTACATTTTCATCTTTAAATCACTTCTTGATCTCCTCCTACATGTCACTCTGTGAGTGCAGCTGCAGCGTGCGCTCTCAGGACATTATTACATGCAGTGTCCCCTCAGTGCGGACTGAACTTGGCAAAAGGGCCTTCTCCTACTCCGCTCCTGTTTCTTGGAATATCTTGCAAAAAGATCTGAAGTTCTCGACCTCAACCTCTCTAAGGGACTTTAAACATCTGTTAAGTTCATCTTTGGGATGAACCAGTCTTTGCCGTAATGTATTTTGGGGTTTAAAAGCCACTGGGGCGTTGTGTTTAGAAAATAAACGTCTCAGTTTCTCTGAAACTCCCGCAACATACGGAACGACCACTGGTCTGGGTAAAAATTGAGAAATTTGCATTTTGTAACTTTGCTTTGGAGTGGTGGAAATCCCAAAGAGTTTCAGTCCTGAAAGGCGTCAACAAAGAGTGTTTGTAGCTACTGATACAAAAAGAGACAACAAAACAGATAAATAAAGAAAAAATGAAAACAAGACATTTTATTTTTATTAGCTGGTGCCCAAAAGCTCTGAGGAAAACCTTGAGACAAAAAGTAAAGAGAGGATGAAAAGCAGAGATGAGTGAAGCCGGCATGAAAGCGTGTCAGAAGAAGAAGCCATACGATGAAGATAAGAGCAGCAGGAGGAAGGAAGAGTAAAGGAAATGCAGGGAGAAACGAGGATGTGTCATCCTTCTGCAAAATCATGTGGGAGCATGAAAACAAGGCCATCATCTGTGCAGTGATGTGACAGCTGCCAGATGTTTGGCTGCATTTCCAGCACTTTGTCATTGCTAAAATAATGCAACCTCTAAAGCATTTTGGCCAACCTCTGAAATCATCAGGAAGGTTTGTGAAAGACCAGCAAAAAACTTTTTCTGCAACACCTCTCTTTTTTGCGTAAAACATAAAAATAAAAAGATATACAGGTAATTGTACATAAATGTAAACAAACCATTCAAAAAGATGACTACTTCTTTTTTTATGTACAATGAACTGAAATAGAATTTTTACTTTTAGTTCATTTAAGAGAAGTTGGGTTTTAGCTGCAGGATTTGTATCAATGTCACTGGTTTATTTTTACATATACAGGTAGTCCTCAACTTACGAACGGGTTCCGTACCTACAAACCGTTCGTAAGTCGATTTTGATGTAAGTTGGAACTCATTATACTGCGCC
>JARVGQ010000804.1:13656380-13668481 GCA_031762355.1 Hypsolebias martinsi | reverse complement strand
CCGGTAACCGGCTTTTTCGGTATCCGGCCTTGCCGGTGTAACGGAACTCGGCCGTAAACCGGGGGTTACCTGTATATGGTGCAGTTTGTACGTATGTTCCAACTTACGTCAAATTCGGTTTACGCCGCCGCCATGAGAACGGATCTCCGTCGTAAACCAAGGACTACCTGTATATGTATATGTATATAGCATCGTTTATATCTGTGAGCTATTTTGATGTAATGGCCGATATCCGATATTTAACTTTATTGCTAATATTGGCTGATATTGATACCACACCGATAATATCGTGCATCTCTATGATAAACATCCATAAACCTTTACCAAAATTCCCTTGACACATTGTCCTCCATATTAAAGAGGAGACGGGCTATCCGGTGTGTCATCAGTGCACAGATCAACAGCCTGCCTCTCTGGTATGGGGGTGCAGTAATGCCTATGGCATTGAACATCTAGAAAGGCAGCATCATTTCATGAAATAATATCTCAATGGGAGGATGAGATGTATCTCAAGAATGTGTGCATACTGCAGTTTTCAAAATTTGACCAATGACTACAACTTTTTAAGTTTCTCAGCGTAAAATGATCTCCATTTTAAAACTTTGGCTCTAAAAGGCAGTGAGCGATATGTTTATTCAAGGAAAGCCAAGTCCTTAATTGTAGCATGAGATGGATCTTGCAGTCACAAAACAGGTTCCAGATCACAAGTGCCTCCCTCTTTTCTTTGACAATTTATTGAAAAGGTTAAAAGGGATTAAAATGATTAAACAGTCTGGAAACCTCGTCCAATCCAAATGTGAATTCTATTTAGCTAATTAGAACGTCATGGGAAGGCGTCCAACTGCAGCAAGTCCAGCAAGGACAAGTCACAGACGTAATGACAGCGAGATGAGGATGAGGAACGAAGGACAGGAAGACAAAGATGGAGATAAGTGCACTTCATTGTTTGGTTGCCAGCTCTGCAAATGAAATGGGATGTGTATAAAACAGCACAAGAGCTCAAAAAGAGAAGAAAATCTATTTATCTGCTTCGAGATTTGCCAAAAGGATCGTCACTGTGACACAAACACACACACACGGTGTCACAGTATCTCAGCGCATCACGGTGCATGCATGTCTCAGGCTGACAGATGCCACACAGCGTTGATTCAAACGGGCATCAGACGAGCCTCCGATCTCCTGCCAAGGCCACAGCACTCCTCTTTCATCTCATCTCATCCACGACCGTCTGCCTAATGAGCAGGAAGACATGCATATGCAGCCACGAGATCCATGCACAGTGCAATAGGTGCATGTGACGAGACACACGACACAACTCTCACACCCAAAGTGTTCTTTGCTCCCTCTGTGCCTTGAACACATTCACACATTCAGACAAACTGATTCATCTGACTCCCAGTCTGACCACCCACACTGGATCAGCAGGAAGGATAGATTCCCATCATGCGGGGGAGAACAACAGTAGCACATCTGTCTCCACAAACCACGTTTGTAATATGTTTAATAAGGTGCAGGAAGGAAAAGAAGATAAGACGGATTGACTGAGGGTGGATGAAAGGAAAAAAGAAAGTGCAAAATGTGGGGAAATGAAGTGAGTAAAGTGAAGAGAAAGTAGGAACAAGACAAGATGGCTCTCCTTCAGCATCTTAAAAAGCCACAAGGACGCCAGCCTTGTCTAGACAAAGTCTCCTAATCAAGTTACAATCCCCCCCTTCGTGTGACACGACGAAGCGTCAGGGCGTGTCCAAGTCCATGCGCCTCCTTCTAATCATAAATATACACAGACGCCCAGATACATATCGCCATGGCGACGCAGTCTGTGCTGGTCAGCCGGCGTGGCAACTAGTCTTTCTGAGTAACAACACGAGTGCAGCTTCACAGCTGCACCAAACCGACCAGCAGCCAACCCCCAGCAGCTTCTGAGCTGGAGGAGGGTGAACTGTGCATGTGCACAATAAGTTCACAACTGCAGTCAAGAGGTCATCAACTAAAACCCATAATAGTGAACAACTGGTATCAGTGAGTTCTCTGCAGGGAAACACAATGCATGTCTTGAAGGTAGCAGGCACACTGACTTTTAGGTCAGCATCTGAAAGACTGATTGAATTATAGTCATGTTTGTGTTTTATTTTTGTGTTCATCTGGCTACAGTAACCATCTTGAATAGAGTAAGCTGCAAAGGTTAATGTCGTGTTTGGATTTAAAAAATTGTTTAAACAAAGACGAATCCGTCCAGGGGACCTGATTCAGCCTTTTTAAATACATCAGACACGTTTTGGCAAATATAAACACACACACACACACACAAATGGGTAAAATAATTATAATTTTTCACCTTCAGCAAACTTCTCAATAACATCGTTTTGCTTCAATATTAATTAAAAAATTAAAAATATAAAAAAAACGCATGCAGAGTTTTAAACCAGCCGAGATGACAGGAAGCCTTGACTCAAATTTGCCTAAAGTGCATCACAACAGTCAAGGGGAAATTAGACAGAAGTTTACACAACTAAAGCAGTTGCAAAAATAACCTATTTTTAATTGTGTTTTAAGATAAATTAAAAAAATCCAGCCTGAAAAATGTTAATTTGAACTTTAAAACTAAGTTAGAAGCTAATTTTTCTCGACTCCTAGCATCCTGGGTGACGATGCATTATTATGCAATGATTGACAAGACAAATAAATAAAGAGGGAAAAATAAAAATGCTATCTGGATTAGATGTATCAAAACATAAAATAAAACTAAATTGCTTTTCTTGCAAAAATGCAGTGTGAATGCTTATTGCTGAAGAACTTGCTGGAAAACAGCTGAAATGAGCTTAAATCATGCTGAATTGTAGCTGAAATGGAAGAACAAGCAAGTTAGCAGAAGAAACCTGAAAGAATACATTTGGTGAACTGGGTTTAAATAAGCAGAAATGAGCACAGAAATTATGAAATTAGCTAAAAGAAAAGCTGGAATTGGCAAAAAATATATGAAAAGTAGCTGTAAAGTCAGAAAGAAACTTAAACTACCAGAAAGAAGTGGAAGAAGCTGAAATGAGCTTAAAAATTTTGGAATTAGCTGAAAAATCTAAATTGAGCACAAAACAATGAGTAGCTGAAATAGCAGAAAAAGCTGAAACTAGCTGGAAAAGAGTTAAATGGAGCAGAACAAGCTGAAATTAGCAGAAACAAGTTAATTAGGCTGACAGGCTCAATGGGACTAACCTGTCTAAATTAAGGGTGAATGAAAATGTATCAGAAATTACCATGAAAAACTTGAATTTATGTGAAAACAGCTGAAATTAGCTATAAAATGCTTTAAAGGCAGCTGAAAAAGTAGAATGAGCTTAAATCAGCAGAACATAACAGAAAGAACATGTGTTGAAAGGAGCAGAAATGAGCACAAAAAAATATGGAAATTATCTGAAAAAAGTTAAAATTAGCAATTAAAAAAAAACAAACAAACTGAAAAGTAGCTCAAAAGCAGAAAGAAGCTGAAATTACAAGAAGGAAGTGGTGAAGGCACATTTTTGCTGAATTAGTCTGAAAAAATGTTGAAATGAGTGCAAAAAATGTGGAATTAGCTGAATTTTTTTTAAATTAACATAAAACAGCTAAATAGTAGCTGAAATGGTAGGAAAAAGCTGAAAGGAGCACAAGCTGAAATTAGCAGAAAGTTAGAAGTGCAAAAATGTTGTAGACAGCACAAAACAGCTAAAAAACCTGCTGAAATTAGCAGAAAATAGCTGCAAAAAGAGTTTAACTTTGCATAAGGAAGCTGAAAGAAGCTGAAGCAGAGCAAAATGTGAAATGAGCAATAAAAGGTTGTAAACAGATCTAAAGATATGAAGGATGTAAAATTAGCTCAATTTATTTCATATGAGAAAAAAATGGCAGAAAAGGCTGAATATTTCAAAAAAACTAAAGTTGCACCAATACCAAAAGTCATGGCACACTTCTCCTGAACGAGCTGAATGTTTTGATTTATGATTTGTTGACATAACTTGAAAACGGTGGGATGCCAAAAAAACGTACGGAAAAAAAATGGATCACTGTAGTGCGAATGTTTCATAAACATTCACAAAATAAAAAACCACCTGGCCAAACAAAATTAAAAGTCAAAGAGACAAACTTTAAATAAACTTCAGTAATAATTTCAAGTACCGGTAATAGTCGAAGCTTCCTTTTGTTACTTCCAGACAGTTTAAAACTCAGCAGGTGGTGGTTTTTAGTCATCTTTGTGCTAGCGGTTTGATGAGTTGCCTGCTCCACCTGCACTTCATGACCCAACAGCAACAGATTGGTTAGCTTTTCAAGTCCTTCTCATTATAAACCACTCAAGCTGTCAAAAGAAGCTATTATAAAGACAGCAGGTCATGTAAAGTTTACTGCACTGAGAGCCATATGTCGTCATCTTGAAATGAGTATGGAAAATATTGTGTACAATCTAACTCTTCGATGAACAATTCAGTCACCCTGCAACCACTGTTATTGTGTTTTTCTTGTTCCAAGATTGTAAGTTATAACTTTTACTCTTTTTCTAGTGTTTTCTTTGTTGACTAACTATAATTTCTTATTTTTCAAATACTAATTTTCGTTGAATGGTGGTGTTTTCCTGTTACAGTTGCTAATTAAAACAGAAATGATTGACTAAAAGGTGGTTCAGAAACCTTAAAAAAAAGAAAATGGTGTAATTAGGGTGGCTGTTCAAACTGATGATCCACAACCATTAGGGCAATAAAAAGGCAAAAAAGGAAATGAAGACTATCAGTGGATTCCACAGTTTTTATCATCAGGGTGTGAGAGCCCTGTCAGAGGCAACAGTTTGTAAAAATGTCCCGATTCTTTGGCAACTTTACAATTTCTTTAAAGTGGCTTCTTTTACTAGAAAATGTATAGACTTTAATGCACCATTATGACTTTTGTTAAATAGCGACAGATAAATCAGCCTCGAATACGTGTTAGCTGAATTTTAAATGTTTGATTAAATAAACCAGAGCCAAAACCAATCTCACTAATTGAAAACATAATGAGTACAAATCAAATATTAAATAAAAAAAAAACCTTAATCTCTTTGTAAGCTTGTAAAAAGTAAAACTCTTCCCCGAGCTGAGCTGCCAGTAGTCTACTTAGAATAAAAAAAGGATGATTGAATTATACAAAGAATCCTCCTCTGCTGCTTCGTCCCATCCAAGCCCTCCTCATCCTCTCATCATTATAACTGCTACTTGTAAAAATATCCAAGTGCATTTGGCCATTTGGCAATGACAAAACGTCTGCACAGTCAGAGGCCTCTGAGGCCTGTCACTGCACATTTATAGTTCCGTTCATAGGGAGTGACTCGCTGTATAAGGACGTTAAAGTCATGTGACTAAGTTCACTGCAGCAGAGCCACTGAAGACTCATGACTAAAAATAATGAATGCTCAATCCCTGCCAATAAGCACTAAATAAGGCAGTGCAATTTAACATCTATCTAATAATAAAACAGCGTCACTGCTCTGAAGATTTGTCTTTAAAAGGCTTCTAGTCTGTGCAGATGTTGCAATGTCTAACATTAACATACATCCACTGGTCTCAAAGGCTTCACCTGCATGTTCTCTTTATTGTTAAAAGATGTTCCAGTGCCTCCTTCCTAAACTTACTGCACATCTGCACACACCAAAAACGGGTTCCTGAAGGCACGACTTGTACAGAGTGTGTGTGGTGTATACCCGTACTCATTCTCACACCCTGTTTCTCAGAGCGTCCTTGCATTCTACTCAGTGTCCTAGAATAACATGCTAATAACCCCACGGATATGGCTGTCACTCCCACACTGTTCTGTTCAGCTCTCCCAAGGAAGATTTGTAACTTTTATTTAGATTGCCTAATGAAGGAGAGTCTACATGTGAGGAAATATCAAATCAGCTCACATTTCGATCTCTAAAAACCACTTGTTTACATCATGCTTGCCTGGTTCTTTCCTGCAAACATGAACATCACCTGAGAGCTGGAGTTCAGGTGGGTTTGGCTTGTTGAGGACGTGGCATGGCTAAAGCAGATTACACCGAGCTCTCTGCAGGAGATTTATCAGCTAAATTTTATAAGATATAGATAAGTTGATGTAAAATCATATGGACCGAGACTGTCTGGGTGGGTGTTTTGAATCTGCGCTACAACATATGTTACATTTACGAGTACAGGTTCATTAACACTTTTTTATTATTGTTGGCTGTATTACTTCATTATTAATATGCCTGTTAATTTATTTAGACAACTTTTAATTGACACTTTATACACTAACTGATCTAATTGTACTATATTATAATTAAATTGTGAATTAGTTTGAATTAGAATCTGATTGTTTTGAACTTAAATTACATGTAACAGAAAATTGATTGGGTCAGTTTCTTGTTTTTTTTTTTCCAAGTGTACCAAGAGGAGTTAAAACTGAATTGAATTATTTGACAGATACTCTCACTCCTGCATTTACACAACTTTCCTTTTATCAGAAAGCTTTATATTGGAAATGGGTTTTTAAAATAAAAATAAATAAATAAATCAGACAATTTTACAAAACGTTCACTAAATTTCTCCAACCAGCCTATTCCTAAATTAGGGGACAAAATCTACAACCTGGAATCTCTAATTAAAAGGGATTATGCACCAACGTATTTGTGTGTTTCTCCATTACTTGTCTGTAAATACTTATTGTTTGACAATTGCAGTCTGATTTTATTCAATAAAAAGTTTCAAGGCCATGGTTATAACAGGTTATATTGACATGCCAATATGTAAAACTATGCTAATATGTAGTAATGTAGTATTAGTGTTTTCAAAACATGTTCCAGTACTGCCACCTACTGTTGTGTTTTTGTACGCTGCTTCTGGGATGCATATACGCGATGTCATTATTACGCCATGACTTTCGTTTTTGTTTCCATTTGAAAACGGCGCTCAGTGAGGGAATCTGTGTGTGTGCAGCGCTGTTAGAGATATTTAATAAATGTGGCAGAAAGACGCTGAAGAGACCCAGCAACTCACTTATAGGATAATTTAGCTTCAGAGTGGTCATTTGCTGATGCGCCTACTGGATTGATTGACAGGTCGCGTCGTGGATCCGACTCGTGGGGAAAAAAAATTAACGACAGCTGTAAAAATAAAATAAAAAGTCTCATACGACTTTATTCTCGTAATTCTACGACTTTATTCTCGTATTTTTATGGCTTTTTTTTTTTTTTTTTTGTATTTTTTGCATGGCCCTAAAGCTCCATCGTACCTTATAATCCGGTATGTCTTATGTATAATTCTGGTTGTGCTTACTGACCTCAAACCGATTTTATGTGGTACACAGTGGTCAAAAATCTGTCAAAATGGTTTAGTTTCGCTTAATGCGCCTTATAGTCCAAAAAATACGGTAGACAAGTAGAACTAGCCAGTGGAAGAGCTATTTCTGTGTTAAACATGGGTGCACCAGTTGACAAAAGAAAACCATTCAACAAAATGGGTTACATGGCTGGGTGAAAAATTAAAATTCATAAATGGGTCATAAGATGTGACCATCAGAGTGATCAAGAACACATATGAAGACATTCAGTGTATGCAAGAAACATTTAAATAGACCACAACAACACAGCTCGTCTCCAGAAATCACTGCTGGAAGTCCTAACAAGCTGTGAAACTGCCAAGTAAAGTTGCCAGAGTCAACATGAGGGAAAGGAGCAGCTGGGGAGCAAAGAGGACTGACCGCTTGATGGTTGGAGATTTGACTATTTATAGACTAGAATGGCTTCTTGAAGAGCCGTCTACAATGCAGTCAGTGCTTAAAGGCTGAGATCCATATCATGGACGTTTGCTGTAGATACCAGGTGTGGTAATGACTGGGGCTGCCGTTTAAAGATGAGCTTCAAATTGTTTGTTCTTACTAAAGTTAACTTGAAATTCAGTTCCTGTTTGATCATGACAGAGTTAGTCCATTCCAAGTTTGGTTTCTTTAAGGATCTAATAATAATAAAAAAGCTTTGACTCATGACTTTTAAACATAAACAGACACAAACTTAGACTATGTTATGGATTCAGCCGTCCTCTGGTGTTATTGGAGGATATACAATTATCATCTTGTATATATTGCCATAGTCCTTTTTTTATGGTAATATAGTAGTTTATCGTTTAGTTTCATTTCTCCTAATGTTTTAAGTTTTATTCCTCTGTCCCTTGTGTTTTGGTTGCCAGATCTCATTTTCACCCTCAGTCAGCCTCACCAGTTATTCAACCAGCTCACACCCGTTACCCATTATAAATCACCCAGTTGCTGTCACTTGTCACTCCCCCCACCCCCATTCTATTTGAACCATTCCTGATCACCACCCCAACAGAGGATCATTGTTTTAACTACCTGCCAGATGTCTCAGTCCTCCCTCTTGTGTGCCCTGTTTTTTTTTTTTTTTTTTATAAATTGTTGCTGCCCCATCAGCGTTTTGTTTTTGTTTATTTAATAAACAAGTTTTATATTACTGGAGCTCCTCATGTCTGTCTGTATCTGGGTCCAAACCCTACACTGACCACATCACCTAATGCTATGATTCATCTTTTATTTTTATTTTTTTAATCAACTTTTTGTCTGAAAAGTACATATTGAGATATTCTGGACCATCTCACATGAGTGATCTTTAGGACTAAATCCAGTTTTGTGTCGTATTCAACTTCTGACAACATCCTTTAAGCATCGTTCACATCCTGACCTCTCTCCTAATCGTTACTGTTTATAATCAATGAAAACAATTATATAGGACTGAAACAATGTTGTGATTGTGAGAATAAATTCTTGTAGGGTAAAGATTCTGTTCAGGAAACATCCTATAATACAAAAAGATTTAAAAGGAGAAAGTATTTGTGTGTGCATGCGTGCGTGTGTACTTACAGCCTTCATATATGTCAGTAGGGATATGGACGGCGGTGGTGTTGTAGGTAACATGCCGTTTGAAGTCCGGGTCTATTTCAAAATCCTCCGGAATGAACCGGTTCCTCTTCTCCTCTTCTTCTTCTTGCTCTATTTCTAGGGCCGTCCTATTTATCTGAGTGAAAGAGACCAAACAACACCATAAGTTAAAAGTGATCAAAATCCCCTCATCAATCATTTGGGGCATTTTCAGCACGTGTGGAGTTTTGCAGTTTGTGCATTAGTGAATGTAGGATACACTACAGGACTTTATTTTGACAGCTTCAACTGTGAAAAGTCAATAAAATGTTAACTTTGGCAGAATGGGAAGCAAACTAAAAAAACGTATGCATCTAGACAGTAAAACTCAGTAGGTTGAGGTTGTGTCTGTAAAACTTAGAGTAACAGTGGCTGGGTGATTTTATTTTTCCCCAACAGTGAGAAACTGGAAATAAACAAGATGCCAATTAAGATTTATTACAGCAGACATTCAGTTTTACACATATTCTATGTAACAACCACACCTGTCTAAAGAACAGGCAGGCAAACGTACCATGCTTTTGCATACCTGCAACACATTAAGTTAACTAGGATGTACTTACTCCGTCTTTGGCATTGTAGTAAAGTAGTTTGTTTGCCTGTGAAGAAATAAAAAAAAGAAACAGAACAACATGAATGAGAACCATTTCATTTGGAGAATAAAGAGTAGGAAAAACAAAAGTTTTGCAATAATTTTAAAGACTGACATGATTAAAGCCATAGTAGCTGTCAAACTAATTATTTTTTCAATGTTTTTGATTTAATATTTTTGACAAGTGTAGAGTCTTTGATAAAACAACTAAATATGCATCACTCATTTCCAAAGGTCTATCATATAACTTGTAATATGAATAATAAAACGTGAACAAATAGGTTCAGAAATGGGACCACAGCCTTCGTGTTTTATCATTACCTTTTTACATTTATCCTGTCATCAGGATTAAAAGAATAATTTTATTAATCTTTTGTCCAGACATGATCCTTAATCAATTTTAGCCAATTAGGTACACACATAAATACTGTGGTGTATCAGTAAATGAAAACAATTCACACAAGAAATAAACTAAATATAAATCTAGTAAAACATAACAATGAGTGACAAAACGTTGTGCATAATCTGCAAGTTAAATATTTAAAAAATCTGATAGTATGAGGGTAAAAGCACTTCTTAAGACATGAAACAAATAATTTTAAGAGACCAAAGACAACACAGAGCAGATTAACATTTAAAACAGACTTTTATCCAGTTAAAAACACAAATGAGCAAAGATAACCTGTTTCTGTATTACAATGGATTTAATTTCAGCTCTTTAAGCTCCACACTGAGATTTAATGAAGAGACCGTGCTGGTTGCATCACTGTGTCTGCACACATGCTAGCCGGGCACTAACGAGTTAGCTTTGCTGTTGATGTTTTGATGGCCCGGAGCCTCAGAGCCGCTTCAATGACTCCCACCACCTGTCTCCCGACTGTACAGTCACACAGCAAGTGCTCCTGCCACTGCTACTGTTATGTTGCCTGAAGGGGGTTTAATTACATCACAAGTTACTTAACTGAACACACTGAGTTAAACACTAGCATCTGCTTTCTGATTTACAGCAATTTACATGTAAAAGAGCTAATAACAGGAGACTGAGTCATTATCCTGTCAAGCTAAGTTCATCAGCATACGGTTTTTCCAACATGAAGCATCTGATACTGCCGTGTTATATTCAGGTCTCTCTTTTAAACTAGTCCCCGAGGCTCCGCGGGACTAACCTGTGTAAATAAAGGTTGAATGAAGAGACAACAATCTGCAGAGGGGATGCAACACTAATGTCAGACTATCATACACCTCTGTGGAGGCTAGGTGCAGGACACCCAATGTGTATAAAATTCACAAATCATACAGATTTTTTAAGTAGTTTAATTTTTTTTGTCGTCGTTGTTGTTGTTGAAATTGTGTCAAATGAAACAGAAATGTTTAAGTGTGTAGTTGTTAGTGCTGCAGTCGCAGATTTAAAGTGTTAAAAGTCGACTGGGGGGTGCTCAGTAGGACTGCTCCAGATAAAGCACAGAATAGTGTGAACAAGTTTTCAATTAAATTCAATCCAATTCAGTTTATTTATAGAGCACCAAGTCACAACAGAAGTCGTCTCAGGGCACTGAACAGAAACATTCATATGTAAAAATAATAATTTTAACATTATTTATCTGAGGAGCAGACTGCTTTGAATTTAACTTCATCACAGACTCTCATCTTGAGTGAGCATGAAGGCGACAGTGGAAAGAAAAAACTCCCTCATGAGGAAGAAACCTTTAGAAGAACCAGGCTCAGGACAAGCGGCCATCTGCTTCGACCAGCTGGGTTTAGTAGGAACAGATACACATTGGCAGGTCAAGAATCACGTTAAGATAGATATAGCATCAAATGAAAACCATTTAATTTTAATAATTCATATAAAAAATGAGGTCAATTTATCCTCTAGTAGTCTTAAGTCTATAGCAGCATAACAAGCCAACCCTAACTATAGGATTTATAAAAAAGGAAAGTCTTAAGCCCACTCTTAAAACTGGACAATGTGTCAGCCTCATGGACAGAAACTGGAAGTTAGTTCCACAAGAGAGGAGCCTGATGAGCCTATGTTACATGTATTTCATGTTGTACCTCAACTTACTTTCATTTATTTCTGCAGTACAATAAAACGTATCCTTATAGCACTTGTAAACTATAGTTTTAAGCAAAAGGGAGAAAAAAAATGAAAGCAAACTTTCAATGATGGGGGTGGTTGGTGTGTGTGTATGTGTGTGTGTGTGTGTATATATATTTGTGAGCCATCTTGGATTTGATGCAATAACCTAATTTTTGCTGATGACCTTTGTTACACTAAGACTCGGCCACAAACCAACATGGAAGTCAGCACCTCATTTATTTTTTCAAGTTTTCTTGTTCACAACATGGATGGAGGGTACAGGTGGTCCTCGAGTTGCGAACGGGTTCCGGACCTAAGGACCGTTCGTCGGTCGAGCCGTTCCTAGCTTGAAACCGAAAGCAAAAGGGGCCGTACGTCCCGTTTTTCGGCCGGAACGGCATTTTAAACGCTTTATTTACAACCTAAAACACCGCCAGCATACATTTTGTACCTCTAAAATGTATTTTAAAGCAGTTAGCTTGCTAA
>JARVGQ010000804.1:13536049-13559608 GCA_031762355.1 Hypsolebias martinsi | reverse complement strand
CCGAACAAGGATTTTAAAAATGGTCCATATATTTAATATGTATCTGTAGTGTTATCTGTAGTGCATAAATTGCTTATTGATTAAATAAAACCTCATTTATAATTCAGCTTTTTAGAGTTGTAAGATATACATTCCAGCTCATTAGAGACATATCAAAAATGTATACTTTCCAGTTCAAGAAAGAAATCATTTGTATAACGTTCTTTAATTTACAGCATGTAAAGTTAAAATGTAATACATAGAAATATTACTTACTGTATGACATTCACTATACTGGGTGCCTGATGATGCTCTTTCCTCTCCTGTTGGACTCATGGACTTAGGGTCAGACATGGACCGCTGAATAGTTTTGAGTCCTCTGGGACTTGCTGGAGAGGTTTTTGATGGCTCTGTAATGTCCCTTAGCTTTTGTGGGCTGGTGTCACCTAGTGACTTATCATAGGATACAAACTCAAGAGATTTACTAGGTGAAATACAGGGGGATATGGGGGAGTACAGCACTTTGGGAGACTTAGGAGGGGCTTGAAGAGAAGAAAACTCTGGTTTAAAGTTGGAGGACTGGGCAATTTCTAAGGGAGTAAATCGTTTCTTTGGTGAAGTCCTTTCTGAGTCTGATAACTCCAATTTGGTGTCCATTCGAATATTTCCATCTGTGTCAGTTTGAATAGAAATTTCTGTGTGAGCTTGAAGAGACACCTCTGAATGCCCACCTCTATCACCTCTGGAAGTACGTGGACGACTTTGCCGGCTTCTATTCTGAGCCTCCCATTCCTCTTGATCCTCATCATCAGTCTGTACACAGCTATCAACACTTTTTTTAGCACTTTTCTTTTTTCTTCCTGCTGTGTAAGCCTTGCTAACAGCTTCATCCTCCTCATCTGTCTGACACCCACTATCAGTGATCTTTCGAGAAAGTACTGTGCCATCAGGCCCCAAGACAACTGCCTCCTGTAAACCATGCCTTGGTATGTCCCCACCTGGATACATCTGACGAAACTTTTGCTCTTCAAGTTGTAAACGCAGCTGTTCTTGAAGTTTCTGTATCTGCTCAAGTTGCTGCTGCTGCTGTGCATAGGTTTCTTTTTGCAACATGAGGTGAGCCTGTCTTTCTTCTTCCTGCTGTGTCAGTATATGCTGCTTCATGGCTTGTAATTCCTCCAATTCCTTCTGAACCAGGAGCTGTTCTTGTTCACGGAACCGCTGAATCTCCTGCCGCTCCCATTCTAATTCTTCAGCCAAGCGTTGCTGCTTGAGTTTTTCCATTTCTAACCTCTCACGTTCTGCCTGATACTGACCATCCCCAGGAATCATGGGTGAGGAAAGAGCCTCAAGTGAAGCTGCTATAGCTTCCAGAGATGCATCAGTATAGGAATCAAGGGTTAATGATGTTGCTGTAATGGTGGCATCAACACAAGTAGTAAGTCCTTTCGAAACCTCCAGATTGAGTGGTGCATCTCCTTGTTCTTCTGATGTAGTAGTAGGAATGGTTGACAGGAAACTTTGGGATCGCGTAAGTGGAAAGTTCTGGAGGTTAGACAGGGAAGGCATAGTGTCACTTGTGTGCATACCTGCAACAGCATTATATGTTGTAGTAAATATGGATCCAGGCTGGGTAGTAATGGCGTATGTAGATGGTATTGGTGCTGCAACAGATGAATAAACCACTCCATTTGATGACCTCAAAACACTGGTTGTCCCAAAGAGTGAAATGACATCACTTGTGACACTGGTTTGTGACTGCGGTGGAATTTTCATTCCTGCGTAACCTCCTTTCTTCGAGTAGTCAACAGCTTCACCTGTCAAAAATCAAAAGTATATTTTCAGTCCAAATATGGTGAACAATTGTTAATATTGAAGCAAGCCATGCCTTACAAAAAAAAAAAAAAAAAGGCTGAATGTGGGGAAAAAAATGGCCACAGGCACATGCAAAATATTGTATGTTGGAAAAACTTAAACAAATGAAAAGTCCATGCAAAACAAATAAAAAATGGAAAACAAAAAAACGCCACATTAGCCATAAATAAGTGGGGGCAGTTCAAAGTGACATTTAAGTGACAGGTCTGCAATGTCACAGCACTGACCTGCATCTGATATCTTTGCTGAGGTGAGATCTACTGCACCTTCTGTTGTGGTAATGAAATTATAGCTGTTCTTACTTCTGTATAAGAATAGCCCAGCTTCTGCTAGGTTGGTGTCTGACATAGATGGTTTAATTCCACTAAACCCTCTCATGCCATAAGGTGATCGATCATATTGATAATGATCATCACGATATCCAAAACGATCTTCAGGAAGGGGTGTGGTAGGTTGCTGAGTTGCACAACTTCCTGCAAATGGGAGTTTGTACACAACATCACAGCATACAACTCTTTTTCCTGCTGTCAGATCCACTGGTTTGCCATCATCTGTGATTACAGCTGTAACAACATCTGCAGATGTAGCATCCACTGACACCACAGTATTGAAAGGTTTTGTTGTGCTGAGATCAACAGCTCCTGCCACTGTGGTTATCCCTGTAGTTAATCCATTGGCAATATAACTTGCAACAGAAGTGGGTCCAATAGTAACTGGAGTGGCTTGAAAACTTCCTACGCTTGTGTTTGATCCAACTGAGAGGTTAATTGGAATTTCTGTAGTAACAAGAGTGGGTGGCTGAGAATCAACTGGTCGATATATAATTTGAGAAACAGGTTCAAATGCTTTGTTTTTAGTTAGCTGAAGGGGCACTGAAGATGTTTGAGAGATGTCTACACTGTCACATCGCTGGATTGTGGCAGCACAGGTCACGATGGTGATGCTATCAGATACAATAGAAACGGTGGATGATTCAGTGCTGAGATTGACCACAGGTGATTGTACTGCACTGTTTTGACGGCAGACTTCATTTGTAAAGGACTGACTTCTCGAATCTGGGCTCGTAGACAGATCAACACCATTCATAAATGATTCTGAATCCACCTTTGCAGTTCTAAGATCAACAACTTCGGAGGGTTGAGAGGCCTGTTCATTCAGTGCTGCCATCTGAGGCTTAGTTTTTTCCATTGAAATTGGGACACCATTTGCCCTTGGAGCTGGTACTGGTGGTGGTGTTCTTTCATGAACAACAGAGACAGTGGTTCTTTGAACTTCTGTGGTAACCACTTGAGAAATGAGGTTAGGCATGGCAACAGGTAGCTGTGCCGAGGCTGATATGGCCTCAATTATATGACAAGAACTAGATACATGTTTTTCTGGGCTACAAATCTCTTGGCTTTCAATAGATTCTGTGACACGTGTATATGCCAGAGGCACCTTTGTTGTTTGAGGTGGAGTTGGGTGTTCATGGTGCTGTGAATATGATTGTGGTTGAGGCTGTGGATAGTAACTTATAGGCTGAACTTGCTGTGAATGAGCTGGTGGCTCAGGGCTGGAGGGTGCTTGAGTTGTGACACTGTCAACTGGAGAGCTGGGCTGGGATGGCAGTGTGATGACTACATATGTGTCATAAAGACTGCTGGCATATCTTGGAGAAGGAGGAGACTTTGGTGAGGGTTGAAATGTCTTTCTCTCTGAAGAGGGGCTCAGATTGAGGACTGTGTCACTATGACTAGTGGGAAGTACAGTGGGTCTTGGTGGATATGGGGCATGCGCAGGTGAAGACGGTTGTGAACCAGGCTTTGGTGCAATTGGTGGTTTAGCACCATGTCCTTGTCTGTGACTGTCTCCAATCCCTGGAGGAATGGCTGGCTTTGGAGGAACAGGAGGGGGAACATGAGGTTTATATGTTGGAGTAACTGTTTGTCTTACAGGAGATCCTTGTGGCGTAGTCATAACCATTGACTCGGTTTTCTTCTGAGGAACTGGGGCTTGAGATGGGAGAGGAACAGGGGCTTTTCTGGGAAAAACAGTAGGTTTTGGTGGAGTGGGAGGTGGCAGTGGTGGCGCAACTGGTTCTTCTGATTTTTCCTGAGAGTTAGCTTTACGTAAGACATTTGGCTTTGGTGGGACAGGTGGGGCTGTTGACACTACACTGGATACACCCGGTGTGTACTGTGGAACTGTAGGCAAAGGAGATACACTAGCAATAACAGGGGCTGCTGCTCTTGAAACTGGACTTGATAAGTCTACAAGATCAACCGGAGATGCTATGGCTGTTGTGTGAGGTTGCTGGTCTGAAGTAGATGATGGAGAAGAATCAAAAACCTCATTCACAGGCTCACGTTCCATTTCTAGTTTCACATCTGATTCAGTAGCTTTCTCCTCTTCCTTTTTCCCTGTAGTTTCGTCATCAGATGATAACTCTCCTGAAGAGCACTGTGTTACCTTTAAATCTGGAATGGAATGGAGAGTCTTTTTTGGTGCAGATATTTCCACCTCTGGTTCAGGATGAGTTGGACTTGTTCCAGGAGTCAGAACTTTTTTCATTAGCTCTTCATAGGCAGTTTCAGCATCCAACAATGGCTTTGCATCTTTGCCTAATGTTATTGTGCTACTTTTGGTGAAGTTATTTTCAGCAGGTTGTAGCACAATTTCAGGATTAGGCATTTCATTTTTTGGCTTTATGTTCTCATATTCCTGCTCAAGTTGAATGAACTCCTTTCTCTTCTTTATCATGTCTTCATAAACTTCATCAGGTGATCTTAGCTTTTTAGGCTGAACAGGAACTGTAATTTTCTCTGGCTCTTCCAAGTCAGACGAACTGTCAATAAAAGTTGAGTAGGCATAATCTTCAATAAGCATGCCTCCATAAAAAGACCCTTTTTCAGGTTGAATTTCAACTTTTTCAGCTGTTGGAGACTTAGCTCTCAGCAATATTTCTTCATAAGCCTCATCTGCAGATTTCAGAGTTTTTTTCTGAAGCTTATCAGCAATTTGATCATCTGTTGGAGAGTGAAGCGACACTGATGTGGGCAACTGATATGTTTTCTGAACAGCTGCGATTTTTGCAGCATGGATTCCAAGCCCCTCAGAATCCGAATCGATACTTGGGGAAAAATCAGAGCAGGATGATCGTCTGATCTCCTCCATTTCTGCTTCTTGCCTTTGTTCTTCAGTTGGTGAGGCATCTTCAATAGGAGAAAGGTTGCTTGGTGGAGTCTTGGAATGTTCTCGTCTTCTCTGCGCTCGAATCTCCTCTTTGTCTTTCTTTGACTTTTTTCCTGAGCCCTTCTGTTTTTCTTGCTCCCTGAGTAGTTCTTCCTCCTCCCGTAACTCTTCTTCCTCAGAGGAGTCTTCAATAGTTGGCAGCATTTGACCAGCCTGTCTATGTTTGGCTTTCCTGTGCTGTTTGCCCTCACCAGTACGGATATGACTTGGACTACTGCTGTCACTGTCATCGTCCAGTGATGAGAGGGATGTCGGGGATGTTCCCGGAGTGAAGCTAGATGCATGCAAACTAGATGACCCCTCGCCCTTTGACCGGTCATCTGGAGAGTCTGTCAAGCTTTCTATATCAGGCTCTCCATCAACATTAGGTATTTGTATAGGGATGCTGGTCATGTTAAGCTCCATAGTTTGGAATTTGCGAACGGCAGCACTGCTTTGACGTTCCTCTTGTTTAAGTTCATGCTCCTCCTTTTTGTCAACATGAGGTTTATCCAACGTGGCTGTAAGTTCTTTATCATCATCATCATCTGGGCTTATAGTGGTTTTCTTTGTGAGTCGTCTGGCCTTTCCTGATGTGCTCTTCTCTACAGTCTCTGTTTTCTTTTGTTCATTTTGCTTCTTTTCAGCTTCTCTGATCTTTCGTCTGACTAGATTTTCTTCGTCAGATGGGGATGCATCCTCATTCTCGCTCATTTCAATTATCTGTTTTCTGATAAAATCCTCATCCTCTCCTGAAATCGGGCTTTCTTTTTCAAAGCTTTCACTGCTGTCATCCAAAGAATCTGCCTTGACATCCATTGGCACAAGGAGCTTTTTCTTTGTAGCCTTAATATCATTCTTCAAAAGTCCTTTATCCTCTTCCGAACTTGGAGAATCAGGTGAGAGGGGGAAAACCTCTAATTTGCGCCTGGTCTTTAGAGAACCAGTTTGCATGTTCTCTTCTTGTGTGCTCTCTTGGGCTTCAAGAATTGGAAGGACAGTCTTTTCCAGTTTTGACAAGTCTGAGGGACTGGTGGGACTTCCTTCCTTGATCCTTACTTCATTTTCTTCAGGCTCTTTGAATGTTTCCATTGTTTCAATCTGATGAATTGAAAAACAAATACGTTTTTGTCACTTCATGCAATGAAAATGGCAATACGTTCAGAAGTTTTCTTCTATCTTAATCTACACCTAAATGCATCTGTTGTATCAAATTATTAAAATAAGGGGAGTAATGATACAAACTATTGCTACATTAGCTAAATACTAGTGTCACCTTAGATATTTCTTCACTGTGCTTTTCCAGAGGCTTAGCTTCAGATTCCGTTAACTTCTTGTCTTCATTTGAGCCTTTATCCTGCTCACTAACTACAGACTGGATTTTAGGTTTGGCTACAGGAACCAACACAGGTGGACCCTCTGATAATTCACCCTTCTCTGATGCTGTGCTTACTCCTACATCAAAGGAAAGGGTGCCATCCTTGTGGCACTCTGCACTTGCCTCAGACACTGAAATAAATTCCAGACTCTTGCCAACAACAAACTGTGACTCATCCTCTTTCTTGTCATTTTCTGCTTCCCTATCCTTGATTGACAGTTCAGAATTTTTCTGACGTTCACTTTGATTTTCAGCAGCACTGCTTGTCGTTTGTGCACCAGTCTCCGCCTCACCCAAGGAGCGTTTCTCCTCACAGGTTTTATCTCTGAGTATTGTCTCACTAAGGACAGCTGAGGCTGACGCAAGTTCTATACTTCTAAGTGGCACCTCAGCATCTTCTTGCTCTCTTGGTGTGAGAGGTGTGGGGCCAGAGATAACCACTGCTTTGTCAAGCTTCTCCTCCAACTTTAACATTGGCTCTTCAAAGGTTTGTTGCTCGTTTTTCAGTAAAGCTTTGTCTTTTCTAACCAAAGACACATTTTCCATATGACTGATTTCAGTAGGCTCAGAATTTGTTTCTGGTTGTACCTTTTTATTTAGCTGAAATACATCTTTTGGGATTTGCTCTGGGACACCTGCAACTGGCTCTCCTGACTTTTCTAACTCATTTCTCTCCATTGGAAGCCAAGTATTTGCTGTATTAGAACTTGCAACTGCTTCACTCGTACCTACTTTATTACCACCTAGATCCAGCAGTTTAGGATCATTTGCATTCCTAACTGTGTTTTGTTCAATTCCTCCTTCTTCTAAATTATCCCCTTTATTAGCTATTGTAGCACCTACATTTATTTTACAGTGAAGTGATCCTTCTTTATCAGCCCCCCTGGGTATTTTCTCTTTAATTGTTTCTCCATTATCAGTAACTTTCACGAGATCTGTATTTTTAAAAGCATTTTCTTCCTGTGCTTTCTGAAGAACTTTAGAATCTCCCTCTAACAGAACCACACCAGGAGTTATTTTTACTATATCATGTGTTTTAGGTATCATCTCTTTCTCTGTGGGTTTGTTTCCCATTTCATTTGTCTGAAGTACCACTTCTGAAGCTAATACAGAATGCCCTTTTGCCACTGCTGAACAGCTTTCAGATTCTGCACATGTTGTTTTTGGTTGGAATTCTTGATCGGTCCTGTTACATTCAGGGGTGTCGGCTTTGTCATCGAAGCCTACAGAAAATACTGGTTCAACTACTATAACATTTCCAGTTATTGCATTTGTGAGATCTGATTCAACACTATCTGCCTCAAGTTTTTCACTGATGCAGGTTTGGTGGATATCTAATGCTTTCTCTAGTGGAGCTGATGGTGTTTGCTCTGCTGGGGAGACTTGTGGTTTTTCTATTAGGGGTTCCTTAAGTGTCTGCTCCACTGAATTTGTTGTCACTTTGGTGGGATTTTCTGGACTTAGCTCTACTTTCTCATGAGTTGCTGAGGGAGTTCCACCCTCACTTCGAGTAATCTCAATATCTTGTTTAGTATCTACCTCTATACAAGCTGTTGTCTTGTCTAAATATGTGTTAGTCAATTGAGCTTGTTTGTAACCTTCCACAAAGGGGAAGCAGTTCTCTGCCATATTCTCTGAGCTGCTCTGTAGCTGCGCAACGGCTTGGACTTTACTGACAATAGCGCTCTGTTCTTGTTGCTTGACACTGGAAATCTCTGTGTCATGAAAGGAATGATCTGCTGCTGTCTCAGGGCTACTCTGTTGTTGCTCAACTGTTGGCATTTCACTGACAGCTGACTTCTGTGTTTGTTGGTTAGAGTCAGATGGTTCTTTGTCTTCTATTTTTTTCTCAGAATTGATCTGTTTCTCAGTCACTGACCCATCTACTAATGGCTGCACTGACTCTTCTGACCATGGCACTTCCTGTGAGCTGTTCTCAAGAGAAGAGGGCATGTGCTCAGGTGAAATAGGTGCACTATCAAGTGTGGTTTGGGGTGCTACCTTGGTCTTGGACGTTGGTGGAGATGGGTCTACTGCTTCTACTACAGGTTTGCTATCTATAGCAGCAGGGGCAGGGGAGGAGAAGGGAGCAGGAGGAGCAGGTGATTGTTTTAATGTGGAAGCCGTAGATGGAGGTGGTACATCTCCCAGCTGACTTGACATGGCTTTTTGGGTCTGACAATTCAGGCAAAGCCATTCTTTCTGTAAAATAAACAGGAAAAAAAAAACACAAGATAAGAACATCTTTTCAATTGCATAACTTGACATGACACTAGTTAGAATTTCACACAAATCAGTGTAATTAAAATGTATTTTCTTTGTTCTGACTGTATTCAAAGTCTCATTTCGAACAAGTCAGGCTGTGATGGTGTATCTTTGTCTATTTTAGGAAAAGCTTCTATATCAGTGGGGCTCGAGACAAGCACATTCATAATGCATGATAATGGGGTAGAGGTTTACCAAAGCTCGTCTGAAGAAGCTGTGCAGATATTTTATGTTGCAAAAACATAGCAGGAAATGTTTGTTTATATGATTGTATATCACAATGCAAATCATGTATATATGTTTTAGGATACACAAACAAACACCTGTACATTGTTAACTTGAGATTGCTTATGTAACTATGTCAAACATAAAAAAAAACCACATCTGTGCAACAGTGTAAGTTTTAGCTGCTCCTCAGTTCCAGTTTCTTATTGGAGTTAATGCTAAAAACATAATAAAAGCTAATCTTTATAATATGTTTATTGCTATTTAATTGTTTTCAAGAATAATAATTTAATACAATTTCCTCACTACCACCATTTGGTATGCAGTCTATGTTGTATTATATGAAAAATGTTCATGTCACAACTATGTCATCATTAATTTACGTTCCCATGTACCTGCACAGAAACAGAACTCTAGAAAATACCTACTGTAAACCGAACACCCTCCTGTGTGTCCTGTGTCAATAACTGGAGCTATTTTTAGGGTTTAACATCTTGTGCTTTTATTTCTAAAGTGGGAAAAATGATAATCAATATGTTGGTATTGATGAGCAAATTAAATAGTGCAAACACACCCAAACAGATGTGCAGACAGGAAACCTCATTCAAACACAAACACAGTTCACGTTACATCCTTTTGTCTCTGTAACCACACTTCTTATGGAGAGAGAAAGACAGCAAGACAAGATGTGGGTTAAAGACAATGTCAGGGCTCATAGGAGCAGCTCGGTCTGATTAAATAAGACAAGATGGGCGTTGGAAAGTAGATGTTGTGAGATGGGGAGATGGTCGCTGATAGGAAATGCTGAAAACTCGCTCAGAGCCACATCTGTGGTTGTCATCAGTGACATTATCAAGAACTCACAATAGGCAGACCCTTCAAATCCACTTTATCAGTCTGCTTCTTTGAGCCACAGTGGAAAACAGAAGTAACTGTTACCTCTTCTGTTTTATAGCAGCTTTTTTATTTAATCTCTTAACCTTTTAGCTTTTTGTTGACTCTACAAAAAACACAAAATATTAATCATCCACCCATTCACACAAATGCTGCACTTTTTGTTTTATATGATGTTAACTTTTTTGCATGAAGTGCTTTTTTACTCACAATATAGCATAAGTACTTGGGTGAAATGCTTGAAAGTCATACAACAAACTCTTCATTAGAACTTGTTGAACGAATGCATATCACCCACGGACCTTCATGCATGAGTTTTACATCAAGAACATCGTGTGTTCATAACCGATGGAGTTGTAGCATTTTGGTCAACCCTTGAAAATAACATCATGCACAATCTTATGCAACAGCACGAGATGTAATGCTCCGAGTGTGTTTATTACAGACTATATTCCTTTTTTAGTTTTCCTACTGCATAGCCCTTCCGTTTCTCTTTCTGTCTGCATGCTCATAGATGATACATGCAGTAACAGGAATGTCACTCAGTCACGTAACCATGGAGACCGGCACCAAAGAGCTGACACACACTAACCCCCACAGAAATGAATCTGTGATGGCGCTGGTGACGTGCATTTGGTCATACAAAAGGTTTGGGAAAAACTATCAGCACTTCGTTCATACGTCAGAGGAATAAAAAGACAAGATTCAGAGAAAAAAAGTTCAAACAGGGCTCCTTCTGAGGCCACAAAGAGAAGAAAATCAGAAAACAGCAGAAGGAGCGGGGCCTTACTCGTGTTAGGTTAATGTTTCCTACAGGGAGTTGAAGTGCTGGAAAGGTCGAAGCAGCTGCTTGATTAAGACGAGACATTCTGTGGAGGATTTACTTTAGACAAGGCTATAGGTACAGAGTGGTCAAATATTTATTTTTAACTCTCAACACTGACAGCACTTAATTAATATTGGAATTTCTCCCTAGATCATTCCATAAAGTCGTACTTTAATAAGAGGATCCCGTAGAAGTTGGAAAAAATGTGTACAAAGAAAGGTGATACTGACAATGTGCGAAAAAGTTTTTTTTAAAAAAAGTGATAAAGCTTTCAAAGAAAACCAAGAAGCAGCTTAAAGAACACCATTTTTGAAAAAGTTGTGAAAAATGTATAATAAACATGCAATGATTTTCAAATCTAACAAACCCATACTTTATTCACAATGGGGTAAACATTAAACGTTTAAACTATGAGACTACCATTTGTAGGAAGTAATATGTTAATTGGGAATTTGATGCCAGGGATACAACAACTGTTGGAACATGGCTATGTTTACCACTGTGAAGCCTCCATCTTCTTTTAGTAATGGTCTGTAAACGTCTAGAAACTGAGATCGGCTGCTGGAGGTTCTGAAGTGGAATTTAGCCCCATTGTTTTTTGATGTGGGATTCTTCCTGTTTCACTTCCCTGCCTTCTGTGGCCGGTTTGTTTGTTTCATGATCTGTTAAATGTTTTCAACTGATGAGAGGTCTGGACCTGGTTCAGCACCTGAATTGTTCCATTACAAAACTATAACATACATACTCCCATACGTATTCTGTATGGGAGTATATGTTGTTCCTAAACCTATATATAATTTTCTGCATTGATGGCAACTTTCAAAATGTGCACGCTAAAGATTCAAAATTAAAGAGAAAAACTATGAGAAGGATTTATGAAAAATAAACAAAGATTAGGACAACTATTAAAAACATCTGTACTTCAGTTAGAGGGATTCAGGTGGAATAGTTGTTGTAAGGAGTTTTAACTGTGATTTTCACTTTTTAAATAATAAAAAAAAAATTATAAAAATAATTTGGAAATCAAATATAATAAGGCTTGATTTTTTGTTTGTTTGTTTTATTTTTTTCCTTTTTTATGAGTTTGTCTATCGATTTAGCTGGAATTCCTTGATATGTTTTAGAAAATTAAACAGGAAATAACAAAGTGAAGGTATAATAAGCTTGTGCTTCTGCCTAAACTTTTTTTTTTTTTGGTTTACATTTTGTTTTTGTGTTCTCATTTTTTTTTTTTTTTTTTTTAACAAATCTGGTTTGGTTCCGAATGTGTAAGTAAATTTAGGGACAGGACTGGATAAGCCATTGCTTTTTCCTACTCCCTTTTAGAACATTTTTGTTTTGTTTCCAGAATATTTTGGTGGAAATATTTGTTTTTATTTGTTTATGGGTTTGTTAAAATTTTTAACTGTACAAAATGAAATAAATAATAATAATAATTATTATTATTATTATTATTACTGTTGTTATCTTGCTGAAATGTACAAGGTCTTCCCTGAAACAGACACAATCTGTATGGGAGTATATGTTGTTCTTAAACCTACATAAAATTTTCGGCATTGATGACAACTTCAGAATGCGCAAGCTGCTGTGTAATAGGCATAAATGCACCCCTATACTATCAGAGAGGCAGACTTTTGAACTATGCGCTAATAACAGGCCAAACGGTTCGTCTCCTCTTTAGCACAGAGGATATGTCCATGGTTTCCAAAGAGAATTTAAATTTTTGACCCTAGGACAGTTTTTCACTTTGCCTAGACCATATGTGTCAAACTCAAGGCCCGGGGGCCAAATGTGGCCCTTGTTGACATCTTATCTGGCCCCTAAGATGTTATTTTAAATATAAAATACTTAGTTGCTTTGATTTTTTTTTTCAGTAATCTTTGATTATGATGTCAAAAGTGCAACAGAGAACATTAAATGAGACCAATCAAACTCTTGTTGAGGAACCTGTGACTAAGAAAACATGTTGGGTATCTGACTTGAGTTAATGTAGATTCTGAAACCAACCCTTAGTTTGAAAAAGGTTTTCATTTTGGCCCGCTTTTGTAAGTGGGTTTGACACCCCTGGCCTAGACCAAATAAAACTGTGTGTTTATATATTTGTATGGTTTGTTTTTACATGATAGAGCTTTAACCAGCATGTGTGGGTGGTTGTGTGTGTTTACAGACAGTGATTTGCGGAAGTGTTTCTGAGCCCATACAGTGATGTCCAGAACACAATCAGTCCTGTTTGAGGTCTCAAAGGTTGCAAACATCCAATAAACGTATTAACTTATTAATTATTAACCAAACTTTCATCCTTGCCCTGCGCTTACTTATTTCTTCAGGTTCTTATCATTTTTGTTGCTGTTATGAACTGTAGATGATGGGATACTCACGGTCTTCCAATTTTCCATTGAGGAACATTATTCTGAAACTGTCCAATTAATTTGGATGCAGTTGTTTTTACAAACTGGTTAACCACTGACCAACTTTACTTCTGGGAGACTCAGCCTCTCTAAGATGTTTTAATAGTTTTCTTACTGACTTATTTCCATTTAACTTAAATGTTTATTTCTTGTTCATACTATGTACTTTGACAGACTTTTGTGGCCCCTGCCCCCACTCCTTTGAGATGTGTTGTGGTTATAAAATTCAAAATTAGCTTGTTTTTCTGAAAAATTGTAAAAGAACAACTACTGAAACATATATATATATATATATATTCACTATGTTTCATTGTGAATAAGATATGAGTCTATGACGTTTGCAAGTCACTGCATTCTAGTTGTATCTACAGTTTACACAACATACTTTTTTTTTCAGGACTAGAGTTGTAGAATATTAGGAAAAGGTGAGGAAAAGAAACAGAGAAAACTCAAATCAGGAGAGCGAAAGCGGCAATATGTTGCTAAGTACAGAGTAAATCAATGGAGGAGCTTAACCAGCATTGGAAAAAGCTTAGCACCAACGACAGCCACAAAGCTTCACATTATCACATTGCAAATCAACTAAGAAGGCAGGACAAACTGCAGAACACGGTGACATCAAAGTATGACCTTAAATGTTACAGCAAATTCTGAGGATGTAGTTGGTGACATTTACTACTCATGGGCTCAAAGTCCTGCCTCAGTTCCATGTTGACACCTACTGATCCTCCAGCATTACTCCGCAACTGAGCAACATTCATTACTATCTGAAAAACTTCAAGAAACAGATTACTTTCTGAAAGTTTCAATAAAGTCTAATATTTTGCTAATGCTACAAACAAATGAAAACAAACAAGCACAGAAAAACATCACCTTTCTCCTTCAGTGGGGGCCAATACTAATAATAGAAGTTTGCTTTTTAAACGTCCGGTTTCCATAACATCATAAGGATATTGTGGTTTTTCACTCCATTGATAAA
Organism: Hypsolebias martinsi; assembly: GCA_031762355.1. NCBI lineage: Eukaryota > Metazoa > Chordata > Actinopteri > Cyprinodontiformes > Rivulidae > Hypsolebias > Hypsolebias martinsi. The sequence continues at coordinate 13,545,569 of JARVGQ010000804.1, read as the reverse complement.
TTAAATGCATCAAACATTTTTGAAAAGCAGCACCCCACTGCATCATGGTTCAAATGTCCTTTCTGTCCCGAAGTTTTTGATGCAACTCAAGTGTGTAAGTCGCTGCCCTTCTTCTCATTGATGAGTGGCCAAATTAATTAGAATGCACCAGACTGAGGGTGGGATGTTACAGCATCAGCTCCTTTCCAAGCCAAAAAAGATCTTTGTCTTAATAAATGCTGTTGTAGATGTTCTCATATCAGGTAAGGATTTTTTTTTCATCTAGATATATTGATCAAGGTCAAAAATCAGAAAACTAACGATGTTACACAAGCAGGGCATTATTGGCTTGTTCCTCCTAAAAAAGTAATAAAATAAAAATAAACTTGCCAAAGAGAAACAGAAACATGCAAGTTAACTTTTGTTGTCAACCTGATTCAAGATGGCTGCCAGTGCCAAATAAAATTTGTCAAGTTTACCAATATTTTGCTAAAATTTGGTGTGGACAATTGACATTACTACACATACTACATGTGCTTAAATCATTAAATTGTTGTAACTTGAACCATTTAAAGGATCCAAAGGCTTCTACAGCAACGGGATTGTTTTTAACACAGGCAAAGAAGTCCAATGTCTAAATTAAGATTATTTTCTTTGATGGTTGTTTCAATGATTTTCATCAAGCGATATAAACGTTTGTGCTTCCTGCTCCTTCTTCTCTGCTCTGGTGAAAACCATAGGCCCACCCCACTGCATGCTGGCCCTACACCTGCTCACCTATTTATGGGTTCCCACAATCTTTACCAGTACTTTGTAATCAAACTAATGCAACAAAAATTACTTCAAATACTAACAATTGATTTAAGCCATGTATTACAACAAAAAAAGTATTCTAAAAGTTTTTTTTTTAAATATGAATTAGATCAAATAAATCTTACAGTTGGTATTAACCATCCTTATGAGCAAAACATCTCATAAACCACTAGATGTATTTTAATGAATCTTTCATAAAGTAATAATTAAATGTGTATCTACAACTCATTATCTATGAGTGATAATCTAGTTCTAGGTTGCCAGCACAACTAATCTACATAATCTAACATAAAGATGACTATAGCTCAGTCAGTTTTACAGATGCGGAGCTAAAATTTGATGTGCTAGTAGAAGAGTCATACACAACATGACATCCTGTCATAAAATTTGCTTTAAATGATTTTAAAAATTGACAAACATAGCTCACTCTGGCATGAAAGGTGAAGGACTCCAAGCGGTTGCCAACTTTAACGTCACAAATTCTTTAATGGTGCCGCAACTCTAGTTTCATTTGACATTTCTGTATTAGCTGTTCAATGCAAGTCACAGGCGTGAGTCACAAGTGCTGAGGCAAATCACAGACGTCAGGTCGTCATGGTCTGCACTCCTTACAGCTGCAGGAGGTGATACCCATATCGTTTATGACACCACCCTCCTCCTCCTCCATCCCCTACTGGACTTCCATCTCTGTCAGAGCAGTTCCTCGTCTCCTCTCTCCTCCACCTTCATCCACATTGAAAAGTAGTCTTTCTTCATGTGTGTTAATTTGTGTGTTTTAGCTTGCTTTGTGAAAATTTCACACGGTAATTGTTAAGTCAGTTTAAAAAACAGAGAAGTGATATATCATATTAGCATATCCTGATGCATGCTCAAAAATCCAGGTAGAAAAATCTAAAAAAAGTTCATTCTGGTCCTCTGGACATTCAAAAAACAAAACAAAACAAAAGTAATTGTAGAAACGTTTCGGCTTGCCTCCAAAAGACTTGTTCAGTCTGAGATGCTGTATTCAGCTCAGTCTCTCAAACCATCGTTCCTCTCTATCAAGGATGTGAACATCTGCATCCTTGAAAGAGTGACCGCTGGCCTGGAGATGAGTGTAGACCGCAGAGTCATGGCCTGATGACAGAGATCAACATCATGTGAGTGTTGTATGAACGTGTGTGTAGCACAGTGCTGTATGAATGTGTTTGATGGAATGGCCGATATTGAACTTTAACGCTAATATCGGCCAATACGATACCATGCAGATAATATTGTGCATCCCTACCACGCACCATTTTAAATGTGCACAACAACTTGTATATCCTAGCTGTGCTGCTAGACTCACTGCATATCATCTGGGTGTATTAAAAAAAAAATCCTGCATGTGATGAAGGACGAAGGCGAGAGCAGCAACAGTCAGGATGTAACAGTCTGTTCTAACAAGACAGGGCCGGTGCCAGAATGTGTGTGTTTTCAAGTGCCTGTGAGTTTCCGCCTGCCTGTCCTCCGCTCTCTGTCTGATGAGGTTTCAGCGTTGGCACGCCGGATGCCTTGGCTTCTTCCCCCCACACATACACCCCCGTTGGCACAATAGTCCCAGCGGCTAAAATGCAGCTCTGGCTAAAATGCACAAGAATTGGTAAATTAGAAAGGCGGTGATTGAAAATTGTTCTAATTTAGAGCTGGGGGGGGGGGGGGGCGGCACAAAAAAAGTCACTTGAGAAGCCGTAAAAGTGCTAATCTGAATCACAGTAATTAGCTGTGGTAAAGCACTTGTAGAGAGGAAACCCACAACAAACTAAGTAGTAACCAAGCAGATCTATTGCTCTGGCAGAAAAACGATATATATTGCTGTTCAGTTTGTCATTAATTAAACCACTAAATGGACCAAAATTACTTCACAAAAACAGCAACATCACACAAAAAAACACCCCAAGGACTACAAATATCTCCCATTTTGAGCTAGCATAGCCATGTGGGGACAGTGTGGGTTGCCTAGTGCCATGAAAAAAAAAAAAAACTAAAAAGGAGAAAATATGAAAGAGGAAACACAAAAGAGCTGCCAAAGAGGCTGCTGAGAGGAGGGAGAGGGCTGCCCTGTGGTCCCTTGTGTCCTCCCCTCTCTCCCCTTTCTGGCTCTCTTTTGTGGCGGCGACTATTTTTGTATGTTTCAGGCTCATATACAAAGTAGAATAAGCAACACGTTTATTTAATGAGCGAGCTGTCATGAAATATATGTGAAGAGGTCAGCCCAAACACACAATGCTCAGCACACATCACTAAATTTAGTGATACAAAAGTCTCTGTATGAGCATGAGTGCAGGTATGACCAGATTGTATCATCTGTGCAAACTAAGGAATAAGAAGTAGTGTGGTAATGATAGTGGAATACCAATGAGGAAGAAGGACACGTGAATCATCACACAGCATGAGTGCTAATGTACTGAGCAAGATATTTGTAATCCTATTTGCTTATAACTAGTTACTAAAGTCATGATATATACTATAGTAACCTCTAGGGATGACTACATATTTGGATGGCATAGATCAAGGAAGTGTTAGTAACAACTGCAAACCATGATAAATCACTTAAAAACAAAAGCAGCAAGATTATAATAAATTAGTAATGTATTTTCTTTTTTATTGTTCCAGTACAGATTTATAGAGTTTATTAATTAAGATCAGGAAGCTTATTATATACAGACAACATGTTTATTGTTTTTTGCTGTTTCTCTTATAGTGCCGGTGTAATTTAGGGAGTTTATAAGGGATAATTACTTGTATGGCTGCACAATATGTCAAAATATAGTTATAGATACTGTAAAATCTATGTGAACAATACCAATAATCAAAAGGATTCTAGTACATCCCAGATTCAATCTGCAACCCAAAAATACATTTTGGACAATTACATTGATTCCCCTGTTTCCTAAAGGCACACAGCTGCTATGTGGAGAAGGTTGTGAGTACAGCTATGAAGCATCGCAACTGACATGGTCTCAACAATATTTAATAATATCACAAAATGTGTTTTTTTTTTTTATTTGGGACGCTTAAATGCTGTCTTTCGGGTATAAATGGAACATAGAAATAGCTGTTCGAATTACCTAAGTTTGGAGAAATATTTATTTATTCATCCAACCAATTAGTTTATTCCAAAAGTGGTATTTGAGTTAGAAACCGTATGTCTTTTGTAAAAGGAGATTGCAATGAAAGAAAAATCAAAGATAATGTTAAGGTTCAAATAATAAAGTAAACCCATCAAACTGTAGAAACACTGAAGTGGCCAAATAAACTGACAGTTGCATACTGGGAAAAATGGTAGACTGGTGAGTACCATGTCAGCAAGTAATGAATGCTAACTCCGTAATACTTGACAAAAAGTAACCATCAAATAGCACTTTATGAATATCCAATTTAAACAAAGGCTGTGACTCTCAGATTGATTTTTCCAGACTATTCTGGGGGTGGGGGTGGGGGGTGTTGGTAAATATAGCTGTATATTCCATTGGTGTCGGTGCTACAAGTTGAACTGCTCCAATTCTCTGATTTGTGCTCGTTAGCGTAGCGGTACCTCTCCCATCTTATGTAAGACTTTTTCCAGGAAGCGCACTCTCATTACTGAAAAGGCCAAGTTGACATGAAGCCTGAGTTACAGGAACATCGCTGAGCTGCATCAAGCATACTTTTACAGACTTCTACATCAAAGAGAGCGTCTGTACGAAAAAAAAAAAAAAGAATAAAATAGGACAGTCGAGGGGTGATCTGACAGAGAAAATACTGTATTTGAAAGGATATAAAATGCCAAAACAAAAAGGTACTAGTTCTTTGTATTGTCAGTAAAGAAAAGGTAGAAATTGAAAAAAAAAAAAAAAAAGGATTCAGTTAAATTGTGACTAAAAATATAAACTGAACAAAATGTAGTTTCACAACTTGATGGGGATTTAGCAGAAAGTCAACAGTCTGGGATCAAGCCTCTGTTGAGAAGCCAAATAGCCTTTTGTCCTTTAAATCCATCTAGGAAGCAGAGATATCGCCCACACACACACACACACACACACACACACACACATACACACAAACACACACTCTCACACCCATCGATATTTCAGCCAAAAGATTCCCAAAACATAAAAAGACCCACAATCACACACCTAAAGAAGGCGTGCTCACGTCAGCTTGCTCAGCCACGTCGTTCTCCATGAACCTACAGCTCGACAATTAAAAACATACTTTTGAGTCAAGCACCCTGCGAATACACACCCAGCCTCACATGCGTCAGCGAATGGACCTTTGCCGACAGCTGACACGATGACTGCGAGTGACACGGACGTGAGACACAGTACGCGGGGGGTAAGATGACTCAACCAAGGTGCTGTGTGCAGAATATTCACCACACTGTTTTGTTGTTCGTTTTCTTTTTCAAATGCATCTTTTTTTTTTTTTTTACTGAAATCATTGTTCTATTCAGTCCCACAAAAGACTGACAAGTTTTGCCTACATTTCATCAATTCTTACTCATAAATTTGTCAAAGAAAAAGCGGAGCTGATGACGCATGGTCCATAACAAAAGGTGGGTGATGAAAAGTGTCATTTATGTTTAATTACAGCATAACTGACTTGGATGTCCATCTCTCCTTTGTAAGTACTTTGTTCTTTGTGCTTGCCCTCAGGTAAGTACATCTGCTTAGTATTGTGGCAAACATTTGCAATTAGAACAATCACGAAAGAGGATTTTATGAAATCTTGAAATTCAATCCTAGATTAGTTCCACTCCCTGTTACATAGGGTTCCACAGGGAGACAAAAAACCCAACAGATTAGTAAAGACATGCCACCAGCTGAGAAAGTACAAGCAGGTTAAGAAACATTATTGGTCAATTCCAATAGCATTAAACCAAACATACCTTTTGGAAATCCCATATACTTTACACAAATATAAATGCAACACATGTTTTTTGCCCCAATTTTTAAATATTTAAGCTTTTACATACACAAAAGGCCTTTATCTCTCAAATACTGTTCACAGTCTTGTGTAAATCTGTGTTAGTGAGCGCTTCTCCTTTGCTGAGATAATCCATCCACCTCACAGGTGTCGCAAATTAAGATGCTGATCAGACACCATTGTTATTGTACAGGTGTGCCTTAGGCTGACCACAATAAAAGGTCACTCTAAAATGTGCAGTTTTATCACACAGCCCAATGCAACAGATGGTGCACGTTTTAAAGGAGCGTGCAAATGGCTCAGTGGCTGCAGGAATGTCCATGCTCAGAGAATGTGGCGGTACATACAACCAGCCTCACAGCTGCAGACCACGTGTAACCACACCAGGCCCTGTTTGTTATCCATAACATACGCCTGCCCATACCGTAACCCCACCACCTCCATGGGCCACTTGAATCACAATGTTCACATCAGCAAACTGCGTATCTATGCAACGCCATACGCACAGTCAGCCATCTGCCCTGTACAGTGAAAACCAGGATTCATCTGTGAAGAGAACACCTCTCCAACGTGCCATATGCCCTCAAACGTGAGCATTTGTCCACTCAATTTGGTTACCATGACAAATTGCTGTCAGGTGGAGACCCCGATGAGGATGACGAGTGCGCAGATGAGCTTCCCCGAGACTGTTTCAGACAGTCTGTCAGTTTGGTTATGTGAATCGATTGTTGCAGCAGCTGTCCAGGTTGCTGATCTCTGGCGATCTTGGAGGTGAAGATGCTGGATGTGGGGGGGTTCCTGGGCAGCTGCGGTTACACGTGGTCTGCGGTTGTGAGGCTGGTTGGATGTACTGCCAAATTCCATGAAATGCCTTTGGAGATGGCTTATGGTAGAAAAATGAACATGCAATTCACGGGCAACAGCTCTGGTGGATATTCCTGCAGTCAGCATGACAATTGCATGCTTCTTTAAAACACGCAACATCTGTTGCATTGGGCTGTGTGATAAAACTGCACAATTTAGAGCGGCCTTTTATTGTGGTCAGCCTAAGGCACACCTGTACAATAATCATGCTGTCTAATCAGCATCTTGATCTGCCACACCTGTGAGGTGGATGGATTCTCTCAGCAAAGGAGAAGTCCTCACTAATAGATGTACACAAACTTGTGAACAACATTTAAGAGACAAAGGCCTTTTGTGTTCATATAAAAAGTCTCTTAGATCTTTGAATTCAGCTCATGAAAAATGGAAGCAAAAACAAAAAAAGTGTTTTGTTTACATTTTTCTTCAGTATAAGACAGTACTTTCAATGAACATGTGATGTTAGCATAAACATGTATTCAGCTGTATGGTCCAAATACGGTACTTATGTCCATTCACTGATGATATCCTGGTGTCCAGTCATGGTCCTCAAGGGCGACTATTCAGCATATTTTACCTCTTCATATTCTGCAGAAGCCTGTTAATCACCTTTGACTCAAATCAGTTGTGTTGGAGCAGAGAAACATCTAAAACATGCAGGATCGTGGCTCTACAGGACCAAGATTGGACACTCGTGTATTAAAGATTACCATCTGCTCTGTTTAAGCCAAAATATGGTGCTTCAACATGAAACAACACTGTAGTCTCCTCACAGTGGACGATAATTGTTTCCATTATGGATGGACACCCTCTCGAAGGCACACAAACATACAAATGTGAAAAAACTACCCAATAAAAAGGTAATATCATACAAAATTGTGAAGTATAACTCTGCAGCTACATAGACGTCCACACTGTAGGTGACGCACACACAGTATTCAGGTTCAAAATCAAGAGTAACTTATTTAAAGAAGTCTGAGCCTGCAACTTCCTTTTAAACAACCACATATAGCTTTACATCTCCTGCCTCCTCGTCTAAAAAAGATCTGGACAGCACATTTAAAATACACCGTAATCGACCACCTCAATTAAGCCAGAGGTCAAATGTGTGCAAATGTCTTTACGAACATTACTGGAGGTAAACTAATGTGATTAGTGCAGCTAATCACGTGGCATTCCTATTTAAAGTTTCTGGCTGGATGCTACTGAGGCACAGCTAAAATCTTCTGAATCTATCTACAGTGACCTATTTTATTGAAACATCAAGAGAGTGATCTATTTGTGTGCAAGAGGCATAAATTACTGGAACGTGCAGCGTGTTTATGTCACAGGAAGCAGTTGGGATTCAAAAGACCGGCGTGAACAAGGATCCTTACCTCTCCTAAATGAGGATTAGGATTGAATCCACAAAGATTGCACACTTCCTTCTTGCACTCGGTGCACAAGCTGTAGTTGGGCGTGTCTGCTGATCCGACGTTCAGTTCCACGGTGCAGAGGGGACAGGTTCTTATCGCTTCTGGAGCTGGAGGTTGAGCTGGTTCAGCTGCTGGGGGCTTCTCTTCCTGCTCCACAGAACTGGGTTTGGGGGGTTTCTTGGAGTTAGCAGGTGGGGTGTCAGGAACAAAGTCCGAATCTGGAGGGGACCCAGGGGCAGAGAATGGAGAGTCAGGTGGTGAACCGGGGCCAGAGTCTGGAGGAGAACCTGGTCCGGAGTCTGGTGATCCAGGCGGGGACTCCGTCGCCTTAACCTCGTCTCCAGAGACAAGGTTTGTGGCAGAACTCAGGAGCGAGCCGAAGCTGAACATTTGAGATGCAGCAGCAGGAGGCTTAGCGGACTCCGTCAACCCTCCCAGACCTCCAAACAACTTCCCAGCCACTGACTCCTCTTGTTTTGGAGCAGCCTGTGCCGGAGGCTTTGACGACTCCATCAACCCACCAAAACCGCTGAACAGTTTCCCTGTGACAGACTCGGCAGCTTGTGCAGTAGCTGCAGAAGGCTTAGCTGCATCTGTGAAGCCTCCTAGACTGATACCCCCTAAGCCCCCAAAGAAGCTAGACTCCTGTTTAGCTTTAGCTGGGGACACCTGGGGACTAGACTTCTGCTGAATAGGGCGACCTGTCTTGGGGTCAATTTTGGGGGACCCTGTGGCTGAAGAGCCTGGAGAAAGAGGTCCTGGAGAGGAAGGACCTGGGGATTTCTGCCTCGGTGTTGTCGGTGGCGTTAACCCTTGGTCGGTGGTGCTTTGCTGCTTTATCAGCAGCTTTTCAGGCTTGCCCGACGGCTGTCTCTGAGGCGAGGGTGGAGCTGAGCCTTGCTTGGGCTTCGACACACCGGGAGGATCCATTCCTCCCATTGCTCGCTGCATCTGACAGTTTAAACACAGCCACTCCTTACCCTGTGAATAAAACAATCACTTAAATATCACAGGCAGTTCTCAATATTATACAGCCTCAATTCGGAACAAGTAGAATTGTTGTGTAACGTTAAATTAAACAAATACAATGACTTGTACCTGATTTTCCCTAGAAATTGTACAATTTCTTAGTTTAAACATTTGATATGTTTACTGTGAACAAAAATCTTTATGCTTGTCATTGTATTTTTTGTTTTCTTCTACATTTTAGACAACTTTGTTGGAACTGGGGTTGTATATTCACTAACAAGCATAACAGAATAAGCCATTAATACAATTTTCTTTCAGTTGTGTAATAACTATTTCAAAGAAATCCACTGTTGTTATATTGATGCTCGTTTAATTACAGTATATGAACTGTATATGTTGATGATAAATGGCTGCTTTCGCTTTGTTTGTTTTCCTCACACTACACATCCTGGCAACACTGAACTCTTTGTTTAGTGTTTGAACATGTCTGTGGTTTCCACTGTGTGCAAGGCATGCTGTTGAACGGGGGGGGGGGGGGGGGGGGGGGGGGGGGGGGG
>JARVGQ010000804.1:13518791-13536039 GCA_031762355.1 Hypsolebias martinsi | reverse complement strand
CCCCCCCACCCATTGTTTATAGTTTGATCACCATCTAGTTCAAAGCTAAATGTATGTGCGTGTGCTGTTGAATGGAATTATAAATATTGCCTACATGTACAGTTATTTAAAAGTAAATAAATTGATTCCTAAAGAGAAGGGAAGAAAATGGCCAGAAGCAAGCAGGTTTTATTTAGTGTGTGGTGTTTACCCATGACCCCCCCCAGCCTTTACAGTTCATGTGACACTGTGTCCTCACATGCTGGCACAGTGTCTTCCTGTGGCCACGATATGAGTCACCTTGATCCACATTCCCCAGGTCCATATGGTCCCTCCGTTTCTCAAATCCTGCGTGCTGCTCTTTTGAGATGCACCCCCCCACCCACCCCCACCAGACTCAGGGAATGGCAATATGTTGTTAACAGACTTGCCATTGATTCAGCTCCGAGCTTTTTTATTTCTTTTTTTTTTTTCAAGCTGTAGGTGTTATTTAATATGATTATTTTTTTATGTGTTTCCAGTTTAGATTTTTAGGATCTTGATTTTCCAACGCATAGTGTTGCACAGTCCTATGACTGAAATTTCTCCACTCGAAAATACATTTAAGTGAATAAGTGCAAACGTTGAGATATTTTTATTTACCCATATGATAAATGATGGTGAGACAGACAGACAGACAGACATGTAGGAAGAGCACAGAAGGACCAACAGAAACTAGGTACTGTCTTACCGCTGAGTCTGGGGGGCTGAACCCACACAAGCTGCAGACCTGGTTCTTGCACTCGGTGCAGTTGTTGTAGTTTGGTGGGTCCTTAGATCCAGTGTTCAGCTGAGTGGTTTTGCACAACGGACAGAGTCCACCTGCTGGTTTTTTAGGTCCCTGTTGACCAGGAGGACCAGCAACCTTTGCTGGCTCCCCATAATGGGGCCCTGGGCCTTGTTGTCCTTTGGATGCAGGTTGTGCAGGTCCTTGTTGGGGAGGACCACCCTTTTGTTGAGGAGGTCCACCCTGGCCTGGTTTGGGTGTCTGCTGCCCTGCTGGTCCCTGACTTTGCCTAGGGGGCTGTCCAGAGGGTCCTTGACCAGGAGGACCGTTATCCGATTTGGGCCCTTGACCTTGCTTGGGACCAGAAGGTCCTTGTCCTGGAGGTGCTTGACCTGATTTAGATATCGGACCCTGCCTTGGTCCCTGACCAGGAGGTCCCTGGCCTGATTTAGGCCCTTGACCTGGTGGACCCTGACCTTGTCTAGATCCCTGACCAGGGGGCCCTTGTCCTGGTTGTGGTCCCTGCCCATGAGGGCCCTGATGTTGTTTTTGTGGTCCTCCCTGCTGTGGTCCTTTTTGACCTGGTGCCTGCTGAGGGCCTTTCCCTGGGGGTTTCCCTCCCTGTCGGGACTCAGTTTTTGCCGAGTCTCCCTCCTCGTCATCTCCGAACAGGCCAAACTTAGGGATGTTGACAGCATCGCCCATGGACGATATGGAGGAAGTCATAGCGCTGAGGGGATTGGCCCCGCTGAGAAAGCTGGAGCCAAACATGCCGGTTGACTTGGACTCAAGCCCCTTTGGTTCTTGCCGGAATCTGGATTCAAAGAGGCTAAGGGATGAGGGGCTCCGGCCCGGTGTGGGCTTGCCAGGTGGACCCTGGCTGAAGGCGTCAACAGTTCTGCTTTTACTCAAGCCCGCTGGGCCCCTGGAGGCCCCTGCCTGCTGGTAATGTTGCTGAGCATCCGATTCTGACGGTCTGGAACAGAGACACAGAAAACAGTCTTTGTTACGTCCATACGTGTTTCATTTGGCACCAGATTAGAATCTCACTGCACAAGTCCACACCAAGTCTCAGCTGTTCCAAAATAAAAATAACCTAAACCGTGCATCACACTTTGATGTTGGACGTATTCTGAAACCTGCTTCTGTTTTGAGTTCCTGATTTGTTCAACACTGTATTTCTAAAGGGAACTTAAACATCTTCTAGTTGTTGAAAATGAGCTCGTGGCCAAATCAGATGCATTTATGATTTTAAAAAGGTGCAACCCTGACAAGATTCTGTAATCTATTTGTCACGACTGGTCCTGCTGAATCACCTTGAGAGCAAGAAACAACACTTTATATAAGGAATTAAAATGCATAAGACATACATCAAAAACATTTTACACAACAGCAACAAAATGTAGTTTAAGTTGAATCGTTATCACGCATTTTATTAAAGGTCTACAAATTACAGAAACTTGTTTATCTCGGTATCGCCCAACTTTCCTGGCAGCAGGCAATAAAAAAATTATTTGTACATGCGTCTTTTGTGCCTTCAAAATATCTCAAGAATCAAAGACAGAGTTTAATAAAATCCTCAGAAATTAACCACCAAATGCACATTGACCAGTGATTAACTTCTGGGGTCAGTGCAAGTCAAAATGGCCATCGCAGCCAATCAAATACAGCATTTGTACAGGTATTCAGATCAATTTTTCTATGGCAGTAGCTGAGAGTAATCTCCAAAACATACTTCAAGCTCTCAGAGATTGTGTGAGATCTTTGTTAAAAACTGGTAACCCTTTTATCTGTTAGTAAAATATCTTGTGAACCGCTGAACAGATGTTGATGAACTTTTCAGAAAGTAATTACTAGATGGGCATCTATCAATATTTACCTTCTAGAGTCAATCCTATTCAAGATGGCTACCATGGCTAAGCAAAATTAGCAAACACACAAATGGCTTTAACTCATACAATTATACAAATACGTAGCTAAAATTTGGCGTGGTAGTAGCAAAACGTCATCTCCAACAAATAATGGGAAACTGAACAGATCATGCACTTTTTTGATCTATGTTTAAAACTCTGTCTTGCATTCCTCCGAGGAACACTAGGCCCTTGAATTAAACAACCTTGTTGCCTTTTTACATTGAACATTCAATTGCCCCAAATAGAAAGAAGGCCACAGCGCTCTCTTTTAGGCCTGCTCGTCACATCAAGATGGATAGCTGGCAGCCTTGGGCTAAAGCTGACAGAAACACGACTACTGGTGAGTGACGTGGGGATGCAGATCAGCTGAGACGGAGCGAGAAACGCTCGGCTACGCGTCGGGTCTAGAGTGAGAAGCTCAATGCACAACCTGCACAAACGGACGCTCGGAGAGAGGCTAATGGACTGGCTGTTTGTTATTGTATGATGGTGTGCGTAGATGCGGCACACAGATGTGTTGCTGGTGTTTCAATGCCCCTGATTAAATTACATTTCCAGGCAATAAAGTTTAATGAATATAGCATCTGATTATTATTTTTATAGCATGAGTAGTACATGGCTGGAAGGGGGAGGGAGCAGCCTAGCAAACAGTGGTGTGATGCCTCTGCAGCATGTTTCAGCACCACGGACAGCGACAGGACTCTGAGGGATGAAAACACAGAGATCAGACAAAATTTAAAGAGCAGAAACACCTCTGCTCTATTTATAGTTACATTAAAATTGATGCCCCCCCCCCCCCCTTCTAAAGCTCAGATATAAATAACAGTTCTTCCCTCCAGTTGAAGCCAATTAGCTGGAAGGCACATTTCATTTGCCCTGGTGATGTGAGGATAGATCACATTTAAACACACATCCATCCTCTCAGACGCAATAAAGTGTCCACGAATCAAGCAATGATGGCGATATGTTTGTTTAGGTCGAAGGCCTCGTTGAAATGGAGGAAAAACACTGAGCACGACAGGTCTTCTTACCCAGCAGGCATTTCGACAGTTTTCTCGCACACAGGACTAGTGGAGGTGTGTCTCTTATCTAAGGCTCCTCTGTGATGTCACACCGATCGGATCTGAGGCGTTTGTGTGAGAATATGCAATCTGATTTTTTTTTTTTTTTTTTTTCAAACAAATTCTCAGCCAACTCAGTGGTTGTTAAATTAGCTCCAAGAACTGGGTTAATGGTGGTTTGTAAGGGCTGACAATGGGCGTGAACGGGCTTTCCGCCTATTTGTGTTGCTTCTAGATAATGCTGCACACAGATCCGCTGCCCCCACACATCCATCCATCCATCCATCCATAGTGGAGGTATAAATGAGTTTCCTGCCTTCGTGCTGGGGCTCCGGGCTGCCTGCCCTGCGCCCTTGCCACCGCCGCGGACAGCCGCCTCCTCTCCTCCTCGCTCAGCTTCACCGGGGTCCCGTCCGAGACCCGCACGAACCCCCCCTTCCCGTCGGGTGCCAGCCCCTCCGGGAGCCCAGGCGCCGGCCCGAGCTCGCCTCCCTCCAGGCTCGCCTCGTTCCCCATGATCGATCCGCGCCGTCCACCGTACGAGCTGTTCCCGCCTGATTCTCTCTACAGAGCGCCTCGAAGACGGTTCTCTACGCGAAGCATCTCGGGTGGTGTTCAGAAGATCCGCGGTTGGTTTCCAGTCCTGTCCAGTGCCTCCATTTCCACGGCTTCTCCTTGTTTTTCTCGCGTCTCTCTGCAGCTGTGCGCCACAGTTCACACAGTTTTCCGCGTAGGGGGGTCTTCGTTTCACTAGTAACTACCACTTACAGCCGCAAAAAAAATCGTTTCCGGGAGGTCAATACAAAATAAAACACGTTTTTTACGTATTTTCTTTCTTTTTTTTTTTTAAATGAAAGGAAATACATTTGTCAATCGACTAAAGGGCATAAAGATAAAGACGTTTAGTAAAACAACCTGAAAGCAACGCTCAGGGAAAAATTAACCCATTTCCCATCGTAGCCCAATGCTATGTAAACAAAGCTAGTTTATTAAATTTCCTTAAATTAGCTTCACATTTCTTAAGTTAAACTTTAATATAAGTTGTAGCAAATATTTTACATCATATATATTTTTTAATAATTAAATAACGTCATCTCTTTTTCAGGTAACCAGTTTAGCTTAACACTAATTTGGCTAACATAGCTTATGCTATTAAGATGAACTGAAAACTGAATTTATGTAGCTGCACTTAACTGAACGTGGTTCATAGATATTTCTTGAGTTACTCCGACACAGTTTTTAAAAAAAAAGCTAAAAATAATCACGCTTTATACTGAAATAATTAAAGGGCTTCCGCTCTGTTTTTAGGTAACTCTGCTTAGCTTAACGCAGATTCGCTAACAGCCGCCTGCTGCCCACTGCGCATGCTCCGCCCCTGACAGTCCATCCCAAGACATGAGCAGAAGAAGAAGAAATGCATTTAAAGCCACATCTCTACTTTATGTGAGGTTTGAAGGGTTAAGATGTCTAGAAAGAGGAGAATACAGATAAACTAATCACTTTTAGACATTAAGCGTTTTGTTTTTTCAGTCTTTAGTTAGTGTCAAAATAGGTTATTAAAGAGCTGTGAAAAAAGGTTGGGTCAAGGCTCCAGAGGAAAGGTCAAAGAGAGCAGTTTGACCTCTTGTGTGTACAATTCCTGGAGAAGTAACAAAACCAGAGCAGCGTGATTCCAAAATATTTTAAGTCTAATTTTAGTGGAGACTTCTGTCATGAAATATTCAAAAACAGAGATGAGACATCTGCAAACGTCTAGTCATGACATAATATCTCCTATATTTTAGACTGCAGATGTAGAAATCTTCTTTTTATGTTTGCTTTATTTATCCACGCAGATACTTTAACAATTTTATTGAATATTATCAGAAGTGGGAGGCGGGAAATTCTAATTTCTATCACTGCTGCCAGACGAATTGCTCACCTCTTTCTCTTGTGTGAAAAATTGATCATCGTCCTCTCAAAGAGTCAAATAAATTCAAGATCACAATTGCAGTATATATCTGCACTGTTAAGAGAACACGCACAAGCAGCCACCAGATGCAGCAACGAGGATATTAAAACGCGTCGGCTCGACTGTGCATCAAGAGGACGTGTCGCGGGGTGACAGCAAGTGCTCATTTGCTGCGTCGTCCGTGGAGCTCTGGGGCAGATGTGTCCTCGCAGGAGTGCAGCCCTGAGCACCTGGACGGGAAGCTTGTGAATAAGAGCAAGTGACACCACAGATCATCACTGAAAACAGATTCTAGACGTGATTGCAGCAGCTATGAACAGGATGTTTGATTTCTTGCATCATTGTTGTTAAAACCTACCGTATTTTTTGCCATATAAGTCGCATAGACAGATGAGATACTTATTGAGGTCTTTAACCTTCACTTTTTCTCCTTCTGTTTTCTGCCTAATCACCATTTTCTTTCCTAATCTCATCTTTTTGACCTTCCTGTGCAGAGATATGGCTCTTTTCTTACCTCTGTGGGTGTGTTCATGCAGGCAGAGGGTGAGTTTTGGTCTTCAGTGATAAACGATGGTTTCTGTAAATACTCGGTGGTATTCAGTCATGCAAAGCAAGCAGGAAAACAGCTGGAAAGTCAGACAAATGAACAAAAAACTAAAAGGTAGGCACAAAACCTGAAAATAATCACTGCCTAATCATACAAACATTAGTGCACTACGATTATTAGACGTCTAAGGCACACGTCTGATATGAGAATCAACAAAAATCGCCAGAAACCGACAATAATTAATTTGCCACATTGGATTTTTGTCTTCCTTACACATTTTATTTAGCTGTAATTATAAATATGCAAAGATCAATTTTCAAAGCTGTACACGTTTGTTTTATTCTGATTCAAAATAGAACATTTTGATTACTACATTTAAAAAGGCATTTGTTCTGCTCCAAATCTCTTGACAATATATATTCATGCAACAAAACTGAAAAAGTTCAAACGCTGAGTAAAATGTAAATAAAAAAGCAGAACACCATGATTTGCACATCTCAAACTCATATTTCCTACATAATGGAGTATGTTTAACACATTAAATGTTTAAACTACAATTTTTATATAATATTTAAAAAAATATGAAGCCATATGTGAACACCATCCAGAAAATAAAACGTTTGAGAAGTTTAAACAAGAGCAATAAACAAAAAGATTAGAAGCCCTCTATTTACTCCTGACTGAAGCATTTTATTTAATGTGTTCTGCTTCTGTAAAAAAACTAATGCAAAATGTAAAGAGAAACTGCATTTCCCATGAAAATGCAGTGTGAATGCTTATTGCAGAATAACTTGCTGGAAAAACAGCTGAAATTTAGCTGAAATCAAAGTACAAGCCTTTGTTAGCAGAAGAAAGCAAAAATAACACATATTTGCTGAATCAGGTTTGAGTAAGCAGAAATGAGCACAAAATTTAGGAAATCAGCTGAAAATTCTGAAAATTGTCCAAAAAATAGCTGAAAAGTAGATGAAAAGTCAGAAAGCTGAAACGAGCTGAAAAAAGAGTGGCATTAGCTGAAAAAGCCAAATTTAGCACAAAAACAGCAAAAACAAAAGTCGCTGAAATAGCAGAACAGGCTTAAACTAGCAGAAAAAAGCTGAAAGGAGCACAACAAGCTGAAATTAGAATCAATATATCAACTAGGCTGAAAGTAGCAGAAATTACCAAGTAAAACTTGAATTTATCCGAAAACAGCTAAAAGGTAGCTGATAAGGTAGAACAAACTTCAATTAGAATAAGAAAATTGAAAGAACATGTTTGCTCATTTAGGCTGAAAGAAGCAAAAAATAAGCACAAAAAAGTGGAAATTATCTGCAAAAAGCTGAAATTTGCGAAAAACAGCTGAAAAGTAGCTAAAAACAGAAATAAGCTTTAATTATCAGAAGGAAATGGAGAGAGCTTCTTTTTTTTGCTGGATTAGGCTGAAAAAGTTGAAATGAGTACAAAAAATGTGGAAATAGCTGACAAAACCAAAATTAGCATAAACAGCTAAATAGTGGCTGAAAAGGGCTGAAACTTACAGAAAGGAGCAGAAACAAGTTAGAAGAAACATAAAAAGGCAGAAAGAATTTGAAAGGAGCACAAAACAGCTGAAATTAGCTGGAAAAAAATTAATTTGCGGAAGGAAGCTGAAAGAAGCTGAAGCAGAACAGAATGTGAAAGGAGCAGTAAAATGTTGTAAACACATCTAAAGATTTGAAGGATGTAAAATGAGCTCAGTTCATTTTCTACGAGGAAAGAGTGTCAGAAAAGGCTAAATATTTCAAAAAAGCTGAATTGCACCAATACCAAAAGTCATGGCACCCTTCTCCTGAACGAGCTGAATGATATACAGTATGAATGGTTGAAATTGTACAATTGTGTAACGAGAAAAATGCTGAAAAACGTAGAAGAAAAATGAATCTCAATAGTGTGAACGCTTCATGAACATTCACACATCTAAAGCTTAGAGGCTAACGTTGAATTTATAGCTGGATGTTCGTTCCCTCCCCAATGCTCAGAGGGACTGAAGGGCCTGGGTGGTGGTGCAGCCGTGCTAATGTAACCCAAGCCTGGTAACCAGATCAGCCAGACTGGACTGTGGTCATTTAATTTTAATACTCATCATGAGGCAAGAAGCTAACAAAGGCCGGTTCTCTTCTTCTAAAGTTGCCCTCATAACTGAAGCTTGAAGTCAAATGAAATAAACACACGGAAAGTAAAATTAAAATAAAAAAACAGCCCTTGTAAATTAGACATTTGCTCCTTGTTTAATTAAACGAGCAACTGGAAACAGCTTTACCCCCGTAATCCCATAAACAGAAGTACAAATACACAAAAGTTACCTGTTTTAGACTGAATCCTAAAAGTCAACGAGCGATGATGAGAGACTCCCAGATGAAGGTGGACTTTCAAGGGAAGTTAAATTTCCTGCGTGCTGGTGTTGAGCTTCACTTATCCCCATTAGCATCCTGGCATCCTCCAAGTTCCACTCAGAGCCAATTTCTTCTGGCCAGTGAGACGCTGGGGACGAGGAGTATTTTTAAAGTCACACTGACGCTGCCCTCGCTTTCCTCCTGGATGTGCCCGGCTGCACACACACACACACAAACACACACACACACATATAGACGAATGTGCACTCGGACATAAGCGGTCGCTCTAATCCTCTTTCCGTCTGAGAGCTAGGCCAATTACTCCCCTCTCTGCGCTGTAAGCTGTTTTCTTGTACAGGCGGTGCATGTGTGGAGCGTGATGTCAAAGCTGAGGGTCAAATCACCCGCCATGTGATGTAAACAATATAAATAAAACAATCAAGCACAAAAAGAGGAATTGTTTACTCTCTAAATTGTGTAGGACTTATTTAAATGTCTATTTCCTGTAAACCCACAAAATAAATACAAAGGAATGCTCTAAGCTCTAACTAATGTTAATTTGAGGCTTTGCAGTGTGAAATGTGTTAAGTCTTAATGAATATATTGAAAATAAAGGCCAAGCCTTACATGATATAATGCATGTGACATCTTTATGTTAGCGTTTTAGCATAAAGGCGATAATTTAAGACGTTGAGAAAGGACTTGAATGCACAGTAATTACAAGCAGCACAGAATCACCTGATGTGTGAAGATGTCATTAAAGACCTTCAGTAGAGCAGTTTCAGTGCTATAGAGAGATTTGAGCTGGACTGGAACAACTCTAGGGTGGCGTGGTCGTTCAAGAAACATTTCAACTGAGACGCAACCATTTTTTCCAGTAGTTTAGAGGTGATTGGGAGTCTGGAGACAGGCCAGAAGTTGGACACCACCGAGGGGTCAAGGTTAGTTTTTTTCAGGAGAGTTATAGTTAGTATAAGTTATAGCCATTTATGTGTTTGCTAGTGTGCATTAGCTGTTGCAGCCATCTTGCTTTGGACTGATTCCAAAAGTTAATCAGTTGTGGAGGCAATCTGTGTAATTATTTTTGAAAATTTGCTTCAGATCTCTCTAGTGGTTCAAAAGCTATTTTGCTAACAGACACATAAGGCAAACTCCAACACTTAATGCAAAAACATAAAATAAAATAAGCTATGATCTTTTGCAATGTGCTGCACATATTTTTTATGTTGTGAAAAACTCTCAGCTACAAAAAAAAAAAAAAACTGAATTTTAGCATAATATCCATAAAAATGACTGAGCCATTTTTACGTTTTGCTAAATTCAGTTGGCTGTGGTGGCTATCATTTAGCGGACTAAATATTTTGCTAACAGACAGAAAGATTTGACTCCAATAGGTAATGCCAACACAGATTGATACAGATTTTGCGTGATTGGTTAACGATAAAAATATAAGTTGGGAATCAACTCGGCTATTATTACCACACCAAACTTTAGCACATGCCAGTTTTTTTTAACACCTGTAAGACCAGAATGAGGGTTTATTTAACGCAGACTTCCTGTCGCAGCAGGACTCTTAATAGGATTTACTGCTTGTTGTTTGGAGGCTCATCTCTGAAGCTACAAGTGAGTGATGGAGCGACACTTATGCCTGTGTCTCACTGTACACTATGTGCTTGTCTGTTAGCAAAATATCTTGTGAACTACTGGACAAATCGGAACGAAATTTACGGAAAATAATCATTAGGTGTACCTCTATAAGTGTTTAACTTTTGAAGGCAACATAATAATAGAAAGCCATCACAGCTGTTTGACATTAAAATACACAAAAATGGCTTTAACGCAGTAATTCTGAGAACATGTTCACCTAAAATTAGGTGTGTTAGTAGCTAAGAGGTATCCCCCACATTTCTTTTGTGCATTAACAAATAGAACAAAAAAAAAAATTGGAATTTGCTATCTATTTGGGCCAACTCTGTCCGTCTGTTAGCAAAATAATTCAGGAATCGCTTAACAGTTTGTAATGAAGCTTTCAGGTCGTAATCCATGGATGCACATCTATAATCCTTTAGCTTTTGGAGTCAATTCAAGTCAAGATGGCCACCACAATGTATTGATATTGCGCAGCACAAAAGTGACAATAACACAGTCAGTTCAACAGATGTGCTAAAGTTAGCTGTGGTAGTGACTGAGCATCATCTCCTACACATGCTCTGATCATGACATCTTGTGATGATGTTTTTAAAAAAAAAGCTTTAACTTTGTTATTTCCCAGTGTAACATAATCTTCGTTTAAAACTTTGTCATGAAGAGCGGCGGGCGATATGCATTCGCAAGCCAGAAGATAAAACTTAAACTGCCTTTAGTTTGAAGTTAAAACACAAGAACGTGTCCTTAAACGTAAATTATTCAGGTTGCATCTATGACTTGTTGAAGCTGCCAAATTATGTTGAAATGAGGTGATAATGACATTAAGAAATGAAAGGTTGGACTTCTTCTTCTGCTGTTTTTGTGGATTGACATCGGACGCATCTCAGCTAAAGCTTCAGGATCCAATGGGCTGATTCATCATCAGGAGGAGGACTCAAGTTCCTGTTTTAGTACGAGGTGACAGAAATAACGTTCAAGTACTCGAACTCTGATTGCCAATTAGGTCCCTGTACGCTCGTGAATCCAACACCTGTTGTCGAGTTGCTGCGTCACAAATAGTGGCGTCATCACTTTACAACAACAAGGGGGGGTAGGTCCCCTGGGTGCAGCCAGACTAGCAGATGAGTCAGAGATGGGAATTTCAAACAACACGTCTCGTTATGGAGCGAACAAGAGAGTTGTAGATAAAATACTTTCTAAGTGGACACAGGCAGCATTAAGAACATCTGGAGAACTTAACGCTGTTCTTGATGATCTCAGATTGTAACCCTGGATTTTAGGAGGAATCCACTGCAGTGATGGGAGTAGGTCGTTCATCAAACCATCAATCCCAGTTTGTCTGTTTATGTAAGAATATCTACTTTTTATTTAGCACATCCAGGACTGTAGCTCAGTGTTGAATGTGGTGTCACAGTGTTTCACTCCCAGAGGGTGCTGTCTATGTGCTGGAAACACATTGTGGTAATAAATAGAGGAGAGAGAGAGTTGGAAATGAAACACAAACGTGACTTTTCTTTTCTTTCAGCCCAAACAATGCTGTGGGGGAAATGACTCAGACGTGTTGCTTAGCCTCTCCGCAGTAAGCTACGCTGAAGTACGAGACACACCGTGGGGTGAGGTTTGTTTTAAATGAATCCATAAATTCCCATTGAAGGGATGCACATCAACCAAAACGTTCTTGCCAGTTTTAGATTATCATCTTGTAAGAAATTGAGGTTTTTTTTTTTTGGTCAAACCTTGGAAACAAATGTTGCGTAGAATCTCATGCGAGACTAATCCTAAACGTCACCACTACCAGTACATCTCTAACACTGACCTTAACTTGTAGTCGTTTAGCGGCAGGCAGTTCTATGAAGGAGATGTTCAGCACGTATGTTCACATAGTAGACATTTTCAAAGAAGCCATTTAGGAGCCTCTGGAGCACGCCTGTTCAACTAACCTGCTCAGGGGCCGGACATCCAGCAATTAAAGCCATTATGTAAATAAACTGAGTATTACAATGATCTGTTACCTTTTAAATTTGTTTACTTTGCTGCATTGATTCATAAATGCAATAATCATAATCTAAACGTGTAATTCAAAGAAATTACATTTCAATATTCATTTCCTTGCAATAAACATAGTATGTGATGTAAAACACAAATGGCACACTATGCTTCCTATTTAACAGAAATATTATTCTGCCATCTCTGACGTGCCAAATCTTTCCGCTTTTCAAAATAAAATACATTTTGGTGGGTTCGATGCTCCCTGAATGACCAACGTGTTTTTGCTCCAGGTAGGACCATTAAGGACCAGTTCCGCACAGACCAGTTGTTCCTCAAATAATTCATAAATGACAGGTGAAGCGTCCACATCCCACTGAGCTTTGAACGGAACCAGAAGAGGCGGAGCAGAACTCAGCTGGGCTGAAAGTGAGCGTGATGCACGTGTGTGTCGAACGTCTCCTTTCGATTTGTGTTTCTGCAAATTTGATTCTTTTAATTAAAAATTATTAACACCTAAAACATGAATATTTGTAGGCCCCAGATAAAAGCAAGGACTGTTTCTCTCTCTTCAACTTCATTTTATTTTCCTCCAAACTCCGAAAGTTCTCTGTGATAGACGGTGTGAGCTGCAAAGCATGCTGGGTACAATGTTCAATTGTCAGATGCTACTGCAAAATGCTTGTAAACCTGCTTTCATTTTCTAGAACGGTGGGGGGAAAAAAAAAATTTCTGGTTATCCCAATCTGATTAGAGTCAGAGGGGAGAAAAATCGAATTCTGGTCGGTTATTTCAGTTCAGCCACGTTGAAAAAAAAATATAGAAGTTTACAATGATGGGGTCATGACCTTTCTGTGGTGTGCAAAATGAACAGCACCGAGCCTCAAGATGATCCTCAGATATTGAAATGTGTTCCAGCTGTTTAAAAATGTCAGCTCAGACCGCCCTGCATCCAGCAAGTGCAATCAGTGCACAGTCCAAGAAACTCAAACCCAGCAGGGCTCAGTCTGGATGGAAAATGTCACCTGTCATCAGGGAGAGCTGCTCTCCAGGCGGCTCCTCTTTGGTTGCCGTGGTTTCTGCTCCAGCTGCCACTCACCTGCGGGGGTCACTAATTACAGGATCTCTTGAAGATTAGCATATAATGCTGTCGCCTGCGGTTAAGTGCAACACACAATGCGCGTAGACGTGTGCGTGCCGCCTCAAATGGATGCAGATGTTTTATCAACCTGAAAGAGACAAATCAGCTCCAACTTCAGAGGAAGGCAAGAGAAAGGAATCGGAAACGTGTTAATAAACAAATAGCAAACCTCTGGACGTGGAACGAAACAAAGAGCCATGCAGCAGCTGAGGCTTTCTCTTTTAATCAACTCCTTAAAACCAGCACGGAGCTCAGCAGCTGCATCTCCTCTTCTCAGCCTCGATTTCCCACAGTTCCTCAGTCTGGCTCCGGGGTAAGAAGGGATGAGTCAGAGCTTTTGAACTGAGCCTACTTTCAACAGATATGAGGAGCAATGAATTAGCGCCCAAGCACACACGATACACACGACACACACACACACACAAAAAGTGCTGGCAACTCAGTTGCTGGGATGGAAATTGTTGGGTCATAGATTTGTTTGATTTGACCAAACTTAAAAATGTTTGACCTCGTGTTTGGGTCAGAGACGAGGCATGTCGGCCTTCAGTTTGCCATTTTAAGACAGAAGTTGACCAAAATGAACCCGACTGGACCTCATTTAGAAGACCAAAAGACTTTTGGATGAAAGACGAAACGTCACAACAAAAACAAAAAGGAAAGAAACCGCCCAGAGGACCTGATTTAACTTTGTTGAACTATTAGCTTAGTTTGCACTAGACCAGGGGTCTGCAACGTTTATGATCAAAAGAGCAATTTCTGCCCCTTTGTTCACTAAATTAAACGTGTCCAGAGCCACAGTACCTGCTACAACTGGGATTCTCAACTGGTGGCCCACAGACCACTTTAAGTTGGTTGGAGGGCACTTTTCTGGAGAGTATGGGTGATTTTATAAAACAAAAAAAATCTAATGACTTTTAACATTTATTGATATTGTTCCAGTCTAAGACAAAATAAAAGACAGTTCTTGTAAAGAAGAAAAAAAATATAATATAGTTTTTGCTCAGTTTCTAAAACTAAAACAATAAACTATGCATTCTTATGTGATTTTTTTTTTATTGTAGAAAAATTACATGTCCTACTTTGACAAAATAAAGCATAAAGTGAAAGCGAGTGCGTTTTACTCTTTGTAATGTTTCTATTATTCATATATTTGCTAAATAAATTGCAGGAAAACTGCTAAAACTAGCCCTTTTAGTTGTTATAACAACCAATAATATTCAGTTTGATGTCAGATTTGGTCAAAGCTTGAAAGAGCCGCTGCAGAGGGACCAAAGAGCTGCATGTGGCTCCAGAGCCGCAGGTTGCAGATCCCTGAACTAGATTAAGCTTTGCTTCCTAAAAATAACTAAGCTAGCTGGTGCTAATGGCTGTTAGCACCAATAATGCTAACCCAACAATAACCAAGATTTTCGGCTGCTCTTTTTAATCAATCTTTTTGTTAGCTTTATATTAACAAATTAGTAGTTTAACCCTTTTTTTAGGGGGAGGGGGGTGACCCAGTATGCTGAGTTATGCCAAGTTAAAACTATCCAGGGTTGGCTGGACACATTCTTCTTGAAACATCTCAGCTTCTCTGAAACTCCCGCAAGATGACCAGTGGTCTAGGTCTGGGCTTGGGGGGTTTAGACCAGTGGTCATTCTATACGTTGCAGTCCCAGTGATTTTCAAATCCCAATATCCATTACAGGTTCATCCCACATATCCAGTCCCCCTGCACAGATATTGGTATGCTGTTCAGTGCAGAGAGGGCTGTGATCAGGTGTTTATTGGGGAAACTAGACAGCCATGGGTCAAAAGGATGGCCCAGCACAGAAATGCACCATCATCAGGCCAGGACTCTGAGGTCTACACTCATCTCCAGACCAGTGGTCACTCTTTCAGGGATGAAGATGTTCATATCCTTGATAGAGAGGAACGATGGTTTGAGAAGAGTAAAGAAAGCCAACTTTGTGAAGAGAACTCGTCCATCGTTAAATGGGTGGAGGCCTCCATGTCCAATTGTCACCTTATAACAATGCTGTTATTGCATCACTCAGCCACAAAAGTGCTTCTATAGATGGTTTGTTGCTGCTCCTCAGATTGACAAAGTGTTTTGGACAAAATATGAAATGTTTCTACAAAGAAGAATCCATTCAGAGGGCCCGACTCAACCTTGTTAGATCTACCTGCATCATTGAGCATGCATCAGGATACCCAGTGTTGGTTTGGTCCAGATTTAATGCAACACCGGGTTGTTTTATAACCCAGCAATTTCTAGTGTGTAGATAATGTTCACTGAAGTTAACTGAAATATTTGTTTAATCCTCCAGCAATAATAACCATATGAAATCAAAGTAAACATCAGCGCTCCTTGTGGTGCTATAGCAAAATTAACTGATCAGTTGATCATTCTACTGATTTCATTATAAGTTTCAGTAAAATATTTTCGTTTTGAATGTGATAAAAATGTGTTTGCACATTGACGTTTCCTTAATATGTGAAAATATACCAAGAAAAAAACAAAAAAAAACAAATGCAGGAATTGGATCCAAGTTTGCTGTATTCTGCAAGAAAAATGAAAGACGGCTCCATTCGAATGCGTAGTTCCAAAAAGCAGAAATGTGAAAAAAGCACTGTAGACAGTGCAGAGATCCCTTGTGGCAAAACAAACCGCAATAAAATCCTCCAAAATGTTTGCAGAAGCTTGCAAGGACTCAAACTTGTGAGGACAGTTGTCATGGTAACCAGCAAATTTGCAAGGCACATGCAAACTGAGCACAGAAGCGTGATTGCAGCTCTTTAATCGTTTCAGCTGACGCACAGAAACTCTCGCAGAGAGCAGTTTCTGGGTATTTCCATCTCAATGTTATACCTGAGAGAAAAACCACACACAGTCTGAGTGAATTAAAGGCTAAAGGAACCTTTTATGGGTTCCATGATAAGCCTAAGAGCTGGAAAGGTGGTTGAACAGGGACCTCTGGTGGTTGCTTTCAAGTGAATTCAGTTCCATTTCTTTACATACCAGAGGACAAGTCCTTTCAGATCCAGACTCAGGAAGAGCGACCTTCAGCCTCAGCCTGACGTGAGTTAAGAGGCTGAATAGAGACGAACAGGTGTCGAAGAAAAACTAAGAATATCAGGGAAATGGCAGCAATAATTGAATGTACAAACAAGAAGAAGAGACTAAGGACAGCAGCAGAGTGAGGAGGTATAAATAAAGGTTGAATGAATGAATGTGGTCAGTCTTCCAGTGGTCTAATGCTATACAGTAGTAGCATAACCAAGGGATAGCTCAGGAAACCTAAGCCAATCTTAACAATAGGATTCATCGAAAAGGAAAGTCTTGAGCCTTGTCTTGAAACTAGACGTGTCAGCCTTACTGATAGAGACTATGTTGGTTCCACAAGAAAGAAACCCGCTAACTGAAAGCTCTACTTTTCATTTTACTTTTAGAAACTCTAGGAACAGTAAGTAACAAGCTTTTTTTTTCCCTGCACTTGCTCTCACACAAGGCAGACGCCATTTCTCTCCCTCCCGTTCTCCTCTTCCTCCTGCTTTTTTGCTCTCTGTCTGTGTCTCGGAGCTCCTGCTACACATCTTCCGAACGAAAAATACTATTACGGATCTGGTGAGCTGGACTTTCAACGCAATCGACAAAATCTTTTCAGCAAAGCAACAGGGTCCTGGAGAGCTCCCACGTCCCATTGAGACTCACACTGCAGGATACGTCATGGATGTGGGAGCTGATGTGTCTTTGCGTTTTGTCTCAGGAGGACGCCAAAGACATATATACAGGTAGTCCCCGACTTACGACGGTCTCGACTTACGGCGATTCGACTTTACGAAAGCGCTCCCGTTGAAAAGCATTGCTTCGAGTTACGGCGTTTATGCGACTTTACACCAAAAATACGGTACCTGTAGAAA
>JARVGQ010000804.1:13483231-13494997 GCA_031762355.1 Hypsolebias martinsi | reverse complement strand
GTCGCTTCGCTCTATAAGTCGCAGGGCATACAAATCTGGAAAAAAGGTGCGACTTATACACCGGAAAATACGGTAGTACAACTTTGTAACCTTACACAGAGTGGCAAAAGTTTGTCACATGCTAAACATGTAATGTTTTTGCTGGTTGCAATGACGAAGAGTTCTTCCACCTATTAAAAAAAACACAAAGTAAAAGCCAAAAAACATGGTTACCTAAACTTAAAGCCAGTATCGCACTGGGATGCAGCTGCTGGCAAACAGCAATTGCAAGAATTTCCAAAAGTTCTCAAAACGTTTGCAAGGCTTCTTAAATCACAGAGGCTCAGTCTTGTTGCTTGAATTTAAAAGACGTTGAAAACAACAACAAAAAAAAATGCAACAAATGCTTTCCCAAAATAGTTACAAAGTTGTCACAGACATCTTGAACCCATCTAAACTTAGTTTCTGTAAATTCTCAAGACAGAAAACAGAGGATTCAGCACTGAACATGCATGAACCACGCCAAATGTCATAATTCAATATAAATTCATTAGTAAAACACTGGTCCAAATCTTCCTATCTCATTTTAAAGGTCCAGTTTTCTATAAGCATGAGGGCATCTGTCAAGGAGGGTACAAAATGTGTTGATATGCTTATGATGTGGACAACAAAATAATGTGCATGACCTGGAATAGTTTTGCTGGCTGTGCACACAAAACCAGGTTTACCAAAACTGGTTGTGCAAAATGCGTTGCGATGGCTAGCTAGTTGCTTGGTGCAAACACACAGAATTCAGCCGGACTGCAATTAAAATTTGGATTATTTATTTTGCAATTATAAGTTGCTAACTAATCTTCAACAGGCACAGCTTAGTGAGATATTAACTTATCCACAAAATCAAAACAGTTTGTAAGAGGAGTTTTCAAACTTCCTGTAAAAATCTAAACATAATCATAAGTAATCCTGTTTTTGGCTACAGATCAACATGTTAGATGTTCCACTGATGTCATACTGCTAAGGCTATTTAAAATATTTCTTCAAACACCATAAAATCTTTGTTGTTGCATGCTACCAATGGTGCTATTTTTTCCCAGCTATTCAACACCTTACAACTATTCTTGTTATTAATAACTCTTCCTGAACAGTTTACATATGTCAGCCACAGGACTACAGCTCATCAAAAGTGACTATACTTGCACAATATCATGAGGCTGACCTCAACTCTAAGAGTATATGTGAGCGTGCAGCTTAATGACTTTACCTTCTGGGTTTCCTTCTGTTGAACTGTCAGAGCACACGTCCCCCCCCATTCTCATCACTCTCACCCTCGTATTATGTGCATTTCATCAACTCCTATAAAGCCATGCAAGATTAGCTCTGTTAAGGATTTACCACGGCTGTCTCAGCTAGATTCATTAGCTATGTGGTAGGTACGTCTGCACCTAAACACTGACAGGTGTTGGATATAGTCACACGAATGCAGCTGTGGGTTGCGCTCAAGTGAAAAACCCTTTCCTCCATCACAAACCGTGTCATTGCTTGAAAACTAAAATACCCACAAAGAATAAATGACTCATTTTTTGGGATCAAATTAATAGTCTTTGGACTGGGTAAGATGACGCTCCACCAAGGAAAAGGGTGGACAGATTTGTCCAAATGTGGGTAAGTTGAGTAAATTTTGGATAATACAGGACCACTGAGTCAATCCTGAAAATGCACTTAAACTGCAAAATAATTATTAGAATGTTATTCTTTATTATTTGTAATAACCAATAAGTTATTCAGGAATAACATCAAGAATTTTAAGAAACCACATTTGTGTATCATAGCTCTTGGACTTCAATATAGAGACTGGGCCAGTCGGTCGGCAAGGGATAGCGATAAAGTCCTCAAGCGCTTTCAGGGAGGGGGCAGCTGTTACATTTGCTCTGTGGTTGTAAATTGTGGTTTGGAGAAATGCATCGCTTTGAGAGCTCTGGATGCTTTAGTAATGTCCTAATCAAGACCTCTCCGTGTGTTCCTCTGTCTTTGCTCTCGCCGCCCCGATTTCAAGGGTAAACATTTTCACAGCACGCAAATACCTCATCACTGCCGTTTGTGTGATTCTGTGCTGCCAGAGTGCAATCTTTCCACTGCGTAATGCCAGCGTACAGCTAAAGTAGTTTTGACTTTGTAGGAATTGTGGAAAAAAAAATGGTGCAACCCTCTATGAAAGCCTTTTGGTTTGGGTGTATGTGGTTCTGAATAATCCCTCAAAACCTGCAGCCTTGCCCTGGAGGCTCATTCAACTGTGAAATTGAGATCAGATACAATACTAAGAGGGGCCTTTCTAAACAGTAACACAAAGATAAGATACATTAACACCAGTGTGCACACAGAGTCGAGTTTGTGTTCGAGCAGAACTGGCCATGTGTGCTAACACATCGTGACAGATAACAATGGAAGTGCACACATGTGTATGCTCTGGGTCAGACACAAACATATTTTCAACATTTATCAAAAGCAATTTAACTCGGTTATTGTCCCTTGTGCCCTTGACACAGATGCACTCCACTGTGTGTTTGTATGCTTTGTTGCAGGTGTCACTGAGAGAAGGCCTATACAAGGGTGAACCGTGGTAACGGTGAAATGAAACATGGCTTTCATCAGAGGTAATTTCCTACCTCCTCAGTCCTTTTGTTCCTTTAAATAAGGAGACCAAAGACTCTTATTTTGTCTGTAATAAATTTGAGATGTACCAAAAAACTCTTGACAAATCTCAGGAAAGAAAAGCGATGCCAAAACTTATGGAAGGGCTCCAAACACGATGCCAACATGTGTTAGGACTCACCCCTAGATCTTTTCCTGCCCACTTGCATTCATCTTTCTTGGAAAAGGTGGCGGGCCACACAATCTGTGCAAATGAGAAAAACACACGTTCGGATCACATTGAAGGTTAAGAATAACATGAAGCTTTGCGAAATAGGGAGGATAGACATACAAAGGTAATGAGTCATTACGACGAATCAGGGGGGAAAAAAGATAGTTCTGGGTAAATTACTTTGAATTTGTCATAATTTAAATGTTTTCCTTGTTTAGTCACATGTGGAAATATAATTAGAAAAGGATTGTGTAGCAATACATAATACAGCCTGATATATATGGAGTACACACCTCTTGCGTACAAGGACTTAGACTGTAGTATGAAGTGACTTGTTTCTCTACGTACAGTACAGGATGTGTGTACTTGTCTACCTGGTCTTGCTACATACCAGGTGAAAACCAGCTGTATGTAGCGATTCTGTATGCATGTAGCGATGTAGCTACTGGTATGTAGCTGGGTATACTGGGTATCTGGTACAAACCCAGTAGGCACCAGTTGAGTACTCAACATGTACCCAGTAAATAACAAATCTGTACACAGAATGTATTGTACTATATTACTACCAAGTTTTGATCTTCAAACAAACTAAAAAAAAAAAAAAGATTTACTTAAAAGAAAAGAAACTTTAAAAAGTAGAATACATATATGAATTTGGAAAATATAGTAGAAATAATTAAAAATGCTGAACTCTACTTGTACTGAAATCTTCAGCATAAGGTTGTACTTTTCACTTTAAACATAAACAGAAAGCAGGGGTTAAATTGCAACTGTGCTTGTCATTTCTTTGTGGCCTCTGGTTACACATGAATTATAAACACACATGGAGAGTATGAGTGTGCATGTGTGAGCTGCATTGAGAACGGGAGTGATTATATTCTCAAAATTGGGGGTGCGACAGAGCTCGTAATTTATTTATTTATTTTTTGGTTGCTGACCACACAGATGTGAACAGACAGTGGAAATATATGCACATACATGCCCATGCATTATGATGCCTTTACAGAGAGCAAACATTTCTCTTTACAATTTTTATCCACTATCTTGATCAGCTGTTTCTTTCCACATAAATAAATAAAGAAATTAGCATTTATCACTGATTACATTAGGTGTGCCAAATCACAGCTTTTTAGTCTTTATCTTACAACGTTGCACAGATTAGAACAAAAGAGCCAAAGGCAGGGGTATTCGAAGGCACGTATCATTTTTGCATTGACTTTGCATTTTTTTGCAATTTGCTCCTCTGTAAAGCTCTCTGCAGCCTGCAGGCAACACCGTGTCGGACGTGTGAGTCTTTGATAGCAGCTCGAATCAGATAAAAAGACTGTTAACCTAGTCCAGGTGGAGTAATGGAATTATGGACCGCCGTGTCTGGACTGAGACAGACAGAGGGAGGGATGAAGGCGGGCGAGAAATAGATGAAATAATGGACTCCAGAGGTGGGGTCAGGCAGCAGAGGAGAGGAGATGAAACTTGACTCTAATAAACTCTTTAAAACACAACTTTTGTTTTCTTTTGCCAATTAAATTTTGAGTTTTACCTGTTTGTGGTCTCTGTTGATATTGACGAGATCAAATGAGAAGATATGGTCCTCTGCTCCCACCAGTAATCTCCCCCGCTCCTCATCCAGTAGAAACGCATCATAGCTCGAACTATTGGCTAAACCATTGAAGGTGACAAGATTACTGGTCTCTAACATCTCTGGAAGAAAAGATAAGGAAAACAAATGTAAAGGTTTCAATTAAAAACACTTCCTAATTAAACGCAGAGCATTCTTTGAAGAAATATGTCGCTGGTCGTCTTTCATGCAAGAACTATAACAACCATTTTATGTGGAGAAATAAAACCATAGATATTTTGCTCAAACCTTGCAAATAACATGATGTGCAACCCACAGTCATTGCAATAACTTACTTGATCTGTTAGTGCTTAGATTATGTGTTGTTAATAACTCTCAGCAACTGCCACATGCAATGTTGCCTCAACATTAGTAAACTTCACCCCATTTTAGACATTCATGTGTCGGCTAATGTTGCTTGGCTGTGCATGTGCATCCAGTACGGTAATTATTTTCCAAGTTTCATTGAAATCTGTTCAGCAGTTCACAAGATATTTTGCTTACAGACAAACAGGACTGACTTTGACAGCTAATGCCAAAGTTTAAGCAACAATGGTTGGCAGAGTTAGTGAGTTTTATGTTTTCTTAGGTCAGTGGACTCTGGACTGTGGCAGACATCTTGAAATGGGGTAACGTCAAAATAATAATTAGTTTTCTATGCACATTCAGTGGACATGGATGTAGTTGGAGTGAGGACAGAGTAAGATGGAGACAGATAACTCGCTGTGGCAACCCCTGGAGGGAAATGCCCAACAAAGATGTACAGTCAGTGAATACTTTTGAGCATTTCATTGTATCTGTATAGTGATTCATGAGGTATTTTGCTAATTGCACAGACATACAAACACACACACACTGGCAAAAAATATCATAGCTCTGTCTTAACCTTCTGCAGCAGGTGATAAAAACGAAAGGTAAACTAAAAATACCAGTGAAAAACTAAACCACAGTTTAAAACCACTTTCAGTTGCCAGAAATAGTCCCTCCCCAATCGTATCGCCTTGTAAGAAAGTAAGAAATTAAAATGAAGCAAATTTCATGTTTCATTGACGGCTTTGCACACACTTGCATACGGACACGTGTCAGTCAAGCATAGCGTGAGGGGTTTTTAAGTGAACGCAGCATGTCACAATCAGGGACACGGCTCAGATCGCTCAGCTGTGTGATTGGCTGAATAATTCATACGGCGTCAGGAGCGCTGTGTGAGGAAGTATGCATCTGTAAAAAGGCTATGTAAATTAATGTTGAGATGTTTGTATGTGCGCACCTAGTTCCACACATTATTGTATTTAGATGTTGGAAATGTAACAAATTGTGAGATAAAACTAAAAAATAAATTAATACATTTTAAGTCGAGCCAGAACGCAAGACATTGGGTGAAGCTTCAAAACTAAAGGGTCCATAAACTTGGAAGTTTAATATTAACGGAGATAATCACTCTTTAAGTGAAAAGCAAGTGAACACAGGATTCCACATCCCATAAATACCCAGACAAACAGCTTTTGTGTCCAAGAACCTACTCCTGGAATATATTATACTTTTACTGTGCTTCACTTCCTGTAAAAGACCATGTTACAACTTTTAGGCTTTTCTCTTTAGTGTATTACAGTATATAGCTTTTTCTGGAAAAGACCATTATGTTTTAAAGCTCAAAATATATTAAAAGTGTGCAAAACCCTCAGACAAAGGGCAGACATGTGCTGCCTGAAAAGGCTCATGAAAAGCTCAAATGTATGAAAAAAAAAAAAAAAACCTTTGGAAACAAAACAAATTTTCTCAAAAATTCAATGTCTGTGTTTATGCATTATCCATCCATCCATCATCTTTACCCACTTTTTCCTTTTCAGGTTGCGGGGGTCACTAGTGCCCATATCCAGCAGTCACTGTGCGAGAGGCGGGGGACACCCTGGACGGGTCTCTACTCTAGTCTATCACAGGGACACGTGTAAAAGGGGCAATAGAGACAAACGAGACAAACAACCATTTACTTTCTCACTCACACCTAGGGACAATTTAGAGTTACCAATCAGACTAACATGCCATATTTTCTGCATAAACGTTGCACCGTCCTATAAGTGGCATCAGTCCAAATACTGTATGTCTAATAGAGTGGGAAAATTCATAAATATGTCACTTCGCCATATATGTCGCATCTACTATGCGCCACTGCTGACGTGTCGTGTTTGTTATGCGTCACCACTGACAACCCTGAAATGTGGGCCGGTCTTGTGCCAAAAATCGATTGGTTGCCAAATGACGGCTGAGGGAGTGTGCACGGGAAGACTTTAACAAGAATTTAACAAGATTAACACTGAAAAACAATTTGTTTGCTCTAAATTATAGCAAAGTTGTGTCACAATTGAACTTTTCCTTAATAAATGCATTTAGACGGTCAGATCAGCTGCATTTTCAAAACCAGATACATGGAAACAAGAACACACAGAGGGCAACGCTCTGTCCATTTCTTCAAAATTTAACAAGATAGCCACATAAAACAATTATTTGCTACCCTGACTTTATAGTAAAGGTGTGTCTCAGTTGAACTTTTACTTGATAAATGCACTTCAGTGGTCAAATCAGCTTCATTTCACCGAGGCGGCACAGCGAAATGAAGCTGATTTGACGGTTGCTCCAGGCAGACGACGGTAGCAGGCTATGGCAAGCTGATTGTGTCATTAATAGCCATGTTTACCTATTACATGATGGAATGGTGTGCCATACTACTTGAGTACCATCTAGTGGCTGAAAATGGTAGTGCTAAATATTTTCAGTCAGAATGAATGAAAACTGTCGTATCTCATCCAAAAATTGGTTTATAAATATGGGGGGGAAAAAAACATAAATACGTTGTTTCGGTGTATAAGTCACAGGGCATGCAAATTATGCAAAAAAAATATATATATATATATATATATATTTATATATATATATATACTGTATATACATATATATATAAAACATGACTTATACAGTGGAAAATATGGTACATATTTTCAGTCTGTGGGAGGAAATCAGAGCACTCGGAGAAAACCCACGAATGTACGTAGAGAAGATGCAGTAAATAAAACATATCTCAATAGTTTGTTAATCACATAAACCCTTGTTTTATTCCCAATGGAACAGTTTTGTTTTGTTCCTTTCACCTGCTCCTTTTGTCTGGGGTTGTCAATGGATCAGAATAAACAAATCAAAGGTTTGAACTAAGAAAGTGACCAAATCTTTTGAAAAACTGGTTATTTTGAGTTTGATGGCATTAACACATCTCAATGGAGACAAGACAGGGTCATGTCTACTGCTGTGAAACATTTCAAATAACAACAGTCTGTAAATGTCCAGGACCAGGTGCTTGTCTTTGGACAGATATGTTCTTCTAAAACCTGTTGACACTTTATGCTTTGATGGTTTCCAGATATGTATGGTGTCTAAACCATAAGCACTGATGTACCTCCAGATCATTAGAGGAGCTGGTTGAGCTGATAGGGCAGATGGTCCCACTCCTCTTGAATCCTTGGTACTCTTTGGATTTAGACTTTTTAGAACACTTTTCTCACTCTGTCGTCTTACTGGCACATTATTGTACATCCATCCTCATTGGATGAATCAAGTGGCTGTGGGCTGACCCTGGGCTGAATAAAATTAGCCCCAATGAGCCGCAAACCGAGGGGGTGTGGCCAGACATCTGTCAATCATTCTGAACCATGATGGAACAGTAACAGGACGGGGCTGTCAGAATTTAGCCAGTTGGAATGACCCTGGGATTTTCATCAGGTGGTTTGACACCAGTTTTGTTGTAACTTTAACAAAATGTGACATTATTTCTAAAATGTATTTATTTTGAAGTTGTTATTTTGAAGTTGTTTATTTTAAAATCTTTATTGTAAATGCCAGGGGGAGGGCTTAGCCCTCTTAGCCCATTGATACCAGCCGTCACTGATACATATACTTTACTATGTCCCATTGTCAACAAAAAGTGTTTGAGATTTGGAACTCATTGCACAGTTTTTATTTACATTTTACACAACGTACAAACTTTTTTGGAATTAGAGCGGTACATTCTAAAAATATGGCAAAATCATCCTCATGCAGTTCATAAAAATACTAATTAAAACCTTTTTTTCTTGTAGTCGATAATGCACATCAGTGTGACGTCTAATTAATGTTTCAAATGTGGGTAATTCAAGTTTATGAAGAAGAATAAAGAAAAATGTTTTCAAGGCAAAAATGGTTGGGTAACTTACTGAAGTCTGGTATTTCAGGAAGAAAACAAGCCATTATAATTTACTGGTTGTCCTAAACAAACAAATAAATAAATAACAATAATAATGGCAAATAATAAAAAGAATATATTTTCTTTGCGCTCTTAATACAGAACACATGCTCTAAATGCTCACTCAGGAAACCTATACTGATGCACCATCCATCAGCATTAGTGTTAACACATAGAAAAGACACACATGTACACAAAACCATTATGGAGGAAAGAGCACAGCCATACACGCAAACATATATATATGTGAGCAGTCCTCTGATTGACGGGCTGCTATAGGAGCCATCTGCACCCACTCACAGTGTGTAAGATCTTAGACATCTGTGTCCGCATGAAAGAATGAAGTGATGGAAAGGGGGACGGAGGGAACTGGTGTGCCGACCATCACTGTGAACGCGTTGGGTGGACACGGCACTGTGAGAGGGGAGGAGTGGTTGTCACTTAATAAAGATGGCGGCAGCTCATTTGTGTCAGTTGGATTTTAGTTGGATGCTGAGAAAACGGAGTGGGCGGATGTGGGCATGAATGGTGGTCAGTGGTTCATATTTGTACCGTGGTGCCACAGATGGGAACTTGTGTGGGTTTAGTGTGTGGAGGTATCTGTGCTCCAGTTATGTACACGGACATCCTGGCATTCACAAATACAGACTTTCCATAACAGCTATGATTTAATCTCCCCAGTATTCAACCGTGCAAACGTTCAGATATGTTCTGCTGTCATTTGGCAGCTAAACAGGTATACTGGTCTCAGTCTACAAATAAGAAGTGACAGCAGGGTCAGGAAATTAGTTTAAAAAAAAAGAAAGAAAATGCATTTTGCAATCAACAGAATGCCAGGAGGACTACTGGCACGAAAGGCAACACAAGCTTAACACTGGGAACAAAAATAAAAAGATGAAAAACTTTGGAATTGCTCCAAGTTTGATAGACTATAAAGAGAAATTTGAAACACCCGACACTGAGGCCTAAGGTCAACCAAGACATCTGAAATGAAGAAAACAGAAGACAAAGGGGAGTTTTTCCTCTCGTTCTCAACGTTATGCAGGGTCTGCATGTGACGACCCATGTGATTTCAAAACAAGCTCTGTCACGAACGGCTTCCTCTAAATGAGCCAGGCAGAAACAACAAAATAGATGTGCATGCATCTTTCAACATGTGGTGATCTTCGACAAGGACAAGGTGGCCTGTGCTCGTGAACACACATAGAAAGGCTTTGTCTGAGCCGGGATCTAGTGCGGTTTGGAAAATCTGGGAGAACTGGGGCGTAAGTGTTTAAGGACCTCCAACCTAAACACAGACACGCTCGTTTGGAAGCGGGACGCCGTGCAGCAGAGCTCATGTAAAAGACATGATACATAGAACATACAAAAAGAAAGTTCTATTTAAAATCACTGTTGTTTTTATAATTCAAACCCCTCCTGGAGAACTTTATGCATATTTTAATATTGACTTCAACGCCAAAACTACACACCGTGAACACACACAAACACACGTCTCCTCATTCTAAGCTGTAATCTAATCTGAATTTTAGGGTTTTATTTACATTGAGTGAACTCAGACTCAGGACCCCTCCAGCACAGTGGCGTAGTGTGCGATACATGGGTATATGGAGTATACCCACTAGAAACGCTTAAGAATTTCAGTATACCCACTTAACAGTGCCCAGTGATACATGCCATATCATTAGCCACATGTCATTGATATGTTAAACAGCAGTTAAATGCTTCTGTAACAATCTAACGGTATGCAGAGCTGTATTACATTCACTTATCCAGCGAATTATTGTATTAATAGGTCTGTACTTATTACTTAATACTTGAACATGTTTTGCTTTGATACTGTTTTATAAATTCTGTAACATGTTTTTAATACAAAGCCAACTGTTGTACAAAGTTTGTTGTTCCATTTATTTAAATGTAAGCATCGGAGAAATTTGGAAATGTTCAATGTGCTTAAAACTCATAATAAATTGACGATTACATTGTACTAACCAGTGTACTTTGGTTCCTAAACACAGTATACGGACCGACTGCGGTAAAGTTAGTTATACGTTGGACATTTGCGTTCTGTAGCTTCAGCAGTGTCGAACGTCCAACGTAAAACTACATTTTTGTAGTGGGTACACCGCAATAAAGTTGCAGTAGACTACACCACTGCTCCAACATGCAACTCACACGTAACTCCTTCAAACGCATCTCCATACACACGCCTCATGCTCTCCTTGCCACACACAGTCTGCTTGCACTATAGCCACTGAATGACCATAAACACATCTACTTATGTGCATATCTCACATGCTATGTTCAGTCTTTGTTTCCCACCTTTTCCAATTAATTATACCTTCGGCTGGTCCCTTTCACTCGCACATTCTGTCTTTCACACATGCGACAGGCGCGATGGCCTGTAAACAGCAGCCCACAGACATGCAAACACACATGTGCATACACACATGCAGATGCAAACACAATATAATGCCTGTGTGCTTGGAAACACTTCAAGTTCTGTGTTTTGGTTGCTGTTATAAATTGCCATTAAAGATAACAGAGAATTATCAAAGCTCTAGGAAATAGATCTTATGTAGGATGTTGTTTGGACATGCAGCATGTGGATGGTTGGATAAACCTCTGGTTTATCACATCTGGTACATGACAATCACCATAATATCCAAAGGGCTTGAACAAAAGCTTGTTTTTTTTTTTACTTTGTGCCAAATTACAAACAGTACTTCTTGGATGAACATTGCAGCTTGGGACCATTTTTGGTTTTCTAGGATTTTGCACATTTTTCTAAATGTTCATTCGTTGCTGTTTTGAAATGATTTAGGTCACTACATAGTTTAGGATCCAGGTAGTTTGAGGATGGTAGTAAAATCATTAGCTTGCACCTCACAAAGGAGCATACAAGGTTTGTTGAGGTTTCGCAGAGGTCTGCAACCTTTTTGATAATTTCTGCCCCTTCGCTCACTAACTAAAACATCTGGAGCCACAAAACATACTACAACTGTAATTATCAACTGATGGCTCACGGGCCACTGAGTTTGT
>JARVGQ010000804.1:13466592-13483131 GCA_031762355.1 Hypsolebias martinsi | reverse complement strand
ATATGATCTTCACTGTGCTGCAGAAATGTCTCTTTTGATCTGCAGTTCTTCATTCTCATTTGCAAATTTAGATTTCTATAAAAACTGCTAAAATGCTTAAATACATTTCATAAGTGATGAAGTTGACCTATAAACTGAAACTTGTGAGATTTCTTGAAATGATGAAACATGAAAGGATTTGATGACAATTGGACGGTGCAGATCTACAGCAGGCAGATAAAAGCAGAGCAGCTCAACACACGGTTTCTTCCTGAATGATTATTTGTGCCCATTGAAGGTGGATAAAGTCTTTTAATGACGCCAAATATGAAACCCTCAGCAGGAAAACCAATATCCAGCTGGTATCTTCTGCAAAGGCAAGAGGAGAAACCAAGGAGAAACTTTATATTAAAAGACCCCATGGCACTTTGAGTCAATCTCATTTTATATTCCATCTGAAATGTTCTCAATAATGCAACGCTGACTTCTGCCTACTAAAGAGATCTCGCTCTGCTTCGCTCGGATTATTGGGGCAGCGTGGGAATAAATGTCAAAGTTTGCTCAAATAATCATAGTTTCACTCTGACAATTGAGATTTATAGTCAAAGGAGAAGGTAGAAAATATGACTGGATGAACAAAATCCAAGCTAAATTTTAGAAACTGTGAAAAGACGAGTCCTTTGTAACTTTTAAATAAGAGCTCAGAACGTAAACAGTGAGGCGCTGCATCCAGCCGAGAATAAAACCAGCATTAAAGGACATAATCATTTTTTATGCTGAAGTTTTGAACAACATTGTGCACAGTCTGTTAATCTGACGCTCGAGTTGGCAAAATGAGTTACAATGAGGATTTTTTACAATACAGAGTTATTTTAACTCTCGCATCTCGAAAGCTTCATAATGGTTTTCAGATTGTTGAAATTTGATAATTTATCTTTTAGCAACAAACTAGTTTCGTTTCCAAATGTGCCAGTTTAAAAACTAAATTTTTATTGGTTTGGCGTGATGTAATTGGGAATTCCCATCCAGGATTTTAAAAGATGAATCCCCGAGCTTGTCAGTGGCATCAAACATTATACAAAGGGATTTCCCAGTGCTGCTGCAGCCACCAGAGACAAATGGTCAAGTCAAACCCACCTTTCATGGTGTCGGGTGGTAACGACCCTCTGTCAGAGTGAGCTCCTCTATCAAAGCACAAGTTTCCTCAGTTTGCTGCTCCGTTATTCAGGCAGATAGTCCGTGAAGTTCCTGCTGGAATCGCCCCAGGCGGCACTGGAAGCGCTACAGCTAGCTTCTGCTGCTGATTGTGATTGATGATAATCATAAAAACACTGTGTACAGAATTGTGCAACGCAGAAATGAATGGATCGTAAATAGGGCTCGGCGATATGAACCGAAATCAATAGAAATATTTAAGATAAATTGCGATATGCAATATATATCTACAGGTAGCCCTCGACTTACGGCGCCCTCGACTTACGGCAACTCAGACTTACGAATGCCTCCCCAGTGACGTCATCACACCTCCCATTGACTTTCTGTGCAGTATTTTATGTTTTTTGAGGGTACTGTGTTAGCTAACTTCTTGGAAATACAGTACTGTACATGTTTAAGGTACAGAATGTACGTTGGTGTTGTGTTACTTTGAAAAAAACGTGTTTAAAACGCCGTTTACCGTTCTTTTTCCGACTTACGGCAAAAATCCGGACTTACGAACGCCACGTGCGATCAATTCCGACTTACGTTAAATTCGGGTTACGATCGGTGCGTAGGAACAGAACTCGAACATAAGTCGAGGACTACCTGTAATGTAAAGAAGGAAAATAATTACATGTTATACTGATTTTGATAAAAATTAAAACACTGAACTCTTCAGGCCTATGTGAGGAATAATAAATAAGTACTGGGCGAGGCTGTGGTAGATTGGTGGCCAGTGCCGCAGTCTTGTAATCCTGAGGTTGCGGGTTCGAGCCCAGGTTGC
The DNA here is from genome assembly GCA_031762355.1 of Hypsolebias martinsi. Lineage (NCBI taxonomy): Eukaryota > Metazoa > Chordata > Actinopteri > Cyprinodontiformes > Rivulidae > Hypsolebias > Hypsolebias martinsi. Next base: position 13,481,171 of record JARVGQ010000804.1, on the reverse strand, counting down.
GTCAAGAAGGGTATCTGGCATTAAAAACAAAATGCCAAATCTTTCATGCGAGTGGTGGACCCCGAAGAAGGGAGCAGCCAAAAGAAACTTACTTACTAATTTCAACAATTTTCTGCAAGATCAATAAAGTTCTTATCTTACTAGTAGCTATCAGGCAAAAATGTACAAACATTTGACAACAAAACTGCCCAAAGTAGCCTTTTCTGTTGTGGGTATAAAAATCAATACAATTAAATTTCATTGTTTTGGTCAAAGCTTCAAAGAGCAGCAAATGAGGGAGCCACATGTGGCTCCAGAGCCGCAGGTTGCAGACCCCAGTGCTGGATCTCAAGTTCAGCCAGTTAAAATGTCAAAATATCTTTTTCAGACAAACTGGGGATTTGATTGCCTCTAGAAACCAGTTCTCCAGACGTAAAACGATAATACTGAAGGTTTTAAAAGCTTACAGTTTTTTCCTGTGCTCAAATTTTATTTAATCTAAAATAGAAGAAAATAAAAACTTTTTTCTCCAACTTCAAACAGTACAATGACAAAAATTAAGTTGTATCTTTTCTAACTTTACACTTTTTGCAGCTCGTTTTCCTCACATTCACAGTGGTCAGGATTTTGAGAAAAAAAACCAAGTGCTGAAACGCTTTCTTTTCAATTAATCTAATTTAGAAAGAAGGGTTAAAACTAACTAACGCAAGCAATCCATTCACACGAATCACCATTTGTCTCTGTCATACACCATTATAGAAAATATTCTGCATGTTGTATTAAACTATGAGGGGGATAAAATACATTCAATTCATTCAAATATCAAGTGCAGTTGTCTGTGGAGGACTCTTCTCTCCACCATTCAGCAAGCAGTCGGGCATTTTAGACGCCTACATGCCACGCAATAGTGGAATAATGGAACACAATGAAGGAAAGGCGACAGGGCATTAAATTACGTTTATCTGATTGTCTGTGCGTGTGGCTAGGAGTGTGTTTGAGTGACGGGAAATACAAAAGCCTCGCAGCAGCAAACACTCGCCTGAGCTTAAACAGACATTCCATTTAAATTTTAATACTCTTCTTGCTTTTCTATAATAATAAAAATGCTTTTAATGCTTTCTGTGTTTGTTGTAGAGTACAGTATTCAGCTGTCACGGCAGCTAAAGCTACAAAACACAGGTGGGAAAAGTCGAGACCGTCGCCTCATGGAAATTTGCCAAACACTTTGCTTAACAAAGTATTCAAATATTATCTTAGGCTCAAGGATACCCACACATGCCTCAAAAGTTCACCTCCTTGGTTCTTTCTTTCTTCACAGAGTAGCAGGTGCAGGTTGGTTTCCATGGTGACCGCCTGTACAACACAACCCGGGCCACTGGAGACCTCATTCAGGTGCAGCTAAGTGACAGCTTTGACAGGGTACGTGCTACCTTTCACCATGAACTCTACAATTAGGAGGAACTGCTCTGTGTGGCTTCATCCAAAACAACAGACGCGTGCACGACTGAGCAGTGTGTTGACTGAGTATTTACTGCAACATGGTTAAACGTGCTGCTGACGCTGTAAAAATTACCGTGCACACATTTTCTGTTAAAACAGAATGATCTGTTGTATCAGTCAGTGCAAGCCAAACCTAATGCACTTTTCAGGGCTGTAACGTATGGCTTATTTTAGTGTTTTATTTTAACCCATATGTATGAAAGGACCTAGCACGAAAAATGTGACCACAACACAAGATGCACTTACTTTATAATAGCAGCATTACTTTTCACTAGATGTCTCAACCACTTTGTGCTACTTCTAGGATTTGAACATTCACAAGATGCTTTAGGGGTGTCCCAATCCTTTTAGCAACATAGAGGGAGGATTACCGTATTTTTCACTGTTTAAGTCACAGTTTTTTTTTTTTGCATAATTTGCATGCCCTGTGACTTATAGGCCAAAGTGCCATATTTATGGATTTTTTTCCCCCATATTTATAAACCAATTTTTGGCTGAGATATGACCATTATCATTCATTCTGACTGAAAAAAGTACCATTTTCAGACACTAGATGGCAGCAGAGCAGTAAGGCATGCCGTTATGTCATGTATTAGGTAAAAGTGGCTATTAATGACACAATCGGCTTGCCATATTATTACTGAGGCACACCTTTACTATAATTTCAAGCACACAATTGTTTTTTAAGTGTTAAGCTTGTTAAATTCTTATTAAAGAGGAACTTACCCCAAAATTAACTTTTTTTTAGCTGATAAACTCCCTAGAATGTGTGTAAAAAGTTGTACAGCACAATGTCTGTGTTAATTGTCATGTTTTTGTGGTATTTGTTAAAATCGGCAATATTTGGTCTAAAAACTTGTTTTCACTAATCCTATGGTTTGAACTGTGTTACTGCAGCCTCATTTTCTTATTGGTCAACGACTGTTCACGCTGACGTGTCTTGTACACTCTGTCGTCACATCCTCTGCTGTGTGAGTATAAAAGTGGTTCAAGCAGAGCCGCTCCCCTGCAGAGATCGGGGTTGGATTAGCGATAGCACCAAAGCATTATCATTAGCATTGTGGGATTTGATCGACATCATTTTCAGGTTAGCAGTATATTTATTATTAGCTTAGTCTTGTGAGTCCACCTCCCCCTCCTTTCTGCGGAGTCTCTCGGCACGCCCACCTTGCAGTTTTTGAATCTCATCTCGGGGCAGAGCTACCGTTTCACCGTGGGGCAAGTCCCTCTTTAAGGTCCTCCCGTGCATGCTCCCACGGCCGCCATTTGTCAGCCCATTGATTTTTGGCACAATACCAGCCCACATTTCCGAGTTTGGCCCACATTTCTGGATTGTCAGTGGTGATTCGTAACAAACGACGCATCAGAAAGATGCATAATAGATGCGACGTATACGGCGAAGCAACATATTTATGGATTTTTTCCACTTTTTTTAGACATATTTAGACCGATGCGACTTATAGGGCAGTGCGACATATGTATGGTGGAAAATACGGTATCTGCCCCTACAACTTTGGGGTTTTCAGAGCAACACCTTAGGCTAGAGACTTTTCATTCCATCCTCACAGGTATATATGGCTCAATGAGACTACCTGTTTAAATAAAGGGTAAATGGGAAGAAAAAAAACATCAATCAATCGTGTATTAGGAATAGTTGCCCCATGTCAACATATTCTGTCGGTTATGAGAAATGAAGCAAGCAGAACCCAGTTTAAGGGCTCTGCCATGTATTCTTTAAACCAGTCTGCACACTAGGAATTCAGAAGCTTAAAGTCCCACCTAATCTCCAAAATGTATCAGAAACATTAATATTTAAACATACAGCAGCAAGGTAAGAACGATGTAAATCAGCAAATGTCAACACCTGAAAAGGATAATCTTATCTTTTTTTATTATTTGTTCTTTCCTGTTTGTTGACATGAGGGCCACGACTTCAAACTTGTACTGATTCTGTAAAACATGCCCCTGAAAATTAGACTTTTATAGGCCCGATTGCACTGCAAAAAATATGTTTGACACTGCTAACTGTAGATACAAACACATGAAATGTAAGGGTAGGGTGTAATGCAAAGCAGTCACATGAGATTTACATCTAGAGATAGTTTTAGCTCTAAGAAGAGAGATTTGGCATTCTTTGTTATTCCTTGAGAGGGGGAGCCAGTGAAAAAATATGCAGACATAATGCATAAGAGTAGATCAAGAAGTAAAGGCAACAAAAACTAAAAACCTGAAACAATGGCACTCTAAGGCGAGCAAACTTTAAAAACACTAACACAACAGAAGCGATCAAACATGGAACCATTTCATTAGTGCACGTTTCTTGTCGTCTTGGGACGGCTGGACCACAAACCAGAGCTGTGACCACAGACAGCTTGAATCCTGGCTAAGCCTGCAGCAGATAACCCACTCACACACTTATAAATCCACATGGGTAACTGGGCTACTCAGGTTTTCTGGTTTTATTTATTAGGTGAAAAACACCCACATAAACAAAACATGCAAATTAATACTTTCACTTTTTATATGCTAATAACACTACCAACACAAAAGTTGAATTAAAAAACCTGTTAAAACCAGATTGAGTATGTATGCACAGTTTAAAATAAAAGGAAGTCACACTGTGGATCCTGCAGGAAGAGGAAGATAGGGCTCTCAACAGGCAGTTTGATGGATGGACTTTGAGAGAAACCAGACTGTGGTTATCGTGGCTATGTCTGGAGCCAGTGCCTGTTAGTGCAGCCTGTCAGCTGTACGGCGGCGCTGAATGTCAACTCTGCCATTTTATTACAAATTAATGAGGCAAGGCTAGAGATCTGAATATATCCCAGGCAAAGTGTGACATGGAACACGCTGATGCAAAAGAGCAAGTAAATTCTTATACAAAAGCACACATTTCTGCTTCGCCTGGCACGAACTGAGGGTTTTGCGTTGCAACTTTTTGATTTGACTCGTTCAGTGCATTTGCACTGGAAATTTCCAAGAGGGAAGATTTTCTCCTCCCCTCTACTTCAGGCTATTTTTTTGTTATTTATGACAGGAAAAAATAGCTGCTTTACAGCAAAACGTGAATAAAAGTACAGTATTATGATTGTTAGCGTATGTAAGTTGACCTACAATGAAACATTTAAAACCACAAGACTAAAACAGTACAACCATTCATTTTGCGTATAAAATATCTCAAATAGCACCAGTCTAGTTAAAAAGAGAAACAATCCTTTGACTTTCGCGCATATTTAGCATTCATGTTAGCCCGTCGTAGATTCCCCCTCTCATTCGTAACATGACTCTTCTCCGATAGAAGCGTGCACCCTTTTCCTCCATCTGACTGACAAGATTTAGCAGGTGGTGGGACCCATTCATGCTCGCGGTTCTGCAATCTGTACAAGGCTGTAACTCAAGCCTGCGTCTCAAACACAGATGCAGAGATATTTTCCCAATGTGCATGCAAGCCCATACAACGCTAATGTATACACAGGCAAAAATGTACGGCAAACATGCACAGCGGCTGTGTGCACACAGACGGTAATCACTACGCAAACAAAAACTGCACCGACGCTGCCGTCCCTTGTGGTGCTTGAGCTCTGATCAGTTTTGATCATTTTTGTTTGAACAGAATTTGCCAATAGCATAAGGGTGCATTTTCTTGTTGCATTCCAAAACACAGCTCGCAGAAGAAACTGAAAGGTAAAGTAATGATAATACTTTAGCTATAGTTTGGAATACTGTATAAACAAGTGGCTTTTTGTTCATTTGCTGCATGATAGCTTTATGCTGTACCGTCACAATACATGCTCCCACATTCATTAAACCATCCTTCAACTTGTGGACTAGAATGGTGGGAGCTTAACAAACTGTGGTCAGGTTTGTGAGTCAGAGCAGGGAAATGGAAGTTTAACAGGAGGGCACATTTGAAATAGACCACTGCAAAACATTGGATTTACTCCTGAAATGTGGCTGCGTGGGAGCAAAAAATGTAGGTGGTTTAGTGTGTGTGTGGGTGTCTGTCCAAATAGAGTTGAAAAGACGGATAGCCAAAAAAGAGGATATGTATTAACTGAGCTGTAATCAAACAGACAGGAAAAGAAGACATGTAAAAAAAAAATACCCACACACAGTCTGTTAAAGATTGCACTTAGGGTTTGTGGTGCTGTGGTTCCTTGAGAAACAACTGAGTGGCAGGAGGAGGAGGGAGAGGAAGAAAAGAACTATGAGAACGTAACAGGGAGGGAGTCGGAGGCAGGCATCTCCAAGGTTGGCGCGTTGGGAGAACACCTTGTAATTATCCACATCCGCTCTGTCAGCCGCAGCCAGCCGAACACACAGATACAGCTGAGAGAGGTCCTCCAAACACGATACCCAAGATGCTAATTCATACATCAAAGAAACACCAAGCAAAAAAAAAAAAAATACAACACAGATAAACCAACACGTACGCAAACACCCACAAACATATAAACTGCACATATTTTCACAGGCGGGCACACCCACGTTCTCACACAGGCTTATTATGGGGCTCAGGCCAGACATCTTCGAGTGTGGTTCCACTCCAAGTGTCAATTTTGAAGGGTTAAAAGCCAACTCCAGATTCCTTGTCTCTTTCTCAGTCTCGCTCTGACTTTCCTCCTCGGTTCCACCCACACAGGGGGAGCACGAAGGCATGAAGAGGTCACGGAGAAGATCTCAACGATTCTGAATAATTTGCATATATTTTTAAAGTTTTGGCTCATTTTGTGCGCACAGGATTGAGTATTGTCTACCTTTATTCTTTGCATGTATATTCCACTACTGACCTTTAGGGGTCAGCATTACTCCTGATGGCTGCTTACACAGCATGGGTGAGTGTTGCATTGATGTGTGCAGGTATGCATTGATCCATGGAAGTGTCATTATCCTTGCCACTCATTTGAGTGATATTTTAGTACAGTAGTAAATTAAAGGTCACAAGGTGAATTGATGACTGAGTCTGGGTGAATCACTTTTAGTGAGTCTCATTAAGCACCATTAATTTGCAGTTCACGTAAGTTGACCTGTGGTGAAACGATGAGCTCTTGGATTTTTCATTCTTTGTGGCCAAGGTGAGAAAAATAACTCCGTTCTCAAGGAGAAAAGAAAATCATTAACCGCCGCGATCATCGCTGCGTCCCCCCCCGTGAAACCGTAACCTTTCTGCTGAATGTCTAACTGACCCCACTGGGAAATCATTTACTCTCCACTTGCTCTGCCAGCTGTCCCACGAGAGATCATTCTATCTACCTGTCTCCATTTTCTGAGTCGTTCTTCATTGCAAACTGCTCACTCTGCAGTCGTTTTGCCTGTCCTTTCCAGATGATGAGAATGTATCACTTCTATGTGACGACCTGCCCCTTGGAGGCTTGTCATCAGCTCTTATTTGAGGATGATTTCATGGGTCGCTGCTTGGCTTTTCTCCAAATGACCCAAAACACAGGTCTGTGCTGGCTCTTGAGATTATTCTGCAAATCAGGATGTGATGCACCCCTTGCTTCAGGGCCCTGCTCAGGTGATTTGCTTATTTGCTTGTCCTCCCCAGGAGAATTCTTCCCTGCTGTTTGTTTGACTTAATTACTACGCCGGCTTCACGCAGGGAAAGGGATGAGTGGCACTTCGCTGAACAATCAGCCTCCCTTCCTTTTGCATCATCTACTCTACTGTACATCTGCCAGCATGTCCTTCATTAGGAGTGAATCCCATCCTCTCCGTCAACCTCCACAATGTAGGTGTTCACTGAGAACTGTCTCCTGACAGACACACAGAGAGCCTTCAAACACCTGTGGGACCCCAAACATGCAAAAACAAAGAAAGCGGCACAAGATACACTCCCATGCCTTTACGCCCCTGCCGACAAGCGCAAAACACGAGCCAACAGCCGGCTGCAGTCACACTTTCAACAGAGACCCTCAACGACACGACAAAACAACCCGATTTGTGGGCTCTTGCGTGCACGTGCACTAAACCAGGTGTCTAATCACATGAGGACACGCGAGACCTGACACATTTTTGCCATGCTGAAACGCACCACTCGCAGTCCACGGGGAGGAAAACACAAGAGGGTGTGTTGAGTCCTCACACCAGCAAGAACATTCACACACACAACATGGCTTTAATGTAAGCAAAGGCATACTTTTCATTCAACCTTTATTTATACAGGTTCATCCCAGTGAGCCTCGGGGACTCATTTACAAGACAGACATGAACAAAAAATATAATGTACAGCACGACAGGCTACCATTCCCTCAATAGACTTGCCGTCATAGACTGACAACGCACATCCATCACTCAGTCAGTGCACACTTTGATGCTTGACGTGTTTCTTGTCTCGCACTTTTGTCAGCAACATGTTCCCTTGTCAGAATGAACCAGCAAAGAGGATCACAAAAGGGAGCAGGAGGGAACTACATTCAAATTCTTTTAAACAGATGGCTGTGTCAAGAAAACATTTTCTCCTAAAAGCTCATCTCAGTGTGAACGGACGCAGTTAAAGCCCAGAGGATGTTCACTTTCTTTTAGGTTTACTTTCTCTACATTCATGTTGTCACGTTTTAAAATCCTGCGATTTTGACTTTCACAGTGCACAGAGCTGAGAAAACCTGAAGTCAGTCACATTTTATTTTAGATTTAGGACGCAGGCACTCATTTAGGAGTTGAGAGGGTGATAAAAGGAAATATACAGCCCTCGAAATTACAACTTGCACTTCATCTAAAGAATAAAGCATGTCATATGGCAGGCCTCTAAACACAAGTTACACTAAATCTCTTGTCTAAAGATAGAGATGAATTAGTGACAGGCATCATACTCAGCTCTTGTTCAATCCCAACATTTTATTTTCCCTAAAAAAATGGTCTGAAAAGCCAACAATCTGGGTGACAATCAAATGCACGAGAGCACTTTTAACCACACACTCGTGCTTTAAGCTGCAAATCAGCCTGTTCATAAATTTTCAGAGGGGGTGATTTAGACGGGACTAAAAAAAAAAAAGAACCAAGTTGCCACACTTTCAGTCTAGCCTTGTAGAAAAGGGAAAAAAAATCCCAAAATATGGCAAAAAAATAAAAATAAATATGTTGGTGGCCAAGATGAAAAGTCTGCTATTACAAAAAGCCTGATTTAGTGTAGGGTGTGAGTGAAGAGACAAGACACGGAGGGAAATAGAGGGAGGACGGACCGGCGCTCCGCAGTCTCCCCTCAAAATAACACAGAAGGAGAGAGAATAACATGTTTGCTATATATACGTCAAATATGTGCACGTGCAGGATAGAAAAGAGACAAACTCACTCTTGTTCTCTGGAAAAGGAGATGTAAACTGTATAATAAAACTAATTTAACCTCTCCAACAATTGAATTTATTCAACATATAATAAAAAAGGAGTCAAGATTTCCACCTTGAAGAAGGGCTCTGTCACCACAAGCTGTTAAAACAGACTTCGCTACCTTTTCTGAGCACTTACCAGGGTCGTGCAGCGCTAATAGAAGGGGACAGGACAAGAGGAAAAACGATACAGGGGCCAAAATATACATTTAACTTCAGGCAGGAGTCTGTTCGCAGCATATGGAAACAATCCGACCATTTGTAAGGAGAAGGGTGAATTCTTAGAGACAGGCCGTGCGAGTGAGAGGGAAGGAGCGAGGTAATGGGAGAGAGGAATACAGAAGGTTAAGGAGAGAGAGGGATCTTGTATGCAGACCAAGAGCCAGAAGTAGTGAATAAGAAACACAGAGGCAGAAATGGACTTGATGAGATAGAAAGGGGAAAAAAAGCACAGAATGAATGAAAAGCATAAAAGAGCAGCCAGGGGCAAGAGACATATAGTCTGGGTTAAAAGCACCAGCTATAACCTGCAGTCAGGGAGAGCAGAGATCTTACCCTTGTATGACAGCTTTAGTCTTGGTACGTTGTGCTTGGGCTCAACTCCTCTTCCCAGCTGCACTGCAACACACAGCAGCACCACAGTCCCAAGCAGGTAATCCATGGTGCTGGAGTGCTGCTGGCTGGTCTCCAGACCAGAAGGGCACTCGCAGCCCGACCCCAAAATAAGAGTCTGATGAGGTTCGCCAAGTCAGGGGAGTCCCTTAGCCTTGGAAGTAGAGGTTCCAGGGAGAAGGGGTAAAATCCTGGCTGCTCTCTCCCGCTCAGACTGTTGGACCAGTTCTCTTGTGAAGTCGGTGGAGGGGTGCCGCTCACATGGCTCCCCCTATAGAGATCCAGGCTTTAATAGCCCCTTGGATTATCTGTCCTCCCCCAGGTGAAGGCTCAGTGGTGCTTCAGCTTGTCTGATGAGGTCGAGGTTGTGTAAGGGTGAATCAGAGCACCTATCCAGTAGAATGAACCTCCAAGAGATGCTTTTTGTTTTCCGTCCACTGAATTCTACTCTTTGTGCAGACACTCACAGCAACCCTCTAATCCTTGTGTGCCGCTCCAACAGATTGCGAGAGAGCGCTACACCATCCCCGAGAAGGGAGGGGAGGCAGAGCAGCTGAGAGAGGGAGGGAGCGCTGGAGGACGGAGAGGTGGGCTATTTCTTGAGAGCAGCGATGAAGCCAGTGTCATGGTTAGGAAGTAGTATAGTCAGGATTTATAGTCTTGACTTTTCCGCCCCCCGTTTCCTTTTGGGTTTGTCATTATTTTCTCTCTTCTGTTACTCTGTCCAACATCTACAAAACAGTTTTTCTTCTTTACACTGTTCTAGTGCTTACGCAATACAATTCAGAGTTTAATTTGAGAACGCTCATACAGTGTTGCCCCAATTTACCACAAATAAAAGACGTTAAATCAAAAGCTGACAATAAATTAAAGACTTTAATTAAATAAAACTAGTCCTAAACCAATGCTATTGTGTTAATAAATTAAATATTTGTTTAAATGGAAACCTTTTTCTTGAAGGAATCAGAATAAAAGTTGACAAACTGGTATCCAACATTGTTTTTTGCTAACTTAAATGCATCTTACTTTGTGACTTTGTATTTGATACAGTATTACGAAGGCGTCCAAGCGCAGGTAGTGTCTATATAAATTTTATCTTGTTCATTTCACTACAAATCTGGACCATAATTTGCTAAATGTACAGTTTTCTGAAAGACAAAAAAAGTTTAAAAAGAAGTGGGTCACAAGTTGAATTTTGAAAACTTGATCTTCACATTTTAATCCCATTGAAAATGCCATCACTGATTTAAGTATCTGATATACAAGAACGACTTCCTAATATTAGTAACAATAAAACTATTTTTGTGTAACCAGTCGACTGTTATCGTTTGTTTTTCTATTTCAAAGTTTAGTTTCTGGATAGCAACCACCACACCTTCAACTTTGTACGGTCATGTGTGACTCATCCTCCAACACCTTTATTCCATCTAAACCTGTTAATGGAAGTCTTTTTGTTTCAGTCCAAACAAAACTTTGATTCATGTTTTCTTGAAGATTACAGAAAAATATAATGTGATTTTCTGTCATTTGTAGATTTATTCTTAGAATTGTGTCTACACCTCCTGCCTTTTGCTGACAAATAACATGACTACTGTGCCCTTCTGTGTTGGCTTTGCTTTTCAGACCATTAATCCAACTTTACTTGAACCGGTTAAGTTTGTTTTTTGTCTCCAGGAGTTAAAGTCAACGTAGGCCACATTTAGGATGTATAGGTTTCGTTTTACTCTTGGACTGGTGAGATCTTAAAGTTTAGATCAAATCTTCAAAGTTTATTCTACTTTGAAAAGAACGCCAGTGTTATATGGTAACAAAAGCTTTTTAATGTTTATTACACTCAACAAGAAATTTGAACAATGTATTAGAACATTATAGCTAAGATGTACACACTTTTAGCACAAAGTTAAATGCATCATTAATGAAGTAAAAATTAAACTATAGCCGGTTTTCCAAAATTCTGGAGGAACATCAACTGTTAAAGTTGTGTATTTCCCACAAAGCTCAAAGCCAAGAATGATTCTGACATGAAACCTTCCAGCTGGAAGGAGCACATGCTGGTATTTAGCCTGCATAGTCTGAGACAGATCCTGTCTCTGCTAAAGTCAGTCATATCAGCAAGGTGGGTCAACAACAACCCCCTCCTCTTAACCCCTGCCAGCACCCTGCAGGTGCTGGTGTGTGCGTGTGTGTGTCTGTGTGTGTGAGAGGGCATCTCCTGCTTCCTCTGAGGGGTGACATAGCATGGTAAGGTGATAAAAGCGTTGATAAACAGAAGGGCTGATGTGTCGACTCACACACTTTGAGATACTGAAAGAAAACAAGCTGAGAACTGAGGCTTGTGTTGCCAACACACAGTGTGTATGTGTGAGTGTGTATATTTATAAGGGTACCTGCATGTTCTGCATGTTTTAGTATTTCCACCCATATTTTGTATTTTGAAACTTTGCAGTTGTATCATAAAGTGTATCAGATTTCACAATTTCTTCTATTTGCATGAATATTTAATAGTAAAATAAGTGGAGTGGTGGTACAGAGGTTAGAGAAGGTGGGCCTGAGATCGGAAGGTCACCGGTTCAACTCCCCGGGCCAACAACATCAAAATGTGAGTGGTAAAGGTGAAACACCCACACCTGTCTCCTTCATCACTTGCCCCATCCTGGGCCCTTGAGCAAGGCCCTTAACCTCCTTAACCCCTACTATCTGCTCCGTCAGGTACCCTAGATAGCAGCTCTGCTCCACACAGAGGGCTGTGGTAGCTCGGTGGTCTGTGGTTGCGTCACAAAGGGCATCCTGCATAAAAACAATTGCCAAGTCTTTGTGTGAGTTTGCTGTGGCGACCCCTAAAGAAGGGAACAGCCAAAATAAAATAAATAATAATAAATAAAAAAATATATATATATATATTATACTTCTGCAGACTCACTTTATTGCAGTTTGTGAATGTACTGTCCATAATATTGCACAAACAAATGTACAGGACACATGACTGTCAAATTTAATACTCCCATGTTTGGGACAGTACTGGATACAGTACTGTACAGTAAAAAGTTAAGGAAAAAAAATTATGCTTGGGACAGGCGCCACCATTTTGTAGTTTTCTCTCCATAAGCCTCCCCTGTATTCCCACTCATAATGACCACATTTCCCAGATGGCAACAGGGCCCCACCCAGAAGCCTTGTTTCCTTCTTCTGAAAAAAAAAAAAAAAAAATGGAGGGAAAGTTTTGATCTGATCAGCGTCCAGTGGATGCAGAGACGCTGCACTGAGCTCATCAAACCGGACCAGAAGTGGAGCAAAACCAGACCTCCAGACCCACTGGTGAATCTTGAGAGCTGGTAGCCAGCCCACATGGACCTCCGAGCAGACGTGCGCGGCCGATGATCCTGCGCTCCATCTGAAGCTTAATTGAACTTTTTCACCTCTTTCAACCGGCCGAAGAGGACCTCCGAGCGGGGACACGCTGGTAAGTAAAATATAGTAGCTACATATAAATATGCTGTTAAAATTAGTAGGTTTAAGAGTTTAGAACATTGACTGTCAGTTGCTGCAATGTACATCTGCAGAAACGGAACAGAGTCGTTCATGTTCTACAGAGCCCTGTAAGTAAAATTTATTGTATGTTGTTAAAATGACAAAGGTTTAAGGGTTTAGAACTATGCAAGTGTGTGGGAAGGGTTTAAAACACCTTAATACAGTATATACCTGTATATAAACACTAAAACAAACTACTACCTACTACTACTACTCAATACTACCTACCACCTACTACTACTTCTACTATTACTACTACTACTACTACTACTACTTGTGTACATAATTTTGTTCCATTTCATGTACCACATGAGATGGTAATGACAATAAAGTTTACATGAACTTGTACTACTATTCCTAGTTTGCGGTTTTTCACTTATTGTGCGGGACGGAACCTAACTAACCACAAGAGATGTTTAAAAGTTGTATGGATATTTAGCACTTAACATATCGACTGTTGAATGAACATATAATACACTGAATAAAATGACCACACAAATAGCGATATAAAATTTTCCTCAGTTATGAACCATATCTATTATTTAAAATAAACTACTTAACCATGGTTGGTTCTCAAATTAACTCAGCTAGTTGAACAACAATTTAATTATCAGTACTGATGATCAAACCCACATTTCTTTTGTTAAGTTTAGGCCCCATTTATATGGATACAGCTACTAGGAACATAGTGTTTTTCTATGTTGATTCAGGGTAGGAAGAATCCTTGTTTACACAGACCACATTAGCTATGTTTACATGCACAAAATTCTTTGACCAGATTGAAATGTTTTCAGATTGAATAATTCTAATGTATCGTTTACATGGGCACAATCCATTCATGATGAGCATTTATATGCAGCGGGCTTTGATTCTGAACAGAAGTACTGACCTGCACAGAATGGTAAACCCTTCTTAAAATAAACCACCAAATAACTTCTACTTCCATTTTACTTCCGGGATGAACGTGAACAAACCTGAGAGCCCAAAATGGACCCACGACAGGTTTTAATCATGGTCGAGATGTTACTGCTAGGGATGGGGCCGATCCGGTATCGGCCTCCGATACCAGCATAATTTACGTATCGGATTTTTCCGATCCAACCTGCCGATATTTACGATCCATGATGCACGTTGGCTTCAAACTACGGAATGGATTTCCTGAACGGAGGTGTGTCTCATGAACCCAGAGTTATAAGACCCGCCACACATTCAGGAAATCCATTTTATAGTTTGCAGCCAGCTACAACGTGAGGACTGAGTGAACAGTACTGCAGCTAACAACTAGCCAACTTTTCATCTAAACATGTCCACTGTGTGGAAGTATTTTACGCTAAACACCGCAAGACAGCAACGTGCAATGTCTGCAGAGCCATAGCATCATATTAAACCATGGTGAAGTTAGTTATATGTATACGTATATGTCCAGAGGACCAGACTTATCTTTTTTAGATTTTTCTACCTTGATTATTGAGCATGCATCAGGGTATTAGTTATACGCTGGACATTCGAGCTCCGGGGCTTCAGCGAGGCACTACTTTTGCTGAAGCCCCACGCAGGTGGGCCGACCCCAGCCAGCCGCGTCCAGTCTGACCCGCTCAGTCTGCCCATCTCACAGGAGGGGCAGGCTGAGAGTGG
>JARVGQ010000804.1:13455951-13466138 GCA_031762355.1 Hypsolebias martinsi | reverse complement strand
TTACCTTCAAATTTGTTTATTTTGTTGCATTGATTCATAAATGCGATAAACAGAACCCAAAATCCAAACCAAACTCAAAACCCAAACCCAGAACCGAACAAAAAACATTGGTGGGCCGGATTGAAGTCATCTGCAGGCCAGAAGTGGCCCATGAGTCACCAGTTGGATAGTCCTGGTCTAGAATGTAATTATTTATTTGGAGAGTGGAAAGCATGGTTAGCAGAAAAAGCTTTGTGTGGACTGATGATGAGGTCAGTGTATTTTTCTTAATGTAACTTTAAGGAAAGCAGTATGTTTTACTCCAGAACCAATGTTATTGATAGTACATGTACTCAACAATTTCCTGCGGGATCAATAAAGCTCTATCTTATCTTATTTTATGCCATCTGGTCATGCATACGTGAAATATACGCCTGTAGTTCACGTGTGCGACAAGTGTTTGTTCTTTGTTTTATTGAAGTGTTAAACTTTTTAAAAATTATTTCAGACAAATTTCAAATGGTTATGTGACAACTAAATCACCATGACTGGTGCCAATACTCTATTAAATCATAAAAATAATCATTGTACTTTAAAAATACGAGTAAAATGAACCCATCAAAGTCAATTAAAATTAGACTAACCCATACAAATTGCAATCAGCCTTTGAAATTTACATTGAACCACTGCAAACATAAAAAGATGCAAACGCATGTTTTTTTTTGGTCGAATCAACAATTTCTTTAGTGTAGACAAATTTATACTACAGTAGTCCATGACATATTTTAATTATTAATTTTAATAGGTTTTATAAATATTACTGGACAGCTTTAAAAATGTGTCATTTCTGTTGATGACTACTTTCTATATGAGCAGATTTTAGGTAAAAAAAAAAAAAAGTAAATTCCGTATTATATCACATGAAAACAAAATAAAAAAATAAAAAAAAATTCCCTTGCAGTTATCAATCCTCCTATAGTGTTGATGGTTTTAAATGTTTGCTTGTTTAGAGTCGTTCCATCTGGTAAGCGTGTCTTCATGCGTATGTCTACATGCACCTTCCATTGTGCATTCACTTCCATAACTATAGGGTCCCCCAGCCTCATATCTCATCACCCTTTTAGTCTAAACAACCTTTTTAGCTGTTTACCCAAAACAAAAAGAGGTGCGGACAGACACATGAAAGCCCCCACTCAGTCAGCCTATCTCTGACGACCTCTGTCTCTGCCTTGCCCCGATCTGCGACCTTCCTTCCATTTGTCTACATTAGCCAAACTAACAGCAGCCCGACTACCTGCATCGATCCCCACCGGTGGAGTGAGATGTGCTGCAACACGCCTTTACTGGCTGCACTTCAGGCAGTGCAGCAACAGCCTGGCCTATCGTTGGCAATCTATTTGCGACACCTATTGGCACCCCGGCAGCTGGAGCGGCCCTGAGTAATGATGACTTAATAAATGGTGACACGTTGTTGGCGGTGGAATGGGTTGCCCATTGACGAGGAGCTTCCATAGGCTTTCAACGCCTGATGGTAAAAATAGAGGGGGACATGATACACTGTTTATGAGGACACAGCAAATGGGAGGACAGGCGTCGGGCAGGTCTGGGTGTGTGGTCGGTGTCAATGTGCTGTTACTGATATCCTGGTGTATCTTCATTCTATATGTTGTTAATATTCTCTATGCCCGTTAGAGAAAATGATTACTGTAACATGACCTCTGATGCCTGTCTCACAAAGAACATCGGAAATGTTCCACCCTATACGTCGCACACACCGACCTTTGGCCTTTTTTAGTACTTCTCTGCAGACCACCCAGCTCACATCCTAGATGACCCCGTATTTCCGAGGACAATGCCGCTGAGAATACCTCATGATAAATGCCGTCACTATAAGTGACACATGAAGTTCAAGGTACGAACAAACAGCGTTTTCTTCATAATGTGGGAGTTCCTCTTCCTATTCGCTTCCTGTTCCCAAACACCACATCCCATTGCACGTTAGCAGGGGTCACACAGCAACCTCCTTAGTCAGCAAAGGAAACAAAAGGTCAGGAATGACAGGAAAAAGGATGGAGGAAGAGCAGTAGCTGGTAGTGAGTTACGACATAGGTGCATTACCTTAAGCATATCGGTAAAATGGTAAATAAGGTGTTAGAACTAGTCTACTGACAAGCACAGGAAGGATATTGGGATAAGATTGATTTTGGAAGTCTTTATAAAGTTAAAATCAACCTAATTTCTTTATATTTCACTTCAAAGGAGCCATGCTCTCTTGTGTCGTCTTATGAGACAGACCTGATTGGCAGGCTGTAGACTGAGGAAGTCCTCTGGATGGGGGAACAAAACGTTTTTCACTTAAAGAAACTGGTCCAGATTACATGATTTAACTTTTTTTTGTTGTTATCTATCTGGATGATTGAGCTTACAACCCTTTTTTCTGAACCACTTTGGCCTTGGTTGTCACCAGGCAGTTTCTGTGAGTAGCAAGTTGGCCATCTGGCCTAAAACATTTGATTGTTGTACATGATGATTGATTGTTTTGGATGGGTGGGTTTTGCACATGTTAAAAACCTACTTTTGAGATTATAACAAAAGTTTGGCTTGAAACACAACAGTGAAAGCTACCTATGGGACAGATCTGGTTGGCAGGCCGTAGACTGAGGAAGTCCTCTGGATGGGGGACGAAACGTTTCTCACTTAAAGAAACTGGTCCAGATGACAAGATTTAACATTTTTTGTTGTTCATACTCTCTTGTAAGTTTTTTTTAAGTAGTTTACAGGCTTTCCAAAGGTCTTTCAACATTCATCATGGAACACTGGCTGCTTTAACAATAATCGTCAATCCAGGGTCGTGCATTTAAAAGATGCACTAATAGAAAGCAGTGAATACATTTCCAAGTTCTACTCGTGTTTTATTGCAAAAGTGAGGTAAGAACCATTATGTAGGGAGATACCTGTAGGTCACATAAATTCAGCGAAAAAGAGACAGTTTACAGAATATAACCAAGAAACGTGTCAAATCATATAAAATAAAGTGTCTGGCAGTTATGTGACACACTGACCTCTTTCTAAAGCTTTGTGATTATTAATGGTTTAAGATCGGCCCCTTATGTTGCCATCTGTCCAGTCGAGTGTTGACACCTGTTTCTGCTCTTGCATGCTCACTTTTACTCTTCAAACAAAGCTGTGGTACCATTAAAAATCCATTCTAGAGCTCATTAACAATGCTTCCTCTACACCGGGGGAGCCTGAAACCTCGGTGGAGGGAAATGGGAGGCTTGCCTCCATTTCACCGCTTCTCAAAAGGTCAGGGGTCGACCTCCAGGTTTACAATGGGGTCAAGCAACCCCGTGGGGTGCACGGCAGAGCTTCTGCAATCTCTTTGTGAAGCCTCCCACCTATATAACCGCAGTTCCACGTGCGCACGTCCAGTTTTCGCAGCCACTCAAGAAAAGGATGGGAATGAGAGCGTAAATAAACAACGTGGAACCACCGTGGTAAAGAAAACAACAGCACGCTGTAATGTATGTTGCATTTAGAACAGGATGAATGAGGCGAAGCTCGATGTGTTTGTTCGTTGCTGAAGCACGTCCATTCATCTTCTGGTGACACAAACGTGTCCATTGTTACTCAACTAATGACGACGGTACGATAAAGATTCCAACTCATTTACAGGAAGGGAGAAGATTTCACAAAACCGTTACACTCATTCATAAAATCCGATCATTTCCTGTTGAAACCCACTGCTGACGTTCATGCGAGGGAGGAGGATGTTTTATACTGACATTATCTGCTCTGCACTTGTTGAGCAAGACTTGACCACAGCGGTGGCGCAATCTCCTCTTCCCTAAATGTAATGAGATAACTGGAGTTTTAAATGAGAGCAGATAAACAAAGGAATGACGGAGCAACTTTAACGGTGAGATGAAAGACTTGTTTGAGTCTATAGGAAGCTCATCGTGAAGCATCAGTGATGCAGAAAGGACCAATAGGTCTCTTAAAGCAAGAGGGGTGTGGACTAATCCAAGACTAGAAGGAATCCTTAAGATTGTATATATATGCAAATAGAAAACATGCTACTTGTGAATAAAGGTTTGTTTGGGAGGGCTTGGAGGAGCTCATTATTCCCTCTATATGGGTAAAGCTGGGAGCTTATAGGTTTCCCTCACCCCTCCGTTTTATCTACACAAAGTCAAATTAAAAGGGGCCTCTGACAAAAAGCATTAACATCTTAGGTTTAAAACTATATAAAAATACCCAATTAGGAAGATCTAAGAGGAGACTAAACATTTTTGATGTGCCATATCCGTTCAAATTTATAGTATGTTTGACAAGATCCATTTCACTCTTTTCAAAAGTGTGGGAGTTTCTTATTACTTTAATAAATATGCCATGTAATGCAGGCATTAACGTGGAGAAGTTTGTAACATCGGCCAATATATTAACCTACATTAGTGGTTTTTATATATTACTTGGTCACCAAACAAAACACTGGGATGCCTATTAAAAATAAAACCACTGCGTTTTATAGTTTGAGTAGTTATTTTGACTATTTTTGTCTTCCATTTTAAATGGTAATTGTTTAACAATACAATATTATTTTACAAGTTTTACGAAGACGGTTAGAGAAATACAAAATCAGTGAAGAATTTTAAAAGTAACAGAATAAACAACATACTGTTGTCACGTTCACATTAGTCTTATAGTTGTGTAAAAGATGGGTGTGAGCATTTAAACATCACAAGCTTAAACCTGTTGAACAGGTGGTATGGTGATCACAGTACTTGTCCATTCTTTAAAATATTATTTATTTAGTATAGATTTACTACGTTTAACTTAAAGTCTTTGTATCCACTGTGGGTCTGTGCCTCAGAGAGGGGAGGCTGCAGACTGTGATCAAGACCAGATCAAAGGATTCAAGCCTTTTTTTTTAATATCTGGTTCAGACAGAGTTAAAAAAAAAATCCCGATAATGCATCTCATAATTCTAAAACAAACAGTGTTTAGTTAAATGTGTTTGAAGGAAATATGCAAAATTACAGGTGATCACATTAATTGTGCCTGCAAATTCTTTAATATAATGGAAATAAGTGCCTGTCTAGTGTGGATTGGTGCTTGTCGCTGTAGTAGTAGTGACTTTTTTGGCATACAGTATATGTTTGATTTTGCACACAAAAAAAAAAAGTTTAAGATTAAATTTTTATGCTTTTTTAAATGATAGCATTCACTGAATGAATCCATATCACTGGTCACATCACATGCCAAAGTTTGTAAAAAGGGCTTACACTTTCTGTTAGCGCTAAGGCTATGTGTTGGGTATAGCTCTCAGCTTCTACCACGCCAGACTTCAGCTCAGTACTTGCAAATATCACTGAATTATAACCATTTTGGCTGTGGTGACCATCTTGAATCAACTTGATTCTAAAGATGGATTCATGTTCCACAAAAAAAGAAGAAATCTGCTCTCGCTCATGTCATTGCGAGATGTTCTTTTCCACGTTAACATTTCATACTCATTGAAAGCGCAGAAGCTCCTTCCTCCTTCCCACAGCACAAGAATGAATTTGTCCCTGCGAGGGTCTTCACTTTTCCATCCCTGTACAGATTTTTGCTTCTCTTAACATGAGCAGACATTTTTATTCTACAAAGACAGTCCACACCGTTTGGCATTCACAAATATGTCATGAAAAGCTGGGAGGTGCTCAAAGAGCAAATGCAGGGAACGTGTCCCTATACTGCCCAACCGAGGCGTCCTCCTCCCTAAGAGGCTAGCACAGCCACGGAGTGCCACATTTGTCTCCGCACAAAAGTTCTGCTCTTCTGTCCATGATTCACCACTAACTTCATAGAATTTGTTGGAACAGTTCCAAGACGGCTGTATTTTTAACATCCTTGGCCAGATGATGCTCAGAGGAGCATTTGAAGTGAAATGACACAATTGCAGTTCCCTGATTTTCTTCATTACATTCTGACTAATCACACACTAGCACAGAATTCAGAATAATTCAGAACTGAATTCAAAATCTTACTTCTAACCTACAAAGCTCTCAACAACCTAGCTCCATTTTATCTTACGTATCTTATTATTCAATATTTCCCTAACAGAGCACTTCACTCTCAAACTGCAGGTTTACTTGTGGTTCCTAGAGGTTCCAAGAGCAGAATGGGAGGAAGATCTTTCAGTCATCAGGCTCCTCTCTTGTGGAACCAACTTCCAGTTTCTGTCCGTAAGGCTGACATACTGTCCAGTTTTAAGACTAGGATTAAGACTTTCCTTTTTGATAAATCCTATGGTCAGAGTTGGTTTGTTATGCTGCTATAGGCTTAAACACAAAGCAGTCCTCAGATAAATAGTGTTAAATTATTATTTGTATATATGAATAATTCTAACTTATTTTTATATATGAATGTTTCTGTTCAGTGCCCTGAGATGACTTCTGTTGTGACTTGGTGCTATATAAATAAACTGAATTTAATTGAATTGAGGCTATAAGTCATGTGACGCTCGTGGGCTGTATAGTTCTGTGAATGAAAGGTTTCTTTGAAACCACAATCAAATAAATGCTCACACTTAAACTGCAACATGAACAGAGCTCTGTGAGTACTCATCAAGTGCCCGCCGGTCGGCAAACATGCTTGCTGAAAGCCCAAACTGGCTTGAAGTCTTTTACAACATCAAAAATGTTCATCCGTGGAACCAAGCCTTGGAGTGCTACATGTAGGTCAAGAATTTCTTTTTTTGATCCTCGTTTACCTTGATGCTGAGAGATAAACTGCTGGACTCCCACATCAGCCTGTTTCACTAAAGTCAACTTGAGTTATTGACTTGTAATGAGAATTGTTTTTAATCAAGAGTCCATAATCTGCAGAAAAGGGAAAATAATTTACAGCATGCTCTGAGTCCAGCACACTTGTAGCTGACATTTAATACAATATCACATTTGTGTGAGCTACATGTTGGTTTGCTCTAATTAATAAAGTTAAAGCATGGTTTGAATCTAAAAGACTCAGGAAAACGTTTTGTTTACCGGCTGAGGAAACACCTCTTTACCGCTCTGCCAAACATATTTGAGGTTTTGTGTCCTCTCGCTGTTTGTTTGTAACCTTGGATGTTCAGTTTCACGGATTTCTCCATCTTTTGGTGAAAAAAAAAAAAAAAAGGGTCTAATGTCTCGACCTTGGCACTGTGCCGTTTGGAAACCTTGCTTTTTCCTCCTTTCCACTCTCCCACACATTCCCGCCCTTATCGCCACCCTCCCTCAGCTCGAGGGTGAAGGCAAGATTAGGTTTCATTTACTATTAAGGTTTGTAAAAAAAAAAAATAATAATAATAATAAAAAAGATCAAAGTAATAGTAAATAGCTTTTGTGAGCTTCAGCTGATGTGCCAGATGTTTTGTCATCCTGAACAAAAAGAAAATCAACAGGAAAACTCAAAAAACTGGTGAAGAAAAGTATTTGTGCATTTCATGGACCAAGGCTGCTTTAAGAAGAAAAAAAAAAACAACTACAAGAAGCAGGTGTTAAATGTTGCTGTCGGCGTTTTTATCGAGGACATTTCTGTCTGGCAGCCATCCCTGACCTTATTTGATCTTGCTGGAACAAAAGTAAGGTCTTCATGAGGATGGACTAAAAAAGGGAACAACCTAAAGATGGCTGGAGCTTGTTCTGTCGTGAATATCTGCAGCACATTGCATGGTCCAGTCCACGCTCGCGGCCCTCCAAATTTCATGAAATCATCAGTCACTTTCGGTAGAGGTATAAAACCACTGCAAAAATAGAGCCTCCACTTGTGTCACGATTGTGACATCACATCAGGGAGTTTCTTCAGAAAGAGCCAGATGAACTAAAAGTTGCTTCAAAAATCGTAAAAGAAAGTTTTCTGATAAGTAACTCTTGAAAGTTTAGTGTCCACTGATGTTTTAAAGCTAAATCATTATCCTTACAGAAAACTACTTGATTTATTTTACTACTTTTACAAGTGTTTTTATTCCCATCTTTCCCATGTTATTTTTTTTTCTGCATTTGCAATAATCTGTGCATCTGATTTTGTTTTTAAGATGAATATTTTGCAACAATAGTGCCTTGCCAACGTCCCTGTCGCTGAGGGATTTGAATAGTGAATGTTTGTAGATTTGTTTTAGGACCAGTGTTTATCTGGACTGGAATTAAATAGGGAATGCAAGTAAGCCTTAATGTTTTTGGTGCAAGATTTTCAAGTGGTTTGGATTCACACTGTGTAGAAGAGCAGAGGTAGTTTTTATTTTTATTCCTTATCCAAGACAGTGCAGAGCAACGGCTCTTTGTGAGTGGCGGGAGCAAGTTCATCCTAGACGAGGCACAATGGCAAAGCCAGAGGGTGGTCAGTGGTTGCCTTGGCATAGCAACCATAGATTAATATTTGGCCAACCCCCTCCCGGCCACTCTAATAATTTGAGGAAACTGTATTTTTAAGTAACATAAAAATTAGAAATCAGTTTCCTCAAATGACTGGGGTGGCTGGTTCACACACAAACACACACAGGTTAGACAAGAAGATATATGACAGTGAGAGGACTTAAGAGAGGAGACAAGAATATAAGGAGATGCAACATACAGCAAAGATGGAGGTAGCTGAGGAAAATCAGAAGATGTATGATGAGCTGTATGGGAGGCTGGACCCTAAAGAGGGCAAGAAGGACTTGTACCAATTGGTGAGACAGAGGGATCAGACTGGAAAGGATTTGCAGCAGGTTAGGCTTGTTACCTCTATACCAATATCAAAGACGTCATACATATACTGTGTACATAAGCTTCATATGCTGCTTTGTCACTTTACTACAAATGTCAATGTCAGAACCTTCATTTTATTTTATAGATATACTTTTTATATTTTTATACTGCTATGCTACAATTTAGGACAGTATCATAATTTTATTACTTTTATTATTTCATTTTATGCTTATGTGTATTAAATGTTTTAATGTTTAAATGGTTATTGTTGTACAAGGGCTTTGAGAGTAATGTTATTTCAATCCTGTGTATGTCCTGTACATACTGCAGTTTTGACAATAAAGTTTACTTTGACCTTTGACTTTGATAAGCAACGTTAACCGTGAGGCTCTGAGCAAAGAGACTGTGATTCTGTGCTTGTCAGTTTACAGCTCAGTGCAAGGCGTGTGTGAACTGGTTACAGCGGTTAAAAAAAAAAACAGTTGTTTCTTCTACATTCCCTGGATGATGTATTTAATATGTGGGCAAATGCAATCCATAATCTGAGCATTTGTTAGATCCACCCCAGCAAAACAAACAAACAGTTTTCAGCTCTTTCCCTCTGGCTCTCTTGAATCTGTGAAAATGCCACTGAAATGATCCACATGCGAGTGGGCATGTTCTCGGCGTCTCCTCCACATGCACACAGCACACACCGACACCTCGCCCATGAATTCACAGATGGTTCGCTCTGCTTCCTCCACAGCTTTCTCAGCGGTGGCGTGACCCTCTGTTTGGCTGAAAGTAGGACTCATCATCAGACATTATGCTGTGGTTCCTGCCATGTTTCAGTCCTGCCACTTTGTGGGTTGGTTCTGGACCCACAGGCCTTTGCGTGGCCAAAGAAACGCTTTCATGACTATACTATTTTCATTTATTTATTTATTTGGGAGTGGGGGGTGGGATTGATTCACATGTAGGCTATCTTACTTTGGTGCTTTATATTCAAATGGTATTTTTTTCTCTGTATTTTTAGATTCATCCATTTATTTAAAGCATCAAGAAAAGAGGCATGTAACCCTGAACCTAGAGGAGAGCGCAAAACATGTCAGCTAATGTTAGCTTAACATTAAAGCTAACTTATCCTCATTAAAATCATGTATTTAGAACAAAGTCATACGTTAAAAACTTTGTTGCTTAACAGAAAGTGGGGAGCAAGATATTTTTAATTATATAAAAATTTTAAAACTGTGCCTATTGTATGTGAAGCTTTGTCTCAGTCAAGCTCAACTACTGTCCAGTAAAACTTCTGGGGAAAGCAGAGGCGATTTCTCCTATGAGCGACCTGTGTGGCCGCACAGGGCGGCCTCCAGCAGGGGGCGGCATAACATGGCGCAGTTTAGGAAGAAGAAGAGACGCTGCTCCTGTTTTTTTTTTTATCTTTTACAACTTTTTTAACAACATATAAAACAGAACACCACTACCGCGCTGCTCCTGGGCCGCCCCGCCCTTCATTTA
>JARVGQ010000804.1:13400829-13413911 GCA_031762355.1 Hypsolebias martinsi | reverse complement strand
ATACGTTATTTAAAGCCATTTAAAACAACCACAGCTGCAACAATGTGCTGTACACATGAAAAAAGTACGTAAAATAAAAAAAATGAAAAAAAAATTTTTTTTTTTTTATTATTATTAATTATGATGCGGGTCGTAAGTGCGAAAAACCGGGAACCGAGGGGGTCGGATACCGAGGACCACCTGCATACTGTACTGTACTGTAATGGCAAAATTAGTCTCTGCTTTAACCCGTCCACCACCAGGTGGTGCAGTGGGCAGCTATTGAAAGCGCCCAGGGGTCATTTTGGAGACACCACATGTATGCAGTGACCGGGAATCGAACCTGGGGCTTTCACTTTCAGGTCCCAAGCTGGCTGCCCTGCCTCTACACCATCTTGGCTTTTTGTCATAAAATACACAAAATCTGTGCTCATTTTAATCTGTGTGTTTAATAAAAACAAGGATTTCTTTATAAACAGGATAAGAATTTACGTTTTGGGGTTAAATAGTGAGACTGATTCGTGAATAGTTCATTAAATCAATTTTCCTCAGAAGAGGTGGTGCCCCGAGAGTTTACTAGAATTATAAATCAAAATTCATAACTGATCATCAATAATACACACCATTCGTTGCATTTAGGCTTTTGAAGATTTTTTTTCCACTTTGATCCCATTTTTGTAAATTATCGTTCATCCATCCATTTTCTTCTTTTAGCCGGGGTCGGGTCGTGGGGGTAGCATCCTAAGTAGGGAGATCCAGACTTCCCTTACCCCAGCCACTTGGGCCAGCTCCTCCGATGGAATCCCAAGGCTCTCCCAGGCCAGCCGAGAAACATAGTCCCTCTAGCGTGTCCTGGGTCTTCCTCTGGATCTCCTTCCGGTGGGACGTGCCCGGAACACCTCACCAGGGAGGCGTCCAGGGGGCATCCTAACCAGATGCCCGAGCCACCTCAACTGGCTCCTCTTGACGTGGAGAAGCAGCGGCTCTACTCTGAGTCCCTCCCGGATGACCGAGCTTCTCACCCTATCTCTAGGGGAGAGCCCAGACACCCTGTGGAGAAAACTCATTTCGGCTGCTTATATCCGAGATCTCATTCTTTCGGCCACAAACCAAAGCTAATGACCATAGATGAGGGTAGGAACGTAGATCAACAGGTAAAGTGAGAGCTTCGCCTTTTGACTCAGCTCTCTCTTCACTGCAGATGCTGCACTTTCCGCCTATCGATCTCTCGCTCAATTTTTCCCTCATTCGTGATTAAGACCCCGAGATACTTAAACTCCTCCACTTGGGGCAGGACCTCCTCCCCAACATGGAGAGGGCACTCTACCCTTTTCCGGCTCAAGACCATGGCCTTGAATTTGGAGGAACTGATCCTCATCCCGGCCGCGTCACACTCGACTGTGAACCGCTCCAGCGAAAGCTGTAGATCACGACCCGATGAAGCCAATAGGACCACATCATCTGCAAAAAACAGACGCAATCCAAAATTATCATCTGTCTCTCTTAAATGCTGTTTCCGTGTGGACGTGAGGTTGAAAAAATTTTTGTAAGTATTCACAAGTACTGGTACTATTTTCGAGTGGACAGGCCCTAAAAATATACAAAGAAACGTGAAACCTGACACTTGAGCATCAAGAGAATTTTTTTTTTTTATCTTTCTGTCCATAAAAACATGTCCTCCTGCCCTGTCCTCCCTCCATGGTTATGTTTTTTTCTGTCATACAGTTTGTTTTATGCCCCATCGGTCGTTTAAATTGCTCTCTCCTTCAGGGCTGCTGAATCAATAGTAGCCTCCTTTATCAACTCATGTGAACTGAAGTGGAACTTCACAAATAATGGCGTCTGATTGCCTGTGAGTTGCCTATTGATTGTTGTGTGTGTGTGAACATGGGAGAAAGAGAAAAATGCAGAAGAGAAAGAATGCACAAAGACGTTTTGGTCTCAACACAGAGGAGTGTGTGTATGTGTGGGTTTCATTGAGCGATTGCTTGATTTCTTCCAAGGAAACTTACATCTCCAGTTTTCTTTGTTGTTTTTTTTATGGTTGAATCTTTAAAATCTGTGTCTGTTGCCCACTTGATATTTAATAAACATTCATCCAAGATAAATCTGAAGGGATGAACTAAGATGGAGAGAAGAAATAGAAAAGTTTTGCTACTTACGTGTTGACTTTTTTGTGAAACGTGGAACAATTTCACTTGTTTAAGCTGATTTATTTCTGTTAGAATGCCATATTGCATAAGATGTTGCATAATGCTATATTCAACGTTTCCGTCCTATGGATTCCTTCAAAGCTAGATGCCAAGGATGTTCTCTTCCAAAATTATTTTCATCACTATAGATGGTTCTGCATCTTATCTCGACCCGACTGCTGCGCCTCAGTTTCAAAGCAGCCTTTCTGTATCTGTAATGTTAAAGTCATGTGAGATATGGAGCTCTCGCTGTAATATCTTCAGCACAAGAGACACAGTCCAGGAGATACACAGAGCTGTCTTTTCATGCCTCTCCTCTGGGATGAGGGTTTTTTTTTTTTCATTCTTTTTTTGCATTTCTAAGCTATTGGCTTCAAAAGATACAAGACAAGTCTGGATGGGTGTGCAGGAGGGGGGGGTATCAATCCTCACTTTGGCTCCCTTTCGTTCCTCTATATGTATCCTGAGGTGCTCCAATGGATGATCCCAGAGGGGGGGAGAGCTACAGTACCTTACAGATGAATGCCTTTTCAATATTAGCTTTGCTCGTCAGAAAGTGTGTTTGTGTACGTGTGTTCAAGCGCCAGGGGATGGGGGAGTGGGGGGGGCGTCTCTCTCTGGGGGGTCCTGAAGGAGAGAGTGTGACTCAATCAGGCTGCGATTACAGCCAGCCTCCTGAGAAGAGAAGAGTAAGTCACGGAAACTAGATGAAGAAGTAAGAAAAGTCCTCTTTTCTTTGTAGCTCCTTGAATAATACAATATACTGTAGGGAAATGTTGCATATAGAATCTATATTATGATATATATGATATATTATGATCTATATCTATATTATAGATCATACGTAAACATGTAAACAACACATATACCTTATATCCATCCATCCATCTTATACCCACTTGTTTCTTTTTGTGTCACGGGGGTCACTGTGTCCATGTCCAGCAGTCACTGTGCGAGAGGCGGAGGACACCTGGACAGGTCTCCAGTCCATCACAGAGACAAAACAATCGTTCACTCTCTGCTATGTGCCTGGGGCACTTTGGCCTTATTATTTTGTCCTTGGGACATGTCTTGGGTTTTGGGTTGGCTGATTAGCCGTTAATTGTTTTGGGCTGAGGCCTTTTCTGCCCCACCTATTTAAGAGGCTGGTCCCAGGGAGCTCGTCTCCACTCCCCTTCCCACTTTCCCTCTCTTTTTTGTTTATATGATTCCGGCCACTTCCGCTTTGGCTTAATGTAATTCTGTTTTTTTCAAATGTCATTCTGTTTTTTTGCAAATGTAATTTCATTTTTTCAAATGTAGTTCATTTACACCTTAGGGCCACTGTAGTTTTGTGAACGCTCTCATGTTCCCACATTTTTGGACCTCTCAGCCACCTCAAGTGGTTTTTGTTAACTTTTTGTATATTTTTGTAGTAATTTTGGCCCGATGGGACCGGTAGTCCTGTTGTCGCCCTTTTCTTTTGTAATAGTTGTTTTTGCAGGGTTTTTCTAGTTTTAGTCTGGTACCAACAGCAGCTTTGACGGCCCTGTCTAGGGTTGGTCCACTGCGGTACCTTTTTGTTCTGTATGAACGGGTCACCAGGTCTAGCTTTAAGTTGTTACTTTGGATTTTTGTGTATTTTTTGGTGGACACGGGAATTGAGGGGTTCTTAATAACCTCATTTTTTTCAGGAAGTACTAGCTCAATAAATTGAATGTTTGAACCCTCATTTGTGAGTCCCTTGTCCTCCATTGGTGGACGCAACACTCTCACTCACACCTAGGGACAATTTAGAGTTACCAATCAGCCTAACATGCAGTTTTTGGTCCGTGGGAGGAAACCGGAGTACCCAGAGTAAACCCGGGCATGCACGGAGAGAACATGAAAACTCCACCCAGAATGACCCCCAGCCAGGATTTGATGTGGTGATCTTCTCGCAGAGAGGCGGCACTTTACCAACTTCACCACCCTGCCGCTGTATACCTTATATAGACATGCATATATAAATCGATATAGAAAACACATATACCATCTATAGATATATAACCAACATAAAAACAATACATAGATATGCAAATATATACATAACCCTGGGGGAGTGGTGACGCAGAGGTTAGAGATGGTGGGCCTGTGATCGGAAGATCGCCGGTTCAAGACCCGGTACGGACAACATCAAAAAATGTGGGTGGAAAAAGGTAAAACACCCACACCTGCCTCCACCCTCATTCGCCCCAATCCATCTGCTCCCTAAACAGGTCTCTCTTGAAAATGAGTTCTTGTGGCTCAATGAGACTACCTGGATAAATAAAGGTTAAATGAAATTAAAAAAAAGATTGTTGCCACCGTTTAAGTGAGAATGAAAAGTGCTGTAATTTTCCTCCTAAATTAAATTTTAAAGTAATTATACTACTGTAAATACTTTATTCTTAGAAACTTTATTTAGGAACCACTTCTTCCTATCAGGTTTAGTGTCAGTCACTATAAATTATTTGTTTTATTTTCATTAAGTGGATACAACAAGTCCCCACCACAACTACTCACATCTTATCTGGTCAGATATCTGTGTCAGACACTTCACTGGAACCAAACTCTTTTTTTTTGTTTTAACCAACAATATACATATTTTAAACACAATAGTCACTTTCCCCCCACTCAGAAACCGCAATGCATTCTGTAAACAAGTTTTATTGGACAAACTTCCTCTGAACATCACAAACAAATTCCTTGTTCTACCACAGAATTTGGGTTGGGCCAAAATCTCAAAATATCATCAGATTAAAAAAAAAAGAGTCTATGACTTAGTTGGATTGACTGATTATATCAAACAAATTGCTTTTATCTCTCAGATATATTACTCTCCCATACTTTTGTTTCCACTATTACCTTCGCATACATCATTTATTTAACCAAATCATTCATTTTGCTCACTTTCCTCAACACCAGCTCACATCTCTTGATAGAGTTCACGTAATCACCGTGAGTCAAACATAAATACCAGTAAACAATGAGTGACGTCTTCCAGCTGCTTTTCATTTCGGTGCTGTTCCAGCAGGTCAGACTGCGTCTGAAACCAGATCACAAAACCTGAACATGATACCTTGGAAATCCCAGTGGACCACTGGGGTTTGACCACTCTTGTCTCTGAATTATACACTTTGATGAGCACACAAAGGTGCACAAATAAACACACATTTACAGCCAGTAGTGAAACTAATGATGCACATGTGTCCTCAGAACAATAACCAGAGATAGCTTAAAAAAAAAAAGAAAAAAAAAAAAGTAAATACCGGTACATCATTTTCTTTCTCTTATATATTTATTGTTGTTGCAGTTTTAATACATCACAGTCTTCAAATCTTTGCCTATATTTTTTTCCAAGTTAGTGGGACTTTCGCCTTGGGTCAGTACCTCTATTTGAAGTAAATGGGAGTTGCATTCTTCAGCTGTCTTGGCCTAAGGTGAGTGGAAGTTCAAGGCCCATCAAAGCAAACAAACAGCTTTCTCAAGAAATTTTACTCAGCCTTGTGCTACTGTCACCGTCGGCTCCTGGAGACGTCACAACAAATTTAGTTTGATGGATTCGGTAACGGCATAATGACGTTATTTTAAACAAACCTGCTGAAGCCATGTCCACACAACAATAAGGTATTTTTTCTACACTTCTTTGAGGTGCGCCAAAGTCTCAAACACTGTGCCATTTTTCATAAAATAAGTGGATTTCTGTTTTACAGTATGAAGCTGTAAGGAATTAACTATGTTAAATTTAAGTCATTTATAAACTACTACAACATAAAACAAAATCAAGATGTTGAAGACAACAGGCGGAATCCCATCAGTCCAATTATCGTACATCAGTCTTAATGCCATAGCTTTTTACTTTTATACAAAAATCTTTTATAAAGTATAGACAGGACTAATGCTAACAAAATACAAATGTTAGTTTCTCCTTTGTTAACGTAAAAACAAAGCCAACCCAACTATTGCAATGTCTATTTTGGATAATTTTATGTATATTTATTTATGGTCATTTATCCTTAACACGGACTAAAAAGACAATAATAACATGTATTTCTCTGTTGAAATATTTTAATGTCACAATGACTGTCTAGTTCAGTGTATTCTCATGTATAACACATTAGTCTATCGCTCCTCTGTCTTTGTAATTATTTCTATCTTAACATGTTTTTTGTCTTTCCTCCTATAAAGTTACTGTATTTTCTGCCGTAAACGTCGCTCCGCCCTATAAGTTGTATCAGTCCAAATATGTCTAATAAAGTGGAAAAATCCATAAATATTTTGTGTCGTCAAATACGTCGCATCTATTATTCGTCACACCGCTGACAACCTGGAAATGTGGGCCGGTGTTGCGCCAAAAATCAATGGGCTGCCAAATGGCGGCCGCTGGCGCGTGCATGGGAGGACTTTAACAAGAATTTAACAAGATTAACAATTAAAAACAACTTGTTTCAAAATTATAGTAAACGTGTGTCTCAGTCTAACTTTTGCGTTTTAAGTGCAGTTTGAAGGTCAAATCAGCTGTATTTCAAAAGCTGATACGTGGAAGTAAGCACGTACACGGGGCGAGTCATTGAGCAAATTTAACAAGATAACCACTGTCTACTGTTGTCATTGTTGTCTACTGTTGTCATTGTTGTCTACTGTTGTCATTGTTGTCTACTGTTGTCATTGTTGTCTACTGTTGTCTTCATTCTTTGTTCAAAACAGGTCTCTCTTGTAAACGGCTCAATGAGACTAACTTGTATAAATAAAGGTTGAATAAATGAATATAAAATGCAGATTTTTTGTGTAAAGATATACCAAGTGAACCATTAAAGTTTGTCACATTGCAACACTTTTGTTTGCATTTCAGCAGAAGTTCATGTCAGATTTGGCTCAGGGCAGTGGTGTAGTCTACATTATTGTACTGGGTATTCTGTGCTTAGAAACCAAAGTACACCGGTTAGGACAATTCATCGATTTATTTAGATTTTTAAGCATATTAAACATTTCAAAATTTCTCTGATGCTCATATTTGAATAAATGTATAACAAATGTTGTACAAAAGTTGGCTTTGTATTTAAAAACATGTTATAGAATTTATAAAACTGTATCAAAGCAAAACATGTTCAAGTATCACGTAGTAAGTACTAAGTATTAATTATACAAAAAACAGGTTGAACCACCGCAATGTGTCTATAAAATGTTCCAAATGTGTTGACAATGACACATGCCTAATGATATGTCATGTATCATTGGGTACTTTTAAGTGGGTATATTGAAATACAGTACTTAAGTTTTTGTAGTGGGTATACTCCGTATACCTGAGTTTTAGAC
Organism: Hypsolebias martinsi; assembly: GCA_031762355.1. NCBI lineage: Eukaryota > Metazoa > Chordata > Actinopteri > Cyprinodontiformes > Rivulidae > Hypsolebias > Hypsolebias martinsi. The sequence goes on along the minus strand of JARVGQ010000804.1, from coordinate 13,406,424 downwards.
TACACTACTGGCTCAGGGTTGTCAACTTTGCCAATTGAACTTTTAAGTGTTAATTTGACTTAAATAATTATCCACCAATCTACACCTGCATTATTCTGCATCTGGTCTTCATGTTCAAATACAGTAAGAAAAGAGTGGCATGATGGAGGAAAATTTATGATCTTATACTGCTTTTTCCATGTAAAAGACTCTGGAAGCCAACAAAGTTGTCAATTATTGAAGTTTATTGGAAAGTTATTTGAAAGTACCATATTACATCTTTGTGGTTAATGTGAGTAACAGCTGGAGTTTAATCTATGACCTTTTTTCCTTTTTTCCACGTGTGGATTACAATTACACTAATCGCAATGGATGTGCTTAAATAATGAAATTAAAAAGAAATGTGATTTATATGAATCCAATGAATAGTATATTTGTTACAGACATGCTCGTAAAAACTTTTTTTTTTTTTTTTTTTTTACAAGATTGTAAACTACTGTTCCAATTACAACTGACTTCAGGTTGAATTGAGTGTTTCAGGGTTTTAATGAATAACAAAAACATGTTTCCATTTTTCCACAGTTATCGTCCAAGCATTGATAAAATATTATTCTTGCAGATAACTAAGACAGATTTACATGGCAGGTGGCAGGATTACATATTACTTTTTATTGTAAATGAGCCAAAGTTGAGATTGCTGTGTGGAAAACTTGTCCACCTTCTCACCCTTTCCATCTTGTTGTACATGCAGAACCGTATTTTGATTGCACCAACAAATATCTAACTTGACTATTGGCAGGTTTTCCAAAAATCTTGTTGAATTTAATAAAAAATGACTGCTCATTTTAAACAAACCGCAGCTACGAAGCCACGCTCTTTCCACCTAATCCCACAAGGCTACAAATATCCATATAAATATATCCCATTTGTCTAAATCCCTGGATTTGACAGCTCACAGTTCAGGCAATCACTTAAGTCTGACAGACGTCACGGTGCACTGAAAAAAACAAATAACTACAGAATATAAAACAGCGGACCTATTTTACAATTTTTTTGGCTATGTTAAAATATCCCTGCTTCTTGCAGCTTCAAGAATTTCAGGATGAGTTTTCTGAGTTAGCTTGAGTGGAGATTGCATCCAGATGTGATCACGGTCATTCCGGCCTGGAGACACCAAGGAAGAAGAAACTGTGGCTTTTGGCACGCTCCAAGATCCATTGAGTAAATATAACCTTGTTTTGACCCTTACTTGCCAACGTCCCTTTGGGGACTCCAGCAGGTCCATTAGATGTGTTCAGACACCTCAGGGCTACCCTGGTCTATTTCAAACTCAATAAGTGTCCCACAGGAGGAGATGTTATATTGCTTTACAGCTACAAAACACCACAACAAGGCTCTGTAATGATGAAGAGAGAACCCTTTCAGGAAAGAACATGGCCCTGTTGAAGGAAAACAATTCAAGCACTAAATTAGGTTTTGATTTGTGTTCCTAACAATATCACTCATGAAGGTATGAAGTGAGTCCCAGAAGACCCCACTTGGGTTTTAAAAAGGTTATTGTTCAAGAATCTAAAGTAGAAGTATAACTAAACCCAGTTTTTTTCCCCTTTGTTTTAGGTTTTTGTGGCTAAACCTGGCCACCATGCTTGACTTAACAAATTACATCATTATAAAAAAGCTTTTAGAGAAATCAGAAGTGTGTGTTAAAGTGATGTCCTTGCTTAGTCGAGCATAAAATGAAACAAAAGCATGGCATCGGTTTCAAACATTACTGCATTCTCTGTAACCACTGACAATTGGCTACAAGTAGGGGGCTTTTGATGACCACTCAATCAGGCTCCATCCTTCAACCCTTTCTTAAAGATGGAGAACTTTCTTTTTAACCAAAGTTTAAGCAGAAAAAAGCTCTCTTTCTATAACTGAAATCAAAACACTTTTTTAAATGAGTACAACTAAACATTATTTAACACAACCACCACCATAGCCGTTCTCTGTACGATACAGTTTCAGAGGTATAGCAGAGACTCCGCAGGCATTTTCAGCCCCTAATAACACCAAAACTGTAGAAGCAGCATCTTTTTTCACTTGCTGAAGGCTAATTACCGAATGCTTGAAACTCATTGACTTTCTCCCTACACCATGGTGACTGTAATGATCTATTCATGCATCACATTCCTTAGAAAGGTGTTATTGATTCCAGCTGTGGTGTGGAGGCTCTCCACTACTCAACCCAATGAAGAAGCAGCAAAAAGAAGTATGTCTGTCTAATTAATTAAGAAAAATCATTTTATTGGGGATATTAAAAGAACTGAAGCAAATTTATTTATTTTGCTCTTATTGCGTTGATTATTTAGTAGACTATGTATTTTCTATGACGGAGCTTTACGACCATGCTAAAAAAATTTAAAAATTACATTGCCATGCTAAGAAAAAAACATTTAAAGACATACAATTACGAGAATAAAGTTGTAGAAATACAAGAATAAAGTCATACTGTAGGGATGGCACCATCTAGTGGGCTTCTCTTGTCTGTGCACCCTTGTGCCTCATTATTCTTGATTAATTCCACCTCCTGTTCCCAGCTGTTTGTAATCATGTCCTGTCTTGTCTGTGTATTTAAGCCTGTCTGTGAGTCTTGTCCTTTGTTGCGTCATCGTTGGGTCTACGCTACCCTGTCCTGTCCTGTCGTATTCCAGTTGTAAAACAAAAACTTTATAATAATGCCAACAAGTTGATGCTTTTAGGAGTCAAAGAATATACGTAATTCTACAATTTGCATTTTCTACAGTTTTCAACTATTAGTGATTTTATTGTGTTCCGAGCCCCATGTTGGGTCATAAAAGATGAAGTGAGAGTCCTCAGATAATCTCTAGAAATCAAATTAAAAGCAAAAGCAACAATAATAAATGCATTCATCAATCCTAGTTGTTATGGAAATATGTGTTAATATTATGATCTTGTTTATTAGTGTTCTCATCAAAGTTTATGTATTTAAACTGACTTTTGAGGAACAGAAAGTGAAAAGTTTTGAAACCATTGATTCAGAGTAAAAAATAAAGTGTCAATAAAAACTAGAGTATTTTATCTTGTTTCTAAAGGGCTAACTGTATGCTTAAGTCACGTACTTGAGTTGTGGGGGTCACGCTTCAGTCCAACAGAAAGAAGAAACAAATGCCAGTGCTAGTTATTATTATATACATTTTTTAGTCCTCACTTATTTTAAACAAAGTACATTTTCTCAATAGTAGAGGGCAAAAAAAGCTCTCAAACTGAAAGGTACCACACTCTTTTGTTAAAAAATACTATGAAGTGTGCACAGGTGGTCCTCGGTTTACGACCTACCCGGGTTACGGAAATCCGGACTCCCCAGTGACGTCATCACACTCCACACGGTGCCGTTTATGTGTTTTTTTATGTATTTTTTGAGGGTACTGTGTTAGCTAANNNAAAAAAAAACTGTCCAGATGACCTGATTGAGAGTTATCAGATTTGACACCTGGATTACTGAGCATGAACTTTCTTGTTAATCTTAGATAATTTAAAAAGTATAAAAGTTACAAATAGTCCTAGCACACATTTCCTGAACAAGTTGAACATTTGGGTACCTGAATGGTTAAAAAGCTGAACGTATGCAGAGTTAGAACACACCCCCACCACCCCGCCCAAAAAACCCCACACATAAAAAACTTCAAACAGCAAAAGAATAGTGTGAATGCTGACTCTGCATTCATAACGCCACTGTGTGCCACTGTGCTGTTCATAGATGACTGGTGCTTCTTAAATGACTGGTGGTGTTTGATAGATACCAGCAAGCGGACATTATGACCATTTTGGCTTTCCATACATCCACGTCTCACTCTGAAATGTTGCTCTGTGGGACACCAGGAACCTTTCCACACAGATGGAACGAACATTTGGAACAAACAGGCAGGTCTTTGGGGAATAATAACAGAGACAAAGACTACAAAGTAAGGATTAAACAAAAACGTGGACCCCTTAGAGGAACCTAGTACAAGACTAAAAGTCAAAAGACACAGTAGCAGCTTCTACTGCACACTTTTTAAGTGGAGACACTTTTGTTAGCAGTGTATTCCAAAATAAAACAAGATAAAATACAAGTAGATGAACTCGAGATCAATTACTTGCATTTGACTAAGCTAAATCCAATATATAAGATACACACCTAAAACTGTTATAACTGTTATTGTTAAAGAATAAAAATGGTGATCACTAAATATTTTCATCATGCATTTTGATGATAAATACTTTTGTGACAACAAAACTTGTGCCTGAAAAATTGGCAGTGTGCCAAAACATGTATGGCTCGTGGCAGCAGGGTTCAAGAAGCAGCTGGAAAGCGACTGACAGATTCCATTGGAATGCTCTCATCTGCTAATCTAAACAGTACAAACAAACTTAGGACTTGTTTATTTTCCCATTTTATTTTGCATGCCTAATTTTTTTTAGGAGGCACCAAAATGGTAAAATAATAGACAAAATATTTGTGGCAACTTAAAAAGACAAATTAACCCATGTTTGTTTTCTGTGGGAGTTTGTGAATTGAAGGTTTTGTTGTCATCAATGCACCAGATTGTGTTTAAAGTAATCAAAATGTTGGAATGAAACCTCTGTTTGCATCTTCTCAGTTAAATATAGCACCCACATGAATGCGCTAAAGGTCAACTTCTCATCTAATTATACATCAAGCACAAATTAATCACAATGTCAACTTGATTTGGGCTGGAATTAGATTAAAAGCAACCTGACAGGAGGAAATCATCGGAGTATTTGGCTCACGGTTCTATTGTTGGATAAAAGAAAGTGTTTACTCGTTCCATGGCTCATCACATCCTGTGATTGGTTAATTACACAAGCGGCATGAAATCAACAATTGCACGTCTCTGCCTATGCAGATTTCACATAGTGGAGTAGTTATTCTGGGACTGCCACAAGATTATCTGGATCCTTGTCAAGGCCTTAAATTGAAAACCACAAGCATCTGAAGTGCTTAAGCCGGATCCTTGACTAATCAGACGGGTGGTGTACAGTGAGTGATTTTCTCACAGGTAGTTTTTCCTCCCAAAACCACAAGGAGTTGGTTTGACTCATCCACAAGCTGCCCCTTCCTGAACACAATCAGTGCATCTGCCAAGAAGCATTCCAGTCACTGGTTTTCTGATTTTTACCATAACCCTAAATGCAGAAAATGTAGACTTTATATTCATTGTGGATGTCTTAAGTAAACCACTGTGTGGTGATGAGTAACTCTGCAAACTCAAAAGACTTCCACAAAAAAGTTTTGAGATATCAAAAATATCAAGAAATAATTATTAGGCAATACAAAAAATATTAATCACATAACCACAGAAATTTAAACCAGCCACTAGGAGCATAAGACAGTGTGTGTCTTGTGCCAGTCCCAAGCCTGGGTAAATGTTGAGGGTTGTGTCAGGAAGGGCATCTGACGTAAAACACTTTTGCCAAAACTAATATGCAACTTCATCTAAGTGACACCATATCAGATTGGTCAAGGCCAGGGTTAAAGAGGGACTTACCCCACCGTGAAACGATAGCTCCGCCCCGAGACGAGATCCAAAAGCTGCAAAGTGGGCGTGC
>JARVGQ010000804.1:13375976-13386132 GCA_031762355.1 Hypsolebias martinsi | reverse complement strand
GACTTTAACAAGAATTTAACAAGATTAACGCTTAAAAACAATTGTTTGTTCAAAATAATAGTAAAGGTGTGTCGCAGTCTAACATTTACCTAAAAAATGCATTTTGATGGTCAAATCAGCTGTATTTCAAAACCTGATTTGTGGAAGCGAGCATGCACAGAGGGACGAGCCACTGTTCATTTCTTCGAAATTTAACATGATAACCACGTAAAAACAATTGTTTGTTTGCTTGACGTTATAGCAAAGGTGTGTCTCAGTCTAACGCTTGTTTAATAAAAGGACTTTAATGGTCAAATCAGTTGCATTTCAAAAGTATTCACTGCCTTGGTGCTCCTGGGAGTGCGCAGACAGGGAGGAAAAACGGGAGGAGGAACCCTTTTTTTTTTTTTTGAAATTATAGCAAAGGTGTCTCTCAGTTTAAATTTTACTTAATAAATGCACTTTAATTATCACATCAGCTGCATTTTGCCGGAGCGGTGCAGCAAAATGAAGCTGATTTGATGGTTGCTCCAAGCAGCAAGCAGAACAAAAGTGGTAGTGTACGGCAAGCCAATTATGTCATTAATAGCTGGTGAAGATTCTCAGTTATCCAGGACTTGGTAAATTAAAACAAGTTCAAGACAAAAACTATAAAGTATAAAGTATAATAAATAAAGTCCCTTTTTTTTGGCTTGAACTTTTTTGAATTTGTCATTGTATCCACTTTTACCCATTACATGATACAATGGCAAGCCATACTTTTACTACTACTCTGGTGCCATCTAGCAGCTGAAAAATAGCAGTGTTCAATTTTTTCAGTCTGAATGAATGAATGAAAACAGTCATATCTCAGCCAAAAATTGGTTTATAAATACTGTATTGGGGGAAAAAAATCCATAAATATGTTGCTTCAGCCTATAAGTCACATAGTATACAAATTATGCAAAAAAAGTGACTTATACTGCAAAAAATATGGTAAATGCATGTTGCTTTTTAAAAAAACAACAATTCATTACAAAAAACAATGTAAGACAAGAAGTATTGTCCCTCGCCCCAGAACAATTAGCTCCCTACACGACAGCAGCAATCTGATGTGTTGGTAGAAAAATGATTTATGCTTTCAATCTCATTAGCCCGACCCCTCCTCTGTTTTCAACTCGCAGCAAAGGTGTTTGTAAAAAGCCAAGTGGGAATTTCAGTTGATAGTTATGATTAATCTGTAACGCAACCAAGACAAACATGCATGGGTATTTAGAATTCCACAATAAGTCAATTAATGTGTGATGAGATGTATCACATGCTCTGACAGCTCCTGTTATTTAGAATTAAGAGAAGATGATGACGTGTTAATGAATGTTCAAACACTGTGTGCATTTGCCTTCTCCGCTTGGTGTTTGCACCAGTTCACCCTGAGAAAATTCTCTGTGTGCTATGACTTTATGAAAATTCCCAGGAAGCCTCACTTCAGACAACTTTAAAGAAGAAAGAAGGCTTGTTGTAAATTTTGATGATAATTAGAACTCCATAGGGCTTCATTGTGGAAGCTAATGAGGCCACAAAAGTCAGGCCATTCGTGCTTTTTAGTGAACTTGCTCTAGTTTGCCAACAGTCAATACAACAGTCATAGTCTGTGGGGAAAACACTGCAGACTCCCTTCTACAGATACAGTATCACTTCTGGTAAGCAATAACTATAAAGAAGCAGTAGTGGATAGCAGTGTCAGTAATGAGAATGGATAGCAGCATGAATGCTCCATCTTGGCCTTATTGATCACATGGATGTGAAGAGTGATGAACTTTGGTGAGAGTGAGTGCAGTGGGCATGTTCTGATTGTTCTCAGATCCATTCTAATTTGGCTTTGTATTGATAACATCTCCCATGGCTGAGTTAGCTCGGTGGGAAGTGCCGCGGTTCGAGATCAGGTTGTGTGAGGAAAGGCATCCGGAGTGAAACAATTGATAAAACTTTCATGTGAGTTCAATCGCTGTGGTGATCCCTGCAGAACGGAGCAGCTGGAAGAAAAAAAAAAAAAAAACAGCAATAACATTGATAGCATCTCCCCAAGAACCTTCAGTAGCAAAATTCTAACAAAAGTTAATTAAACTGGAGTCATTTATGTATGGATCCACTGCATGTGTCTGTGGTCAATACTAAGCAAACAACTAAGAAAGTAGTTACTTGAAAAAGTTTACCACTCAACCAGCTCCATGTCCATGTCCAGTCAGGATGACTATCTGCACTGAAAGATGCTAACATAGCAAACACTGTTGTTTCACATGAAACGAGGACTTCTTGTGAATTGTCTTTCTCTGCCTCTCTAAAAAAAACGTTAGCTACTGCCTTGACTCTGTCTCTCGATGAAGTGGCTGTGTCTGTCAGCAAAGGACCGTTTGTGATCCAACACCATTAACCCATGCCATTTCCCTTTCTTCTCCATTTTCCTCCACTCCATGCCCCATAAATGTCATCTCTGTCTAAGCATTAATCTCTAAGAAGCTGAGGCCCAGTCACTCCCAAAACAAACCAGTCTTGTTGAACTGCTCCCCTGCTGACATGGAGAAGCTTGGCAGAGAAAAAGGAAATCGAAAAAGGACAGAAAAGAAGGGAGATGAGGAGGAGGGGTGTCTGTCCATTTTAGGGGTAGTGCAGAAACAGTGGGGTCTCTAGTGGGAAAAATATCAACAGTGTTATAGAAATAGGTTGGCACTGCCATCACTATCAATGAGAGGAAGAGGCCTGTCAGAGAACACAAAGGAGACAACAACAATCAAATAAATAGTGAGAGAATGGAAGGATGAAGAGCAGGAGGTAAGCAACACATTAATCAAGAGACAGAGCAAAAATAAAAAAGCCTGTCCAATCAGAAACTGTAAAGACAGAGCAGGAGAAAACTGAAGGGATCAGCAATGAGGGAGTTAGATAAAGTGACACAATGCCATTAGCAAATTGAAAGAGATAGAGAAGAGATAAGTGTAAAAAGAAAGACAAAGGAGCACAAGTGCACATAAAATCCACATCCACAGAGAAATTAATGACTTTGAGAAGAATGAGGCGAAGGGGAGTCGATCAATAGGGGGGGAAATAAGACAATAGAAGACGGAATTGCATGAAAAGGAGAAAATGTCCTGCCACAATGGCACATCAGAGGCCGCATGTGGCACCGCTTGATAAGAAGTGTCTTTGCCACCTTCCAACGCTGCCACCCGAGTCCCTCCTCCTCCTCTCCCTTCCCCAACCATCTGCGCCACTTAAACACCAAGCTGTCCGTCACCGGCACTTGCTCACGACGTCAGCCTGGAGTCCGGTTCTCAGCAACCCCGAGGGACCCGGAGGTCGGTGACGCTGTTAGCCCACAAGTGGAAGGTGCCAAACAGTTAGCTCCCACCGAGGAGGATCTGAGTCATGTGAGCTGGGATTCCAACCACAGCAGCCTAATGGTTATTCTGAACAGGCCCCAGAGAGAAACAAAAAGATGGAGACAAGTCCACAAGTTCCGCTTTTCTCCCCTTATTTTTCCAACTGGAATGGCTGTGAACAGCTGTGGGTATTTGGGTTCGGCTTACCACCCCCCCACACCCCCCAGCAGGGCAGCACCAGCCAGAAATGACGGACATCTGACAAAGAGATCAACATGCATCTCAACAGAGCAACGCTCACCCACTTTGACAAATAGAGCAAGACCACAAAAGACATATTTGGAAAAGATAGTCAGTTCATTTTGTTGTTATTAAAGAAACAGACAAATTTAAAAATGAAGTCCAAAAGTCATTATTTGGTTTGTATGTAGATGTTTTAACACCGTATTAGCATTTAGCTGCTAAAATATCTGAATTTGGATGCCAAAAAGTACCTTAACATGTACACAGAGCACTATGTTTATCATTCAAACTAGCCCAAAGATTGTACCACTTCCCTACATGATCAACCACAGGCCTCAATTCTGCAGCCACCCTCAAGTGGCCAGTCATGGAATTACAATGTTTTATTTTTTTTATTTATTTTTGCCACCCAGATGCTGAGTAAAATGTAGTCCATATGGTGTTTCTTCTAGCCAGTGGAATTTATCCTCCACAGCATTAGACAATCTAATTCTCATCGTATTTTAAAGTGTTTAAACAGTGAAGTATTTAGTAAATCTGTTTAAAAGCTTAGGTGCTTTTACTTAAACTGCACAATTTAAGTAAAAAAAATCCTGCAATCACATTTTTTAAGTATATGAATTGTAATCGGACAAAAAATATATTTTAGATTATAATTTTTTGAACAATATTTGTGCATATAAATAAATGTAAACTATTATGTGTAACTGAAGTCATCTAATTACATCAAATTACATATTTTAATTATGTACTGAATATTTTTGTTAGAAATAACATTTTTAAGTTAAAGGCGATATCATCTCAAAGTTGGCTTTGTCAAGTTAAAAATGTGTGATCAAAATTATCAATCAGAAAAATAGTAAAACATTTAAAGCAACGTTAGAAGCTTGATTGTTTTACTTTTACTTAAAATATATAATTGCCATAAATAGTTTTAATTTTATACAGTTAAATAAAGCAATCCTTTTTTAATCAAATCCTGTACATTATAAAGTCTATACAAAAACATTCTGATTCACTTTCTTTTAAAAGGAGCCATGAAGCAGCATTTATCAAAGCACAAGTTAGGGCCAACTTTCTAATTTCTGTACTTTACCATGTAATGACTAAGACATATTGATATTTCACCAGCCATCATATTTTAAAACTGATCAAAGTGAAACTCTGTCAAAAACTGAATACAAAATCATTTTCCGTCAGCTGACTCGTTGGTACTCTGATTAAATCCAAATAACACTGATTGAATAAATTTCAACGTGTACCTTTGTCTGTCAAATTAAGCAGAAATGAATCAAACTGTTGTATTCAGTTCTCCTTTTCACCATGTAAAGCTATGGAAAACAAGGCGTGTCAAGGTTAATCAGTTATTTCCTTTCTTCATAACTAGTTATTCATTAAAATACTGTATACAACTACAGGTAGTCCTCGAGTTATGACGGTCTCGAGTTACGTTGTTTCGTGGTTACGGCACATCTCCAAATAATTTTTTTATTTTATTTTGAAAAGCCAAGTTACGCCGTTTCCGGTTTTATGTTGTAAACGTAGCGGCGGAGTACTCTGTACTCTCTAAAAAAGCTAAGTCTGGTCCTCTGGACATTCACAAAACAAAACTGAACTTGTTGGACCAAGCTGGACCGGCAGAAACAGGCAGCAGCTGTGGAAAAGTAGCCGTTTTATGGACAGCGGTTTTACGACGTAAACGCAATGGTGAATATGGAGGATGGACGGAGGAAAACTGTTTCACCAGCATCCCAGTAGGAAATTAACTCTTTTTTCCCTTCATTATGGCTCCAAAATATGTGTTTTTTGATAATTATGTAGGGTACTGTGTTAGGATAGGCTAAGTACTTGGTAATACAGTCCTGTATATGTACATGGTGCAGTGTGTACGTATGTTCCGACTTACGTCGATTTTCGAGTTACGAACGGGCGTAGGAACGGAACTCATTCGTAAGTCGGGGACTACCTGTACTTTAAAGCGTAAAAAAGAACATCATGCACGATAAAAACAAAACATGAGAAGCAACAAAGGGGAAAAGATTAGGTTGATATGAAACCCTAAATTGGTCAGAGTGTACAAATAGGAGCAGTTTGTCTTTCTCTCATACAAACAGTATTTCATCCCATCACCAACTCTGCATTAGACGTGGAGGAGTGGAAATGTTTCTGCACTACCTGGCAGAACACAGGACAACCTAGAACAGTTCTTCCTGAGCCCAGGCAGGTATCCAAGCAGCCTCCACAGGCTTTGATGAAGTGTCCTGTCATGTCAGCCTCCACTGGTCTCCTGCTCACCTGGGACCTCCCTCACCCCCCAACAACCCTGGACTGGGAGCAAATGGCAAAATGGAAACAAAAGGGGGAAGAAACCGTTCTCATTCGTACCCACTGCTTCCAAGTCCTCAGCCTTTCCTAACTAATACAACCTTAAAAAAGGAATCTAAATCAGAATATTTCTTATTGTTTCCTCCTCTTTGTGTCTCCTTTATCTCCCTCTTTTACCTCCTCCTGCTTGCTTGCTGTCAGCAGGTTAAAAAAATGACTCGACACAAGCACAAGAGGAACAATTACTCACGGAGCGGGCTGTATAGACACTGGGAGCTCTACGCTCCTCTGTGATCCTTGGGCCATGTGTTTCTAATTAAACAGTGCACTGGAGGAATTATCACAGCTTAGGATTGCATAATGAGTACTGGCAGAAATCTGCGGCCGGCGGTGACACTCTTTGTCTCCAGAGGCGCACATCGGTTATATTGAATTAAAACAGTAACGCGCCAATAAAGGGTCTCACAGATGCTGTTTTTAAATCACCGGTGCTGCAATACAGCCCATAAAAGCACAGACTCGGATTCAGGCCACGATAGCTCCTATTTAAAAACAAAATTTCAGGTCCTGATTCGTACAAGTGTGGTGATTACTCACACGCGCCCTGATTTTCATCATAGTCACGCAGCACCAGTTGGCTGGAGACGGGCACAGATGATTAAGCTCGCCAAATGGAGGCATGTTCGTCCTTACACGGAGGGACACTTCTGTAATAGACGTCAGGTCGGCTTTTGTAAAACATCAAGCACGAGCCTGCGCATGGATGTGCTTACCACACAAAACACACAAGCACGCCTGATTCCTGGTCTCCATGGTGATTGTTTTAATGCTTAAGAAAACTTGCCCCTTTCAGCTGTTTCTGTTTGTTTCATATGTATTAAAGAAAAGGAGGAAAACTAGAATACATTTTTTAATCAGAACCACCATTTTTATTTTTTTTGCTGCACTTTAACATATGCCCAGAATTTAATATTGCCAAGTTATTGTAGGAAAAACAAGTTTTTTTAAGGGTAATGAAATATTTTACACTGATACCCACCCTCACCTCAAACAAAGTATGAGAGAGAGAGAATAAAAAAAGATATCCATCTTTTTTGTGCCAAAATGGCCATTTAGACCAGCGAGTCCATCTGGTGGATAAACATAGAATCACATCATTATCAACACTTTGTCATTTTAATGCTCACTTTAGTCTCGCCAACACTTTAGTGGGTTTTTTTTTTCCCTGCAGCAAATTTGATTCTCATGGAATAAAGCTCTTACGCACACACCAGTAAACTTTATCCACACGAAAATGTGCACATCGCAGCGTATGTATGAAAACCTTGAAAGACGTTAGGAATAAAGTGTATATGTCAAGGAGGTCCATGTTATGTTTTGTGTAGGATGAGGGTTTTTTTTTAATAGAGGAGCAGAGTGCTGGAGTCATCTAGAGTTCCTCATGGAAACACACACACACACTCTTCTGGTAATGGTACTGGTGAAATGTTTTTTGCTCCACAAGAACTGAATTACCAGTGTCTGCTGTGCTGTCTGGACACTAAACCACAATCAAAGTTCAATCTGTCATAAATAAATCTTGTGCCTGTGTTGCCTGGGACATACAAAGTGTACTTTAGAAGTCAATGTACCTGAAAGAAAATGTAACCCAGGTTTTGTCTCCTAAAAAGCTTCAGCTTGAAACCTTCTCAAATATGAACATATAATTATAAATTTATTTAAGTCTAAAACAAATTTTAATTAGGCAGAACTCCAGGTTACCCCATCCCTGCATTTCTGTGTGTTTACACCAGAGCGAGGGCTTGCATCCATTTTTATACTGAGTAAGTCAGGTGGTAAAATTAAAATTTTCTTTTAAAATGTGAGAAAAAATGATAAAAAAAGATATTGTATATACAGTATTATACTGTAAAAAGGGCCTTTTCTGTTATATTTATACTTTGTTTTTAAACCAGCAAGACTTCACTGTATTTTCTAACATGTTCTTAATCAGTAGTTCTTCAGGCTTTCTGGTCTTTTCAAGTTTTTTTCTTTACATTTTCTGCCAAGTGGTAAAGATTTATTGTGTAATACTTCAATAAAAAAGTGAAAAATACTGACAAGCCTCCTAAAAATACATTAGATGAATTATATCTTAAGCTCCTTCAGTTTACTTTAGCTAATGTAATATACATTTTTTTCATAACTTTGTAATAAAAAAAAAATCAAGGCTGCTAGAAATGTTACCCTAAAATACATAAATTATTTTAAAATACTTTTGTTTGCTATTTTTCAAGACATTTTCAATGTCTGCATGAGTCACAGATCAGAGTTTTGTACTTTAAAGGAAAAAAACATTCCTCTGATAATGGACAGGTAGTGGACTGAAAATGTGTGTAAATACAGCAAACATATAATAATAATAATAATAATAATAATAATAATAATAATAATAATAATAATAATAATAATAATAATAATAATTTCAAAGATGTCCAGAAAGTCTAAGGAACTAATTAAAAATACTTGAAATGATTCAACAGAAAAGTTTTAGGAAACTTTACACCTTTAGATAGCTTAAAAACATATCATCCATCATTTAACCTATGGTACTTTAACACGTTTGGTATTGTGTTCAAATGTCTACAAAGTCTTGAGCATAAATGAAATTATTAAAAATGTTTTCAGGATTTGGACTAATCATAAGACCAAGGTGTAAGAAGACAATAAATTAGAGTGGAAGTTTTTATGAACAGGATTAAAGAGATGAAACAGAGAGAATAAAAAGTCAAACACTGAGGCCATAAAGAGCACATGTGATTAGCAAAGTATTGAGACATGCCTACATTGAACACATCTCCACATATTGCAGCTGTCTAAATCCTGTAAATCAGTAATATATCACAGTAAATTCTTTGACGTATCATAGTGTGTATGTTATCCCTCTTGCAGATATGCTTTTACATGAGAAACCCTGAAACAGATGCCTGCTCTGTTTATAGATCACATCAGCTTGCAGTCATTACATTTGCAAATATGTTCCACAGATGGGACGCATCAGACACCAGGACCGACCACTACATCGTTCAAGATCATGTTCGGTGGATAAATCCTGATTCACTGAGACCCGTTTCATGCAAGCCCATGTTTTAAACAGTTCCCAGACACAAAGACTCTAATGCTTCCACAGCTGCACACCTTAAGCCTCACATGCACCTTTTCTGTTTGCAAGAGAGGAAATTAAAGTTGATGCTTCGTGCGGTGAATACATAAACCGCATCACACTCGCACACAGATACACATTTTGTGTTTTCAAGCATGAACGATTCATAAACATTTAAATTGTACCAATATAAAGGCTTAAATGAAGACAATTGAAATTCTCATTCAGATACTTTTTATGGTAAATTATTTTTTAATATGCTACGGCTTGGCCTGTCGGGATAAACAATACATCAATCGCATGATAAATGAAAATTATCAACCTCGTTTTCATTTATCAGCTTTATCGTTTCTTCATGTCTCTCTCGTTCTACTGAAGACAATGGATGACAAAAGACTCAACTCCGGTGCTCTTCACTGACCCCTCCCATTCTCTTTAAAATCAGTTTTAACCATCAAAAATTGCGTTTTTGGATCGTTAAAAGCAGCTAAGCTGAGAAGCTAAGCTACGTGGTAAGCTAACAGGCTGAAATTTTGAAAAAAAAACTGTCTTGCCGAAGCTCCAAAATTCACGGTTGAAACTTGTGCCTTTTAACAAGTTGGTTTTCTCTACAAAAAGAAGACGAGAACTTGTTTACTGATTTTTTAAATTTTTATTAAAAGCTTTGTGTGATAAACGCTATGCTAAAGAGCTCAAACCACACCGAGCGTCCGCCATTTTGAGAACCAAAAAGAGACAGCCCATGTCACGTCTAGGGGCCTCCCTCCCATTTTTCTTAAAGGGACATGCTGCTCGTTCCCTTCAATCCCCAGTCATTGCACATCTCGTGGTGTCTCTGAGCAGGACTCCTAATCCCAAATTGCTACCACTCCACCCCCGCTTATATAGTTGCCCACTGCATCACAGGTGCGATGGGTTAAATGCCAAGAGCCAATTTTGTCTTTGTATGGAAACATACAATGATGACAACACATAGCACTTTATAATTCTTAAATTTGACATAACTACCGTATTTTCCGGTGTATAAGTCGCAGTTTTTTTTAACTAATTTTCATGTCCTGCGACTTATACAGCGGTGCGACTTATTTATGGATTTTTCCCCATGTTTTTA
>JARVGQ010000804.1:13313694-13323906 GCA_031762355.1 Hypsolebias martinsi | reverse complement strand
AGTCCGGATTTTTGCCGTAAGTCGAGGAAATACAAGTAAAATGTATGTTAACGCTGCGCCGCACACCCGTTCTTAAGCCTGAGTTGCTGTAAGTTGAGGGCGCCTTATGTCGAGGACTACCTGTATATATATACAGTATATATATATATATATATATTACTTACAGACATATGTACATACATACATATATACATACATATATACATATGTACACATATATTTACATATACATGTGTAAACATGTGTACACATATACATATATGCACATATATATGTATATACATATACACACATTTATACATATATACACATATATATACATATACACATATATATATATGCATATGCACATATACACACATATACACATATATATACATATACACATATACACACACATACACATATATATACATATACACATATACACACACACACACATATATATACATATACACATACACACACATATACACATATACATATATATATATATATATATATATATATTTACATACATATATACATACATATACATACACATATATACATACATATATACATACATATATACACATATACATACATATACTGTACTGTATACACATATATACATACATATATACACATATAAACATATATACACATATATACATACATATATACACATATATACATACATAATACTGTATACACATATATACATACATATATACACACATATATACAGTACATACATATATATACACGTACACAATGAGAATTTTGTGCTGCTGCACTTTAATACAGATATAGTCAAGAAGGGAAGATTAAAAATGCAATATTTCCTTGTTCGACGCAATGTTTTCCTTGGTTGAAATTAAAACCAGTGTTTTGTGGCATTTTGACAGAAATAAACTGTATCCAATGCCCCAGACATTTTTTTTTGTTATTTATTTCTTTATAAATTAGCATTTTATTTTAATTTATCTACTGTACTTGGTATTTTTATCACGTCATGTACTTAAACCATTAAATGACATCTCAACCGTTTGGTAGAGATCAATATTTCAAAAACCACAGGGTCTGTTGAAAAAAAAAATTGATTGTGTTTATGAATCACAGGGTAAAAGAAATGCAAAGAAAGAATTTTTCACAGTTTTTTTTTTTCTTGGTGTGGTTGTCAAAGGGTTAAGTTCAGCTCAACTTTTTACAGATGTGAGATTTTCCTGCGCACTTTTGAAGATAAATAAAATCTACTTGTATAAATTTTGGGCAAAGCAGCGCTCCTTTTAGCTCAGACAAACCATTATGACAAGCTTACTTTAGTAAAACATTCCTGAATCTGAACTTGACAAACAGGAATTAAGTGATGTCTTTATGTGCAGTGACCTGCTTTACATTAAACTAAAATAACTTCAGTCTTAATATGCAAATCATCAACACGTAGTGCTCCACTTCATTATACGTCCACGTGAAGAAGTTTCCTGAAACTTTGCTTCAAATGACTGAGGTGGAATGTAACCTAACCAGAAAGACGTTCACAACAAAATTAAGGTGTTAATTGTTTCTGTATGCATGTGTTCCATAAATGCATATTAATAAATTGCCCTGGCTGTTCTTGTTTAATAATTTGATTAATAACTCATTAGAGGGTTGTTTATGGAGATGCAACAAACAGCGGTTTTGAATTCCTGGCCTTGTATGAGTCTCCAAAATGCCATGTGAGAATCTGGTATGGGGAGACATTCCTGGTTATTTTGGGCCATGACCGAGCCACTTTGAGGGGTGTAATCTGAAGAACTTTTAATCTGGACAGCGTTCTGATATTGGGCTTCTGAAATCCATTTAAAACTAAAACCATGTGTGAGCATAGGGTGGACAATGAATGTACTTGGTAGCAGTCCAACTTGTTCTTTTCAACAAAGCAACAGGGTCCTGAAGAGCTCTCGTGCCCCGCTGAGACTCACGTGGCAGATGCATCATGGATCTGTGAGGAGTTTGGGAGCTGATGTGTCTTTCCATTTTGTCTCAGGAGGACGCAGAAAATGTTTATATAATTGGATTCATGATAGCAGGGCTTCTGCTTTTTGGCATCGGCGGATTCCTGTGTTACCAGCCATCGAGGAAGACAGCAGCAGCAGTTTCGATCATGACAAATCGGCAGAATCTGTGTGAAGGTTTGGTTTGTGCTAAGAGTACTCAAAATCAGCTAATTTATGAGTTCAACCATAAGACGGAAGTGATTTGTGAGAATCGCAGGCCACCTGCTGCTTCTGGGACTCGCCAGCATGTTGGAGATGATCTTGCAGGAGGCTAATAAGCACAGATCCATGGAACGCCCACATACATGGCCATTTTGGATTTCGGAAGTTCCAGCAAGAATCAAGGCTGACCAGAAAAAAGTCTGCCTGAAAAAATCAACAATTGTGGCTTATCTAAATCTGACTTCCACGGTTGGCCTCAAAAACAGGCCGACTTATCAAATTTCTCCTGGGATATGTGTAAGCTAAGGAAAAGCTTGTCTATTGTACCCGCTCCCCTCCAAGAACTTCTGTGAAGGCTTATCAGAAGTGTGCTGGCTGACCAACGTCTTATCATAACTATGCTCTATATTGAACGATATGTTTCTTTTGTCTGTGACTTTTTCTAAAGCATTGTAAAATAAAAAGATGCAAATAAAAAACTTTTGAGACAAAAAAAGAGCAGAACCTTTTATTAAAGCTCGACATAAACTGGTTTTACAAAGACGGTTCGATCAAAATGAAGCCGCTCCAGAGCAGCAGTTTGTGAACACAGATGTTTTTAGTTGTTTCTGCCTCGAGTTCACATAAAATCAACGTTTTAGGAGTCACTGAAAGGTATAAATGGAAACCAGGTTTAAAAGTGAAAAGTCTTTAAGCACCACGCCACACGTTCATGTGGACAGACTTTAACACATTAACGTCATGAGTCCACCTCGGATATAAACTTACGTTCAAATCAAAGTGTAACAGCAGAAAACATGCTTTATTTATTAAACTGTTCAAAATTCAAATGTTACAGAAACAAAAACTGCACTATACATAAATATATGTTTAAAACATACAAAAAATGTGGTATTTTAAAAGATTGGCATATCTGTGTAAACAGTTTAGCTTGATATTTATGGCAGTGACAAAAACAGTCATCTCTTGGTACTGTAATAAAATAATATAATAATATACTAGAATAAAATAATAACACTGTGCCTGAAATCATTTTCTATCCATGTGTGTCCCGTGGGCTAAGTGATGATCTTTCCCTCGTGCCAAACGTAGCTGAAAAAAAAAATCCAGTTTGGTTCTTGGCAGGAAGTTAGATCTGTTGGAGAGATGACCACTGAATAAACAGATTTATTTATTTTTTAATCGCAATTCTACCTTTTCCCTTTTTCAAAGAAACTCCCCAGTAAAACAGTTTTATTTCATTTATTTTGTATTACCACTGCAGGACCTTTTCTGAAAGCACCAACCCTGACTGGACTGGTCGGACTTGCGTGGACCAGACCCGGTTGTGATGAAGAAGAATCTAAATTTGGATTTTTGTGGAAAAGACAGAACTGACAGAAACGCAGAGAATCTGCAGATTATTGAGATTGAACGTTGTGCAACAGGTTTGCTTCAAACAGTGAACTGTTAGCAAAATATCTCGTGAAGCACTGGACTGTCCGGTGAAACTCGTGGAGTTACTTCTACATTATTTTACTTTTGGAATCAGAGAGACGGCCTCAACATGCACAAACATCTGCTGCTCCGTGCACTTCACACACACTGACCTGAAGTTCTGCTTTAAAGTAACTGAGTTATTTTCAACATGTGCACGAGCCAACAGATCATGTGCAATAATCCAGTATGAGATTACATTTAATCATAAAATGATCTTTGTCTTGAACTCTTTTATGCAAGGTCTGACGAGATGAAAGGTCTGAAGCTGTGACCTCATCGTTACATCAAACACTTGTCACCTGGTTTGAGCTGTCAATCATCTGCTGCGCTGAATGAGTCGGTCCTGATGTTCAAATGTGAAACAAGGAGCGGTGCTGTGCTGGAAAACAGCCTCACAGGTTTTTCACATCAGAACTGATCAAAAATATTATTAGCGTTATTTTACATGAGTTTAAAAATAACTTTTATACTGTGTAATGTTTTTCAAGGATTTTTGACTTGAGAGGATTCTTTAATTATTTTTATTCTTTTCAATTTCAGTTTTGATCACAGTTTGTCCTGTTCTTTGTTAGATTGCTGATGTTTTATTATATATGTCTCTGACTCAGAAAACTCCATCGGGCTTCATTTTCTAATACATGCAACAACAACAACATCAAAAAAAAGAATTTGAAAAACAAAGGTCACATCAGGAAGGTGACACATGTTCAACGTGACAAAAATATATATTTTGCTAATATGCAAATGTGAAAAGGCGTGACCGCCTGCTGATATTTGTTTATGCAGGAGTTGAGTCACAGCTTTAGGAGGAATGTTCCCAAACTACAAACTACTCGTGTGTTTTCTTTAATTTGATATGGAAATGGTGCAAAACTCAAAAATAATGATAATTAAAATCGTACTCGTGTTTCACCAGCCATGACAACAAAAACTGTAGTAATTATCTTTAATTGGTCAATTATTTGAATCTTGGAGCAGTTACAGAAACTTTTAATGGATTTATTTGTATTTATTTTGCTTTTAGGGAGGAAGGGCATGGGATTTTTATTTATGTGTTATGGTGTTTATTCAGTCAGAGCATGCAGGATGTAAATAAATAAATAAATAATTAAAAAGAGAACGACCACGCTCATCCGATATGAGATTTTTAAACTGTGTTGAATAAATGTTTCACGTTTCTTAGGAGTGTGTAAAACTGTTTGTTTTTTTGTTTGTTTTGTTTTGTTTTTTAATCTTGGAGATGAGAACATTTCCAAATAATACAATAAAAATAATCCCAATGTTAATAATTAAATTCATATAAAAATGTCCAAATAGAGAAATTGTAAACAGTTCAAATTTGTTAGAATATAAAAAACAAGAAAATTTTAAAAAAAAATGCATTATTTAAATGTTATTTAACTAATTTCACTGGATGTGTTTTTCTTATGCTTTGATTCAGACAGAAAATTATTCCTCTGTGTAAACTATTAAAACCAGAGTGTGTGTTTTTAATAATTTAATTACTTCAAGTTTCATCTTAAAGCTTTAATTTTACGTTGACCTTGTTCCACAACAAAAGGATAATAAATCATGAATCTGGAGGGAGGTTAGCGCGTGCACGTGCTGCCACGTGAGGAATGAGCACCGTTTGCTTCAGTTCCTGTTCCAGCTGTCGGTTCAGTCAGCTGCGAGTGCGTTAAGGACACGTTGAGCTTTAAAGGTGTTCCTTCATTAGCCTCCATCTTTTTCTGGGTGTGGATGAAAGACAGAGGGGGAGACACCAAACTCACCTCCTGAACAAACGTCCTCATCATCAACCTTCAACCAGACCAGATCCATGAGGTCATTTCAGCTCTAACGCACGGTGACCGTCATGTTGTGTTTAGTGTGGGAAGATTTAGTTTTAACGTCTGACAGGAGCCGGGTCAGAGCGGAGAAGGTGGGATGAACGTTGAGTCGTGCAAACAGAGTTCTTCGTGGAGTCAGAGGTTCTGCTGAACATGTACTGACTCACCTGCACAGAGCTTTCTTTACTGTGTAAAAATAAATAATGAGTAAAACTCAAGGCCCACTGGGACTGCCTGAAGGCAGCACCTGTTATTATCCACCTGACAAGGGGCGTGCTCTTCCTTCATTTTTAATTCATTCATTCATTCATTCAACCTTTATTTATACAGGCTAGCCTCGTTGCGCCACGGGGACATAACAATGTGACCTGAACCTCAACATGTCCCCCCACAAGTATCAAAACGACCGGCTCGGCACCGTGACACGTGCTCTTACTTTCATTGGCATTTCTAGTTTCCATGGTAACATAATTTGCAAACAAAGACGCCTTTTTATTTTCCCTCATTGAAAAACACTGACAGAACTCTGAACGGCCTCTAACTGCCACGGTGAGGTCACATGACCGAGGAGTGGAGAGGTCTCTGAACATAAGGAGCCATTTTGGTTCAAGATGGCTGCCACAGCTACCTCATGAAACACAAAACTGACTGTAGCTCAGTCGTTCTTTGAGATATTGAGCTGAAATTTGGTGTGGTCGTAGCTGAGAGCAAATTGTTATGCATTCCTGATGCAAATTAAAAATCCAAGATGGCCACCTTAGCTAAAAAGGAAAAAACACTATAAATCAGACATTTTTAGAGATGTTAAGCTTAAATGTGGTGTGGTGGTAGCTGAGAGAAATGCCCAGTAAATTATGAATTCAAATAAAAAATCCAAAATGACCACCCAAGCTTCATTTAAATGGCTTTAACTCTGCCATCTGTACACGTATACAGATGATGTATAGAGAGGTTATAGCTGAGAAAGTTCCCCATCACAAACTGAATCCAAATCAAAAATCCAAGATGGCCACCGTAGCTTAAAATAAAAAAAATGACTACAACTCATTGATTTATTTATTTATTTTATTTATTTTTTGCCATGTTGATCTGAATTTTGGTATGATGGAAGCTGAGATCAAACCCAAACACAAGCTGTTTTTTCGCTACGTTCCTTTTCCCTTTTAATTATCATTTTGTTTTAAATTGTTAAAAAAAAAAACACATTTGTCTGCATCTTTTGTGAATGTCTATTGTTGCTGTTGTCCACTGTTGTCATCACTCTTGTTAAAATTCAGTTTCTCTCTTGTAAATGAGTCCTCAAGGCTCAATGGGATTAACCTGTTTAAATAAAGGTTGAATGAAAAAAGTACTGTCAAATCAAAAACTTTAAAATGGCCGCCATGTAGCAGTCCCGGTCAAAGATTCTCCAGGAACTTTCTAGTTGCTAGCATCACTCAGACCTTTATGGGCACTAACGATCCGTTGTTAGGCTGATGGTCCTCTGTTATCACGTGAACAGCTAGTTCTGGATGCCAACACCAAACTGCTCGATCCACCATGAGAAGGTGCTTTTTATAAGACTGAGTTTGTTGCAGCTCCTCAGACTGAAGAAGTCCTCTGGATAAAAGATGAAACATCTCCACAAAGAAGGATTAGTCCAGAGGACCTGACTTTAGATGTATCTACCTGGATTATTGAGTCAGGATATTAGATACTTAGAGTTCTGTCAGGCTTTTTCAATGATTAAAAATGACCATTTTGTTTGCAAATTACATCACCATGGTAACATGAAACGGCAACTAAAGTAGTAGCACACATCATGATGCAGCGCCGGTTGTTTGATATAACATTTGTGGGGACATGTTGCAGCTCGGGCCACATTAAAGTTGATAGAAGCGGGTATTATTATTATTATTATTATTATTATTATTATTATTATTATTATTATCATTATCATTATTATTATTATTATTATAGGTGGCTGCCTTCAGTCTCCAGTGAAGGGAAACAAAACCTTCATTTCGTTTTGCATCGTCATCTGACCCCCTCGCTTGGTGAGTACAACTTCTTGAGCTGTTTCACGTCAGTCTGAGGAGCACGGAGTGACCCGGCTGACGAAGGCTGGATGGGACCAGCAGGATCCAACAGGTTCTGATTTTCTGATGGACATTCTCTGATATTTTCTGCTGAGATCAAATCCAACAAATCTTGATCTGAGAAAGTGATTTTTGTTGATTTCTCAGTGGGAGGAGACTCAATGCTCAGTTTGCTGCGAGTGGATTTACTGAGAGCCATTTTTATGAGGAGGAAAACGACGAGTCGCTGCTGCTGCTGCTGTCAGTGCCAGGATCATGTAGACGTCGACCACTCGACGGTCGGGGTGTGGGTTCACTGTCGGCCTCTGAGTTTGGAAGACGCCCTCAGCTGCAGGAAAGAATGAAAAATAAAGACATTTGTGAGCAGAAACATTTGACTCTATCATTTAAACAGACTATTTGAGAAGAAGGTTCTGACCATCATCAAAAGAATGAGGGGAGGAGAGTTCTGTTGCTGAACCAACACACCTGTGACGTTAAGCTGACACGATCCAGAGGCATAACCACACTCTGTCATCATTTCACACACGTACAGGCCAGAATCGTTGATCTGGAGTCTGAGACGTCCTTCTTTGAGGACGTCTTTATCTCACCGGACTCGTCCTGCGAACTCTTTGTCTTGCGACATGGACACCTCGACTCCACCGTGCTCGTGGTGCAGGAGCGAGACTCCTTTTTCTGTCACTTGAGTAAAGATGATGAACTTGAAGCGTAAGCAGCTGTCAGGTGTGGTGGTGAAAACATCTGTCCTCCTAAACCTACAGCTGGCTATAAAACCCTGATTTAATTAAAACACTTTTTTTATTATTATTAAAAAGGCAAAAAATGAGCAAACTATTTTATTTTGGGCGGGACGGTGACACATTAGAGCTTGTAATGTGACCATACCAAGGCAGTCTACGGTGTTTTACTGTTGAGGGCGGAGCTGCTTCTTCTCCAGCAGCACATGGTGAAATGAAGCTTTGTACATTTTAATATTATCTTTGGGTCGAGGGTGAAGTTCTGCCTCAAGTGGAGGAGTTAAGTATCTCTGGGTTTTGTTCACGAGTGAGGGAAGAATGGAGCATGAATTGACAGATGGACTGGTGCAGCATCTGCAGTATCGTGGACTCTGTGCCGGTCCATTGTGGTGAAGAAGGAGCTGAGCTATAAGGCAAAGCTCTCTGTTTACTGGTTGGTCTACGTTCCTCACCTCTGGTCATGAACTCTGGTAGAGACTGAAAGAATGAGATCGTGGACACAGGAGGTTGAAATGAGTTTCCTCTGCAGGGCAGCTGGACTCTCCCTTAGAGACAGGGTGAGAAGTTCAGTTATCAGGAGAGACAGAGTAGAACTAATGCTCCTTCACATTGAGAGGAGCGAGTTGAGGAGGTTCAGGTATCTGGTGAGGATGCTCCCTGGGCGCCTCCCTAGAGAGGAGCTTCAGGCAGGCCCTACTGGGAGGAGACCCCACGGAAGACCCAGAACACGCTGGAGAGACTATATCTCTCAGCTGGACTGGAAACACTTTGAAGTCCTCCCAGAAGAGCTGGAAGAGATGGCTGTGGAAAGAGATATCTGGACCTCCCTGCTCAAGATGCTGCCCCCAAGACCTGAGTCCAGAAGATGGATGGATGGATGGATGGATGGATGGATGGATGGATGGATGGATGGATGGATGGATGGATTAATAAATTATGTTTTAAATATGCACCATTTTCCTCTCCTCTACCAGTTTACAGCCAGGGGGAGTAGATATTTAATTCCAAAAGATGTGAGTTAGGGGAGGAGACACCATGGACAAGTTGCCAGTCCAACTCCGTCCCACAAACAGACAAACTGGTCAGATTCAAACTTGGCCATTAATTGACTGGGATAATTGACAGGTGTGACAGGAACTGAACACAGGGGGGTGCAGGAGCCAAAGAAGACCACCAGAGGGAGACAAACTGTGAAGTGGAGGAGAACATCAGACACCACAAAAATTACAGTCAACCTGTTGCTGATCTCATCAAGAGACTAAAATGACTTCCTTACTCAATAAACGATTGTAATAATAAGAGTTGAAAACAATTATCTGACTATTTTTTGTTACTTAAACTTTTTTAATGCATCAACATTTAACATTGTCTCGCTCTAACCGAGGAGCAGTGAAATCAAGAAGAGTTCCAGTTTTTTTCTCTTTAAATATACCGAACAAACATCCGTACAAACAAAAAATGTTGAGTTTCTTCCAGTTTCAGACGTCACGGTGGAGAAGGCTTCAGGAAGTAGAGCGCAGTGGGTGCTGCAGCACCCCCTAATGAATGCCAGTCACGTCTAAATGAATACAGAAGTAATACTGCAGTGAAGGAAGTCACAGTATTAATAAATCTTCCTTTAATGCAGTAAAGCTGTAAGCTTCTTCAGAAGATGTTCAGGAAGCGCTGGTGTCTGATGAGTGACTAAAGTAAAAGTTGCGTCAACATGAAGGAATGTGGTTGGGAGGGTTTAGTCAAACAGTAAAGTAGTTCAGTGCTTGGTGTGATCAGGAAGTGGATTGTTGCCCCTTTTCCATTAGTACCTGTAGTACCGGTACAGGCCTACTCTACTCTACTCGGTATGGTACCCGTTGTGTTTCCATTATGCTCTCAGTACCGGTTCCAGTGGGCGGGGTTCAAA
>JARVGQ010000804.1:13271566-13287484 GCA_031762355.1 Hypsolebias martinsi | reverse complement strand
AAAAAAAGGCAAATAATTACATGAAAGTATGTTTTGGGCAGCTTACAACAGAAATTCATTACAGATTGTTTTAGTTTTTAGGGCTTTTGCATTGGTACAATACTTTAAAGTGGATAAGTAAGAAGAGATATAATTAGAAAAGACTATAAATCTAGGTTTTAGCATGGAGAGTTTACAGCTGTGGATGTAAAATTTAGCTAATATTAGTATTAAATTCACAACAAAGATTTTCTTACCTGAAATATTCGAACAAAAAACAAACAGTATAGTTTTAGCGTCAAAAGGTAGGCCAATTTCTAATTTTCTTTTTACATAGCCTACAAGAAGATGTCTTTCCAGAACACTACTACGTCTGATATAACAGTTTGTGCTAACGTTCCATGATAGCATGTGGGCGGGGCAAACCGTTGCCATGACAGCCACAAATGACTTCCCATCGCCTTCACCAAGAGGCAGTGCGCATGCGCAAAGCAGCCCGAAAAGCCGCACGCGCTACTTCTCGGTCCACAGTCTCTCCTGAAGCGCGGCGGGGGGATGCGCGCGCTGAAGACGCCGCAGCACAGAGATGCCCCCCAGCTTCGCCTCCGCTCCAGTGGCTCAGACCCGGCTCACACCGCAATGGGTTAGAGGGAACATGGCGGCAAACTTTGACACTCCGACACGGGGAACGGCCGCTGGCGCGCGCGCATCAACACGGAGACTTGAAAGAGGGCGATAGGGGAGAACCTGCTTTTGTTTTCTGCTTCCTCTTCTGCTCTGGCTTGGAGAGATGATCACGGAGCTGCTGTGCACCGCCGTGGCTGTGGGTCTCTATGTGAACACGCTGGACGCAGATTTCTGCTATGATGACAGGTAGGTCCCCCCCACCCCATCCTCTCCTCCTCCCACTCAGCTTCCAACATCCATCCTGCTTTTAGACACCCATGTGCTTCTGTCCACTCTATTTTTGTTATTATTTATTGTTATTATTGTCTCCAACCTCAACAGCCATGACAAAAATCCACAGGTAGATTCAGATCATTCCTTAAAAACTGAAGAGGCTCAACATGATGTCAACTCTGACTTTATACTTGAAGTGATGCTCTTTGTGTTGATGATGGAGCGTGTTCTAACAAAGACTCTCACTCAGGGGAATAACGCTCATTTAAATTAGCTGTGAAGACATTTCAGCGGTTTCTTGTTTTAGAGAAATTTTAGGCAAAAAAACATATTTAATACAAGACTATATTGAAGATGCACAAGCTCATTGCCCTGAATTATCTATCACAATAACCTGTTTGTATTCACTAATGTAATAACTTTTTAATTTTATTCAATCAGCTATATTTATTTTGTATAATGTTTTTCCCTCACTAAAGCAACTCCAAAGTTGTCAGAAGATATTCAGTTCACAGCTACAACGGGAAAAATGCAAACATGCATAATTTTTTTTTAATTTTTTATGATCACAAGATTATTTTTGCAATTAAAAAGGCCCACTAAACGTAGATCAAATAAATAAAAAAATCTGATAAAAGAGATTAAGCCTAATCTGAAGGTTAAAAACAATAGGTATAGACAGTGTTCTACAAATGAGAATACACAAACACCAAATTTGATCATGAAGTGAAGGGATGTGTTTTGGTGAAATGCTAAACCCAGTCTAAAAGAAGATTTGGACTGGTAGTTCTTCATTGACGTGAAAGGATGAAGAGTTTCAGTCTGTCAAAACTAAAATTCATCTTCTATAATAAAGTGTTAAATGAAAGGGTCAAAATATTGTAGAAATAGTTCCGATTTGTGCATTAGCATCTTGAAGAGACAGTGAAACCGTTGCATCTCTTGTCTTTCACCTCTCAGTTGGAAGAGGTTTTCTGGTTAGCATCTCTAGACACCGTTAAAGGTCAAACTTTCTCGTCCTTGCGTTTGAAAACCATGGGTGACCCCGCTGAGAGCGTGTGAAGCTGAAAGGACGACGAGCGATGGTTTAGAGAGGACACATCCAACCTCAGCAAATATTCCAGTAAAACGCCCAGAGGTTTCGCATCCATCAGCGTCGTCAGCGTCGTCAGCACGTCTCTGTGCGGGTGTCAAAATAAGCCAGTTGGCGACAGATTACCTGGGACACTGTCCTGCCTGATTTAGACTTTAGTGAACGTTCAGAATCTGCCTTCGCTGAGTATCCATCAAAGTTACCATGGTAATTTATACTCTAGGGGACAGACTGGTGTTTTGGTCCAGTGCTCTCAGTTGGAGGAGGCTGAATAGCAATCAAAGGTCGGACCTTCTGTGGTCGTTCATCAAACACTGTCCTTTATAGGGTCAAAAGTGCTGCGCTCCCTGTCCCTTCCCTCGGGGACTTGGGGAGAGTTATGAGCTAAAGGTTATCACAAGAGGCAGATTCAAGTGGGAAAGAGTTCAACTTATGACTTGTTTTTCCACATTTCTTCCCTCACAATAAGATAGAAACTATCTTCTGACGGTTTGCTGCTGTAATTAAATACCTTTTACTACACGTCACGTAGTTCCCAGACAAGATGGTGGCGCAGATAAGTCGTTTTGCAGGCGGTTGAAGTTGTGGGGATGCTCTGGCTGGCTTCTGCTTATTCAATCATGTCAAGTGTTTTTCCTGGGCACTGCTTTGGGCTTGGCCAAGCGCCCCCGTCGGCCAGCCATAATCCCAATGAAAAGCCCCTGCGTGTGAAATGACTACGTTTTATGGGTGCTGGGAGACGACTTGGGCCAAGCCATTTTTTGATCTGAAAAAAGGAATCAAGACATGGTCTGCTGGTTTACAGCTGGGCTTTTGTTGGGTTTAGCCACATGTGTAGGCATACTTTTTTTTTTTACATTTAAAACTTATTCACAGCACTGATGTTTGATTGTTTGCTTAAGAGTGTGGTTTATTGGAAAATCCATGACCTTTAAAGCCTCCTTTGAATACCTATATTTGTCAAGACATTTAGGTATTGGTTTATTAACATCACCTTTTGGCTAATGAACTTAGTCAATGAATGGGTCCTGCAACTTGGATAACAAAGACAAGCACCAAAAGGAGATAAAGGAGTCCATGCTGTAAAATGATATGCATCCCATAAGTGGCTTTCAGCATGCACGGTTGTGACTCTAGAAACATCTGTGACCCCACTAACATCACAGCCCAGAGTCACCGCTCAACATGGAAACACATTATAGCTCCCTGGGGGATTTATTAAAATATCTTCCCTCGTTGTCTCAGGCGAGAAAAACAAATTCATTTCTGGGCTTGGATCAGTTTGATGATTAGATTTCACTTACTAGTGTGAGGTCCCCCCCCCCCCCGAAAAATAAGTATTGAAACAATGTCAATTAAAAGTCAGAGTAGTAGAGAGAAATGGCAAAGCCCTAACAAGGGATCACACTGTTGGCTGGTTGCAGCATCTGTTCCCTTTTTAGCCTAATGTTTGAGGTTGACCAATAAATGCATCAAAGATGTAACGGTCTCCAAGAAGTGCCCTTTCATCGTAGTTCAAACCACAGGGCTTTGACTTGGAGTTTTAATGCATTGCCTTGACTGTTAATTACCGTACACACACACTGCATAGCACCCTGGAAGATGAACAAATGTATAAACATTAAGCTTTCTTCACTCGCCTCCTTCTTTGCAACCTTCACAAATAAACCTGTATGTGGCCACTTTATGAATACTGTATGCTTAGTTCAGAAAGGCTCACAGCCAAAAGCTGCAGAGATAAGAAAAGCAATAAATTCAGCTCATCTGGAGCATGCAGGAAGTTTCTGTTTCTTTGCTATTAACCACTAATCTGCTTGCTCTCATTTGCAACTTAAATGTTACGACTTTTTATAGTCAAGCTTGTTTTGTCATTAATTCCTTTCTCTTCCTTTCTTTTTGTTTCATTTCCGTTCCTTGGTTTTTAGTTTTATGCCAGCAGTTAAGAGCTAGTGAAGCAATCACATTTCCTAGTGTTACCATTATCACTATTTTGAGCGTCTTTGTTCCTAATTTGATGTCGCTAAAGAAAGAAGTTAAAATAACCTGTATCATGGGACAACCTTTTTCAGAAGCCAGTTCCAGTGCAATTATTGCAACTATAAAATATTGTCCACCTGCAAATGTAATAAAGTGTGACTGAAAATTCCAAGTTTTAGGGACATACAGTGTTGCTACTTTGTAATGCTACTATCATAAAAAGGGCTAATTCCCCCCACCCAGCCATTGATGGGAATGGAGAAAAGCATAAGAGTAGTGCTGACTCTGTGTTTCCTTTCTGAATTTATGAGTTTCAAGTAAAAACAATAATATGGAATGCCCCCCAAAAAAGTAATTCTGTCTCTAAGGGTGCATTCACACCAGCTCAGATTGTCCGCTTAAATCAAACTCTAGTCCGTTTGCCTAGAAGTCCGGTTTGTTTGGGGAGGTGTGAATGTGCAATCGAACTCTGATGCGGACCAAGAAAGTGAACTCTGTTCCACCTAAAAACCTAGGTCTATGTTCGGTTGAAGTGAACTCTAGCGCGGTTCACTTGCATTGTGAATGGAAGAGGACCGGAGACTGCTCCAAAAGCAGGAAGTGGACTACAGCGCAGGGCATTCTGGGTATGTAGAACCAAAACAAACACACATTTCTCTTACCTCATAGGAGCCATCTCAGCCGCCTTGTGTAAAAAACATTCTCCATGATCTTCTGCCTCATCTTCCGCTCATGATGAGTCCATGGTTGAATAAAGTTTGTTTGACACATGAGCCACAAACAAAACGGAAATCCTAAAACTGCTAAGATTTGATGCCACTCCATTTTTGTTTTTATTTCCAGAAGAAGAAGTGTCTTCTTCAGAGGTTTTTGTCGTTTTCTTCAGTAGTTTTTGGTGCAGCGCCACCACAGGCGAGGGGGGGGATCAGTTTGACTCGATTAACTCAGTGCAGTGTGAATGCGAACCGCACCAGCTGAAAATGTAAACAAATGTTCCGAATATTGGTCCCCAGTCGAACCGAGTCTACCGGACTATCAGGCGTGAAAACGACATACAAGTCAAATTCCTGACCAGCCCCGATGTCAACATCCAAAACGGCTGATTTTCACATGAAAAAACTTTTTATTTTAGTTTTTGGTCAGGTTGCATCTCATTAATACAATAAGACAGACAACTAGACTATAAAGTTGGGTTTGATGCCATTCCCAGATGTGGATTTTGAGTTTAATGGAACACATTATGAGTAATCGGGACAAAGGGTATGATGAGATTCACCCTTGGTGAGAAAAGAGAAGTGATCCACTAAAACATCCAAACATTGAGGATTAAAAATGAACAAAACAGAATGGAGCATTATCATTTTTACCTGAGCTTATCTTCAAAACATATTATGCTTTTTCCTTTGCCTCGGTTTCATGCTGGCGCCTATCTCTTGTGGAATTTGGGATGGTTTTGGCAAGAGACAGGGTGAACCCTGGACCAATTGTCAGTTCATCAGGCCACATAGAGACAAACAAGACTATTTATTACAGAATACATTTGTTCAGTGTTCCTCATAACTCAGAGACAGTACCAAACAGGAATGCAGTTGTACAGTAAAACTGCACACTGCTGCTAAACTAAATACTTCTAACAAAAGGACAGACGTCACCACTAAACCTGATTTTCTGATAACAGCTTGTGTCAAAATCTTTATGAGCTGGCAGTCCTGGTGCGCACTGATCAGTTTCATCCCACTGTAGGAAATGCTGCCAGGACTCCCACTGCCTCGAGTGGAACAGTCATCTAAAACACGTGGCTCACTTTGTGTTGAGGCTGTTTACGAACGGAGCTGATAAATATTGAGGGGAAAAAGTAGGTTAATAAAAATTCCTAGGGAAACAAAAATTTGGAAGTGTGTTCACAGTAAAACCAAAGTGAAACAGCAATTCAGGAGGATTATAAGTGCTCTCAGCATTTTAGTTTGCCTGAAGATAGTGTTTAAATGAGCTGTATGGTTAAAACAACCAATGAGAACACTGTTGATGATTCATAATTTGAGATGGTTTAGAAGCTTTTAACCAGATTAGTGTAAATACTAGACTGTGCCTTCGAGGGGAAAGATGCAGACTTCATGAAAAAAGTGTGGTTTGGTGGTGAAAGTACATTTCTCTGTGCATGTGTCATCCTTCATCTTCTCTATCCCACTGTATTTAAGCATTAACATATGCTTTCACTCCCTTGGTTTTGATGTCTTGTTTTTTTTAGCCATTTAAGCTTCCTAAGTTTTTGGCCAGTGGGATTAACTATCTGTGAAACTATAGAAAGACACTAATAAATATTCATGTATTGATTAGTGAGCAGACATGGCCAACCTAAAACCCTTGTGATCAAATCTATAACATTCATTATTGTGCATTTATAAAGATACCAACTGAACTTTTCTTGCCTTCCACTTTTACTCAATGCTGATGTTTAACACAAAATGGACAGTTATACTTGGACATAACCCAACTTTATGAAAGTTGAGTTTAAATTAGCATCTGTTCCAGTGAGAGCTGGAGCTTCCATTTTATTTTGCTTTAAGTTTTTGTTGTAGCTAAATGTCTGAATCTCGTGAGGAACCATTGTTGACCCATTGAGTACTTAAGTGTTAACGTTACACCAAAGTATACCCAAATGATTTTGTGTGACCTAACACTTCATTACAGAGCACATGTGGTTTACCTACTGGGCCAGTCGCGATAAACAATAAATCAATTAATCGTAATATAAATAAAAATTATCAACTTCATTTTCCTTTATCGGCTTTATCATTTCTTCGTGTCTCTCTTTCTACTGAAGACACTGGATGACAAAAGGCTCAACTCTGGTGCTCTTCACTGACGCCTCCCTTTCGCTTTAAAATCTGTTAACCATCCAAAATTGCATTTTTGGATTGCAGCTAAGCTCTGAAGCTAAGCTAACAGGCCGACCTCGGGAAAAATCTCAGTCTTGTCGAAGCTCAAGTTCATGGTTGAAACCCGTGCCTTTATGTAAAAAGTTGTTTTTCTCTGTAAAAAGAAGCTGGGAACTTGTTTACTGATTTTTTTTATTTATTAAAAGCTTTGTGTGACAAATGCTATGCTAAAGAGCTCAAACCACACTGCGTGCCCGCCATTTTGAGGACTGAAAAACAGGAAGGAAAGACGTCAAGGGGCCTCCCTCCCATTTTTCTTAGAGACACGCTGCTCGTTCCCTCACTATCCATCCTTCGGTTCAAACATTCTTCTACTGCCATCCGGTGGTCAAAAAAGGTACTACACACAAAACAAATTAACCAGCATTTCTTCTTAAATTTGACAATAATGACCAATTTTTGTCAAATTTCCAACAATATTATCATTTATCGAATAATTTGTGAGACATTTAATCACTCAGCAAAATTTGTTATCATGACAGGCCTACCCTTTTTGAACTTTCAAAGATGTGTGTACCAGCCTAGTTCCATCCTCACTTTAGTTCTATCCAATCTAAAAAAATACCACTGCGTTATTTATTTTAAGTTTGTCTGCCTTTACCTCATTGAATCTCAGTCACACGGAGACAGTTGTAGCTGCTGCTAACCTTTGGCTGGCCCTTTCACTCTGCAGGCCACAGTCACTGCGCCTGGCTGCCAAAACACAGCCACTAAACCTCCGTCCTATGACGACCCTCCTTGTATACTCACCATATGTGTATTCCTAAACAGTCATACCCACAGCTGACTTACAATTTTTCTAGTGATCCTTAATATTCATTTGTCATGCAGGTTTAGAAGGATGAAATGCTCCAAACTGTGGTTAAATGCTGTAAATAGTTGCTCACAGTTTCTATTTTGGTCAGCTGTACTCTTGTTTGTCACTTTTTTTTTTTTAACTGAGACCTTAATTGTGTTTAGGAGCATTGGGTGGACTTTCCACCACACTGCAGTAAAAGTGACATTGAAAGCAAAACGTGTTTTGTGCTGTTGGGTTACACTTAGAAGCTGACTCCTCCTTTCTGTATTTATACAAGGAGGTGGTCTCTAAAGCAGCTTATAGCAGTTGTGGCGTAATACAAAACCAAACACAAGCTGAGGATTACACTAATCTTGAGAGTTGGACTTTTTATTTTTGTAATCAATAACCATTAAGTATCATCTTTCAGTGACTGCAGAGTTTTCTTTCCTCTTTAGCTGAGAACAGCTGTCAGAACAGAAACTCCAACATGGCATACTTGACAAAGCACTCATGTTTCACGACACAACATCAGTTGTGACTTTGAAAAGTGAGTTCTAACACTGAGCAGCCAGTTCCTTCGAATGTGAAAGAGATCAGTTTCTGGATGTGGAAGCGTTTTCTAATGTGCGCTGACCACAGACAGGCTTTCCCTAAAGAGGGTGAAGCTGTCAGGGGTTGAGAATTTGAACAATCACTTTGATGGATTTGTCTCAATCTTCACATTTGTGGTTGGCATGATATGTGAGCTCTGTGTGGAGATTTCTCTCTCGGTTTTTGGTTTTGGTGAAGGTTTTAGTAGGTGCAAGAGGAGAGCTTCCTTGGTTACCACCAAGTCAAAGTAGAAGTCAGCTATTTGCAGACACGTAAGAATTAA
The DNA here is from genome assembly GCA_031762355.1 of Hypsolebias martinsi. Taxonomy (NCBI): domain Eukaryota; kingdom Metazoa; phylum Chordata; class Actinopteri; order Cyprinodontiformes; family Rivulidae; genus Hypsolebias; species Hypsolebias martinsi. Next base: position 13,278,941 of record JARVGQ010000804.1, on the reverse strand, counting down.
ATGAGACCAGCTGTCCCTCTGGTGTGTTCATCATCATCCCTAAGATTGCAACTGGTGAGAGTAGATCCATAGCAAACAAAATAGTTAATCTGAGAACTAGACAAAAGGCATTACAGGAACATCTCGACAATCTGTGACTTCACTAGAGAAGAATCTGAACGACCTACCACACCAGTTTTACAGCATATTTACATAGGAGATGGATCTGAGCTGATAATATTGCAATGAGCACAACAGCTATTTTCGCCTTGAGTCCTAAGTTTAAATCTACCTGTATGTGGGATTTATGAAAGAACTGAGGTGAACTTGCCACTATTACACCATTAAATCGCCATGTGAGACAATAAGAGTTGAAACAGTCACTGTGTGTAGCGCAAAGCCAGCATCATGGCTCATGGGCAGGATATAGTGATAACATATGGACCTATTGGCCATGTGATTTAGAGTAGGAGATGATTAGTATAACTAATCAGTATTTAGAATTCCAGAGCAGCCAGAGAAATTCACACAAGCAAAGGATTGAAGGAACATGCAAATTCTAAACAGAGCATGCAAATTTCTGCTGAAAGGCCTCGGGCAAGATTCAAATCAGGCGTTCTGACTGCTAACCACTGCATCGCACTTCTTGAAAATAAGGCCCAACATCATGCCATGTTGAGATTTGAAAAATACAAGTTACAGTAAAACGCTGTTGGATGCGCTGCAATTTTGGAACTACATAATAAAGCCTAGACAATGTTTGAGATAAATATTTAAAACTAAAGAAGCAACTTTTTCTCTCACTGCCTCATGTTTTAGGCTGAGCTGTAGGAAATGGCTGCAGAATACAGGGATAAATAAATGTGTTCAGCCATGCATTTAATATAAGGAGGTGAGAATGTTTTTATCATTCAAGCTGTGCTGAAACTCCCATTCATCTCAGCGTGGGATTATAATTTCATGTGCCAAACACCTCACAAAATACCAAGATTCATTAGCTCAGCAACTTTGGCACTGAAATTTAGCTAAGTGTCACAGAAACCCTTTCAATCTTTAGTCTTGGCTACCTCTACTTGTAAAATATTCCAATATGCATAAAGAATACTGGGTCAGAACAGGGCCAACAGCATAGTACCTGGTGTGTGCTGTGTGGGGGAAATAATTTTGTGATTTTCACCTCGTAAAACCTGAGAGAGGCAGAATGTGAAAGCCGGTGTGAGGCTTGGGGGATTTAAACTCCAAGATTACACGCTAACTCTGTTCCTGAGATGAAGTGGCAGTGATTTGTCTTGAGGCGCAAGCGCACTTTTTTTTTAAATTTAATCTAACAATGTTTACCGATTTTTTAAAATTGGCTTTGGTACTTGTCCCTGTTCTGTTTGCATCTTCCGGATAAATGCAGGAACGACCCAGCCACTAGTTGAGCTCTGCAGGGATAGATAACCGCTCTCTGTTTCCTGTTTCTCACTGATATGTGACTAAAACTGGAAACCAGCCTAGATAATTCAGATAGAGGAAGTGTGAAGGTCTCAGGTCTGCTGAGTTGTTTAGCTGATCTCTTTTTTTGTGGTACAATAGAAAGTTGGTGGTGACAGAAGGTGGTGTGATCACTGTCTGAAAATGAAGGCAATTTGTGGTCATGTTGATTTTTATGCTTATCCATGTTCGTTTAGAAAATTTAGATGTGCAGTGTCCACCTTTACCACAAAGACAAAGGTTTAGGTTTAGCATTACCTTGCCTCCTAACTGCTGAAATGCCAAGTCACTCAGTTTTGGATCAATTGGCAAGACATTGGTTTATGTTTAAATTGTGCTTTCTTTAGGTTAAACATCCTTCTCACCTGCACTGGTGAAACATTTAGACCAATTTCTTTACCTATTATGAGGCACCGCTCCTCTGAGCACTGTTCAATAACCTGCTCACCCGCTGAACAAAAGGAAACTGAGCTCTCAATGCTGGTAGAGTGAGCTTGCTGAACAATAAAATAAAAATAATAATAAAAAAAATAAAATAAAATTGCTATTGTAGTAAATGTGGCAATTCTGACAAGAACCTCGATCTGCATTTAAAAATAGCTCTTACTGAGAAGAATCTATCTTTAATCCTTATCTTGGTGTCTTGGTTTGGAGACTCGTTGCTATTCATGGATCAGCTGCCATCAGAAAAATGGATTTATAATGAGCTTTAACTGTATTTTTGTGCCAGATTTTTTTTAAATCTTCTTTGCAGGTGTTTTTTTCTCCTTTAATCTGGGAAACTTTCTTGAGATTGATTTTTAATTTGATGATACCATGATGACATCTTCACTCATCACCATGTTTATTCACTATCAACGTAAGAGTTGAATTGTTTCATTAATATGAATTATGTCCTTTCTACATAACATTCACTGTTAAAGGCACTCGGTCACCCTTTTGTCCTGTGAGGTAACGAATATTATACAAAGGAGCTATATACTGTTGTAGATACCCATTTTAGTAGTCAATTTAAAGGTCACCTCAGAATTTGACTGTCAGCTGACCCACAACACTGTGTGAATTTCATCAAAAGATAGTGATTTGTTGAGAAAAATACTCCTTACACACATCCACACACCCTAAGGTTGTCTCGTTACTATGAAACCCCATCCAGTCAGTCCATCATCTTGTTGCTGACAGAAAAGACTTGGCGAAAGTCTAATTGCCCCATGTTATTCCCTTCGAAACAAAAAAGTTTGTTATTATGATGCTTTGTCTTCATTAGCATGCATTAGTTTACAAGATTGCAATTGTGCTGGTTGTGATGAAATGGGACAAATGTTGGCAAAAAAAAAGCAAAAATAATAAACTGGTTTTGACCAATGTCTCTTATGCATTATAAAGCCCGATCTGGCCCTGATTGGCCACAGACGGCCCAGCCTGGTCTTTTTCGGATTTGGTTTTGATTGCTTTCAGCAGAGTACCGCCGCAATGTGGGTGGGATCATCATAGTAAGACAGTGCAAATCTAAGCTCAGCACTAACTGCACCTCATCGTTTGTCTAGGGCACTGGAGCTATATTTTGCATTGCCATTTTTTCTAAAGAAAAAACGGAGTTCTCTCTATCACACAACTGGCCAGATGCAAGCAGCTGAAGGAATTGGTGATAAGGAGCAGTCAATGGAAGTTTGACTCTTTTATGACATGACTCCATGGGACCAGGGAACTAATCAATGGCCAGCAGTTTGCTGATGCCAGATTTGCCGTGCCAGTCTGGCCCGAATGGAATCCCAGTTTCTGTGTTCTAAATATTAAGCTGGAACTCAGCCAGACTTCCCAATGCCAACACCCAAACCCGGGCAGGTCTTACAATGCATAAAGGTTAAAAGTTGCTCATCATACCATACATGCCATACCAATATCATATACCATACCATACGTGCTTACCCTACCATTATACAAGCAGGGCGCCCCGCCATGTCAACAGAACCGAGTGCCCTGCCTACCAAACCGACCCCCGCTAGAAAACTTTCAGTAAAAATAGTGCACAGACATGTCATCTCTTCCCCCCGTCAGAAAAGATGAGCACCTTGCCAAGGCAAGTAATGCAGGGGACACACTTCCATACCATACCGTACCATATCATACCATACCATAACATACCAGTGTTTCTCCTACATTACTTGCCATGGCAGGGCACTCATCTCTTCTGACGGTGGGGAAGAGATGACATGTCTGTGCGCTATTTGTACTGAAAATTTTCTAGCGGGGGTCGGTTTGGTAGGCAAGGCGCTCGATTCTGTTGACATGGCGGGGTGCCCTGTTTGTATAATGGTAGGGTAAGCATCTCGTTCATGATTTTTGTTGGTGGGTGGTGGTGTGGAGACGGAGACACATCTGAGCTGCATGCGGTTTATACAGACAGTTTTCAAGCGGTATAGGCGGTTTCAGCCTGAGAGAAGCGGCAACCTAAGTGCTGCCTGTAGATTTTTAGCTAGCGCATCTGTATTGCATGCCACCAACTTAGCACTACGTTAGTGCTGGCAGTTGTTGGGTGGGGGGTTCATTCGGTAGGCAAGGCATTCGGTTCTTTTGACAGGGCGGGGCAGTCTGCTTGTATAATGGTAGGGGAAACATTGCATACCATACCTTACCATATCAGCTTTATTTATAAAACACTATATTCAGCCATAGAACCAAAGTGCTGTACAATACAATAAATAAAACAACAAATAGCAAGAAAAAAGTGAAACAAGTAAAAACAGTCCTTTAACACCCTGATAGGGTACTTTATTCAACGTTGCTTGAAAAACCCATTACACTATCACAGAGGACATACAATGTTGTAGCAATGTTAAAAGCACAAATGGAATTTAGATGTAAACAAGTTTCAAATGCAGTTATCATATGAAGATCAAATGTTTAATAAAGAAAAATTTGAAGAAAAAAAATTGATGAGCTAGATCCAGATCCAAATGCTAAAGTGAAAATTCAGTTAAATTTTGTACTGTTTATTGAATAAATGAATTTGTGAATTTCCTAACATGCCTTTTGACCAGCTTGCAGTAGTGACAGATTATTTTAACAGTGTAAGGGCACATAAACATGGTATATGGCCATCACAATCAGCAGGCTTTGCCCATCTTCAGCCTGGTGATGTCTTTAAAACTATACACAATGTTTGACCTTGAAAACAAGCTGTTTTAGGAACTATAACAGTAACAGACTAACCTGACATGAAGTCATCAGAGGACATGGAGACTGTGTAGGGTTGAATCTAGTGAACCTGCCCATGTGATTCCTCACAGCCCTGAGGATCGCCTTTGTCTTAACAATTTTTCCCCTGTTTAATGATAATATTGTGATAGTAGCCTTCTCATTTGTTCTCAGTTTCCACATCTTGCATATGAAATATTTGTCACACTGATCAGTGTAAGCACAGTCACTATAATTATCACCTCAGCCATTCTTTGATCTGTCAAAAACAGTTCATTTGAGGTCCCAAGGCTTTGACATGTCATCTGAAAAGAGACGGCTGGCCTCGGCAGAGATTTGTACTCTCCGATTACCTGTCTAGCCCTGTAATGAAACGGTGAAATGGAAAGATAAACGTTGACAGTTTGAGAAATTCACCTATTTGCTTTCTCGCCAAGCCAGAGATTAGAAGTGCCATTCCTACAATGGTTCTACAAGAAATATGAAGGAGCCTCTACTAGCTTGCCTTTGCACAGTGTCTGCTGACAGGAACCAGTTGATAGTTTGTTTAGTATGAAATACCACAAAATAATTTACTATTTACTACAATTTAGTGTCTGAATGGCTTTTTTCACGCAGAATCTGTTCTCCTCAGACAATGCCAGTCTGTCTCCATGTTTTCAGTTCACATGGTAAGCTAAATTATTTAAATTTACTTTTAACTAAATCTCATATCAGTCACTTTTTTTTCCTCTTTTGTGCATGCACTTAAAAAAAGGGACTTCTTTAGTTAAAAGTCACCAATAACGCATTACTGCATACAAATGTTGTTTTATTGTTTCATGAAACCGTATCTGCTTGTTCCTCCCGTCCATCTTAAAGGGGCATATGGTATTTTTATGATTGTACACATTGCATTTTATAGCTTTGCACTGGACTTTTCTGCTCCATGTAAAGGAAGCTCTATATTTTAATATCCCTGTGCTTAGTTTGATTTTTCTGAAAGCCTCCTTTATGGAAAGGATTTTTTTAGCATACTGGTTTTTGTTCAACACTCATAGGCTGTAATGAACTGAGTTTGTATAAATGATAAAAGTTTTATTGTCAAAGTGTTTCAAAGCTGAAAAAAGTAGTACTTTCAATCTACTTTGGCCTGCTTTCACTTTGTCTATAAAGTTAAGGGTCAAAGAGATCAGGTCTGGGAGAACTTTGTTCCAGTGTTAAAGTTCCCTTAAGGCAAATGGTTTTGTTGTTTTAGCCGTGTTTAACAGAACAGAGATCAAAATTCGAATGGATCTTTGATAATTAGCACAGGTTTTCTGAAAAGAAGAATGTTTAAGGACGAGTTGACCCCACCAGTACTTCACTTTAGCTGCTACTTCTCTTTGCCTAATTCTGGAATGTGACAACTGGTCACGGCAGAAGAAAGGAGTGCTATTCCAGATTGGAGACAGTTATTTATGTGCGCCTTACTTAGCTATTGCATATGCTGCATATGAATCGGATCACTGAAAGCTGTCAAAACAGAACAACAAGCCTCCCCTCCCAGACTGTGACACTGCAGGCAGTTTGCACTGATACTCTAAACACTCAGATTCTTAACATTCTTAAAATAGCTGCTTTTTATTTGGGAATGCAAAGCAATTCTGCTCAAGATTGCATTGTGTCGTTGTAATCAAAGACAAATAGCTTGAGCAATGACAAAATGCTACTTTGTTTGCTTGGATGTTACCTTGGCAACATTTCAGGGCTCAGATTTAGGATTTGTCCACCCGCTCATTGGCAGTTGTACTTGTTCTCGTGTTATTTCTGCAGCACATTAAAAAGAGCAGACATATGATGTACTTAGTATACCATAAAAAAGAAAGAAAGAAAGAAAGAAAGAAAGAAATCCTAATGTATATCTAGCTTCTGCCAAATATAAACAAGATAATTTATTTTTTTCCATTTTTTACTGCAACATAAAGAATGGGTTTCCAAGTAGAACCAAATAGTAGTACTTAATATACTCAATAAATTGGACATATTGTTAGCGGCCAAAGAAAGTCTCAGCTGCATCAAGGTGTAAAAAGAGCCGAGAACATTGTCGCTCCTTGCTGAGCTCTTACAAGCACGCACTCCCTTTGAGTAAAAATTCATGCCAGACACTGTTTTTATCAGGGGTGTAGGAAGTCCTAGTTTTAATTCTCATGTGTAAGATTGGTTGTTGGGGGAAGGGTTCAAAATAATAAGTTTAGGTAGCTGAAGAAACATGATTTATTTTTTAGGTCACTGTGCCGTCACCCACTGCTCTGTGGAACTAGGCCAGTATAACTGAATACAGAAGGTAAAAATATTTTGTATGTAAAGACAGTGAGTTAGAAAAATATATCAAGAGTGCAATTGTGACACCATCTTCCATTGGCAAAGATATTTTAGATAGAAAACACTTCAGATGCTTGATGCCTGCCTTTAAAATTTACTTTGTTAATTAAGTTGTATGCTCATCAAGTGTATCAAGAGTGCTACTTTTTATTTATTACATGTCAGTTTCACTTTCTTTCTCATATTTTTATCTTTATGGTCTGATGGTGTTTATAGAAGTCCAAACGCTCAGGAGTTTTCCTTGCTGGGTAAAACTGCAGTCATTTCAGGAGAAATCCATTTACCGGTAAATAGTGTAGCGTTATTCTAATGTTGAAGCAAGCTCAGAAACAGTTATGCACGTTATTGCAGGTTTAATGTACAGATAAGCAGAAAGTAC
>JARVGQ010000804.1:13240715-13269203 GCA_031762355.1 Hypsolebias martinsi | reverse complement strand
TGATAGCTCTAGCCCAGACATCTCTTTCTACAGCCACCTCGTCCAGCTCTTCTGGGAGGGCCCACAGGCATTCCTAGGTCAACCGAGACATCTCTCCAGCTTGTCCTGGGTCTTTCCCTGGGTTCTCCTCCCAGTCGGACATGCCCAAAGCACCTCCCTAGGGAGGCACCCAGGAAGCCTCCTTACCAGATGCCCGAACTACCTCACCTCAACTGGCTCCTTTCAATGCGTAGAAGCAGTGGTTCTACTCTGAGTCTTTCCCGGATAACTGAACTTCTCACCCTATCTCTAAGGTTGAGAGGAGGAAAATAACTCAAACCGCCTGTATCCACAATCTCATTTTTTTTCACCAATCCTGTCAAGTCTGTCTGTCTCAAGCTCCATTCTTCCTCCACTTGAGGCAGAACTACCCTTTTCTGACATGTCAAAGATATTTTCATCTAATTTGCAGGAAGGTTGATGTTTATTTGCAGTTACGTATGCAATATATTGTGAGTACCAATTCAGTGAGAGTCCATGTGAAAATTTCCAAAATTTATCAAAATGTAGTGTCTCTCTCTAGTCATCAACCTAATGAAATACTGAAGTCTTTAGTGTAGTGCTTTTTAACGCTTTTTTTGGTCACCACTCGTTCTTACTTTTACTGTAGCAGGCATACATTTTCAGAGCACCATAAATACAATGTGTGCTTCTGCAGTTGCACATTAAAGTTGTCACGAGGTTTCACCCTGTTAAAATACAAATCCCTCCACTACATGGCTTGGGGGAGGCAGGCAGGGACCATTTGCTTTATTAGTAATTGATTTACCAGACTATAGATTCATCAAAGTGTTTTATTGACCATATCAGTCAGGAAACGCTGTGACAGAGCTGACGGCCTTTTTTTGCTGAGGTGGCAGTGTCGAGACTGTTGTCAGATCACCTTGTATTTTGTGTGAGCAATTAAAGGGAAGCAATCATTTACTCAGTTAGACGGATGTAAAGGCTCTACAAGCAGTCTGGAAATTTAGATGCAGGAGTCCCACTCTGTAGTTTAGTTTGCAATTTCTTAAGCTACTGATGTACATAGAAAAATGTCAAATATGATACATTCATTCATTCATTCATTCGACCTTTATTTATACAGTCTAGCCTCATTGAGCCACAGGGACTCATTTACAAGATGCATCTCTTAATAGTTGTTTTGGTTGGTAAGGCTTAGAAGTAAATGTAAATTTATGGTAATTTGACAAATGTACTGCATAAAAAATGGGTTGGTCTGGTTTAGAATAGTAACAATCAGTGCCTTTCATAGAAATCCTTTAGTGAAGCTGCGAGCCTATTGTTACTGGTTACCATGGTAACTTACCTGCCCATGATAAATGTGTGATGCTGTAGACACACAAGAACTGACTCGTGTACATATTTTTGTCTTGTTATGTGTAATTTACCATAACTGAGGCTGGTTTTTCATGTCAAGTGGCCTAAATTTTGCCATTACTTCAAGCCAACCATTTTTTTTATGCAAACTACTGAAGTCCTTATTATAGATTACATTTTTCCATCAGAGATTTAATACTTTAAGTAATTTTCTAACCCTATCAGTTACTGTCCTCACTGCTCTTAATGGAAATAAAAGGTTTGCACTTTCACACAATGATGCTTTTACCTCTAATGGATTAAATCAAAGGCTCCTTTCCATTTCTGAACCTGTTGCCATGGTGAAACATTGAATCAGAACTCTGATAATGATGGCTTTACTCATTATCCAAGCATGGCTTTTATTTAGAGTGATTATACTCACTCCAACACTCCATTTAATTACCTCTGAACAGCTGTTTTGGGCTCAGAAAACTAATTAATCACCTCTTTAAATTAGCAGAGAGAATGAATATTTTTATTTTACATTGGCTACTTTTATATAACTTTTGATTTTGCATCTACTTATTCATTTAGATGCCTGTTTCTCATATTGACTGGTCCACTTCTGGTATCATAGTTAAGTTGAATTTTTCCTTATTTAGTCAAATATTTGCTTTCGTGTTTTAGCTATTTCACTTTTGTACTGTTTGCACTACTCCATGTTTTAGGCGTGTTTTTGTTTCAGGTAAGTGTAGTTTGATGTTTTGTTTCATTAAATTTAGGTAAAGTAAGCAGACCAAGATATTTTCTTTATGCATTCTAATTTATGTGTGTAGTCTTATTTGTTGCACAGCACACTTACATTAACCGCAGTTAGTCGTCACCTGCTGTTTTAGAGTTAGTTCTGTTAAGCAGGAAAGGACTTTATAGGCAACATAAACACAAATCTGTTGCCTAACAAGAGGGGGGCAGCCAACTTCCTGTGCTCAGCTCTGTCTGCTTCTCCTTTGAAGCCGTGAGACGCTGGAAGAAATCAGAACGCCCCGACCGTCTGGCTCGAACAAACTGGGGACGTAGAAGAGACTTTATCTCATTTGGCTTTGAGTTGACCTGATGATGATGAAGCTAAAGCAGCTGGTCTGCACTGATGAAGAGGAACGACCCAAAAGTTTGTTCTTTTGATTGCAACAATTAAATCCATAGACATCCATTCATCGGACTGAGAAAAATATTTGCAATTATCCTCATTTTTCATCCAATTTATTAAAAATGTAGCATTAGTATTTATTTTTACATCATATAATGTCAAAGTTCAATATTGGTATTGGCTCTGACCATTGTATTAAAAATCTGATGGGAAATGCTTTTGGAGCAACGAGTTTCTCACATTATTCTAGCACAAATGTTCAACCAACTTAGATAGGAGGGTCAAATATTATGTTGATTTAGAAAATAGTTTATTAAATAAGCAGTTTAGTCCTTTCCCTCACATAGCAGTGTAAACTACAATAACAGAGACGGGAACATAATTGTTAGTTTGGAAACCAAACCACATTGTGAAAATAGTGTTGGCACATATTTAAACTGTGCTTTTTAAAAAATTAAAGGCCAAACATTCTTTGAAGGTATGCATATCACCCACTGCCTTTACCAAATATTTAAACTTACCATAAATCATGTTGTGTTTATAAGGAGCCATGGCCGGTTTGGTCAAACCTTGTAAATGGTCTAATGCCTGATCTAATGCAATTTTGTGATATATCGTGCAAGATGTGATAATACTCAGAATCTACTGAAGACGACACACCTACAGCTCACAACTAATTTTATTTATTTGTTTATAAAATTTGTTCATTTTTAAAATACAATACAAAACAATCCCATAAACGATAACGTACAAAATATAAAAATGATAGGTAGCAGAAAGAAGAAAAATTCTTATTATATCTGCCCCTTTTTTCAAACAATTAGTTAAATCAAAAATAATCTTCAGTAACAGAACAAAATGAACAACTCTTTGTAATTTTCTAAACAATACACATTAAACTACTTCATATATATATATTTTAGCAATTCAGTTTTGATCTGCTCTATTTCTGGAAAATTGAATAAGTTGTAGCTATTTTTGCTTTGGCTGTAGTTGAACTAGATTACCGGTAACTCCAAAAGGTCATTAGTTGTAGTTACACACCCAGTGATTACTGTCTGAAGCTTTCATTAAAACCCATTTAGTCAATCGAGAGATATTTTGCTAACAGACAGACAGTTGACTAACTGTTAAAAGGAGTCAGTTGGCGCTCAAAGTATGTGTTGGGAATGACTCAGCTATGACAACAACTTTTAGCTCAGTATATGTGGAATTAGCTGAGTTATAAACATATTTGTATTTTGATTAGCTGTGGCAGCCATCTTAAAAATGGGGTTAACTCCAAATGTTAACCTGTTCCAGATGTACACCCAACATAGTGTAGTACACTAAATACAGAAGAAGCCCTATCATGTCTCATGGGAATATAAAATACCAAATAAGTCATAAAATCGGATCAAAATCTTGCCAATTTTTTTTCCCGTCATCATCATCATCTCATCCATGCCCGGCTATGTGGAGCACCGTCCAGCAGCAGTTTGTCACCGTTCACACATTTTAAACGATGGAAAGAAACTAATTATTGCATCTGAGCAAGGCAGAAAACCTGCCAAGCTGCAAAAAAGAGGAGCCTCTGCAGAGCCCGGTGTAAATCTTTCACAACCAGGCAGCTGGCAGCAGGACAGAGTTTTTATGAATGCTATCTGGACATTTTTATGCTTTCCCCCCCCCTCTCTCCTTCCACATTCATGCCTCTGTGGTGTGGAACTAAGTGTGGGAAAGTGCCACTTCTGGTTTGGGGGGGGTTATTGTTCTGCCTCTGTTGAGTGGGATGACGTGCCATGTTTGAACACACCCTTAATGATCACTTCCTGAGCTTTCAGTGCAAATATATACAAACTAAACACATACAAAACACTGATATAGAAAAATATTTTAACTTCATTGTGTCTGCTGCACAATTGTTTAGTGAGGCGAAAGGTTAAGTAGGAATTAAGGATTTATTAGAAAAAAATTGGGAACAGAGTTCTGGTGTCTCCTTTTCTCTGAACATCTCCCTCCATCTTCATCACCATCTCCTCATTGGCTGTCATCGCACTGTGGTTACTCGCTGACAGGATCATGGCTGCTGATAATCAGCCAGTGAATGAATCATTGGCGCCCAGTCAGCAGCTGCAATGGTTTAATGGACAATTATTTAGTGCTGAACTGTGATGGCTGAGTGATACTTGGAGTAAAAAAAAGTAGAACGATCTGATTACTTTGATATGAAGGATCTTCATCTTCAGCCAGTGCTGGCTTTAGCTGAGACGTCCTGCCAAGTTTTTCAGCTATGCATCAAAATCCCCATCAGATTACACGTCAACCTCTGACCATTGTGTATATCTGAAAATCTATCACTACTGCGATCATTGATGCACTGATCATTTCCTCACATCATGAGACCCTGACTAAATAAAGATGAGATCAGTCATCGGTCGCAAACTTTTTCCAACGCATTTGGAAAATTTACAAAAAAGACTTGGGCCCCGTCCACATGCTGTCTTTACAAAAGTCCTTTTAGGAGTCGCTTTTGAAAACTTCCTTGTAAACACAGCACCGCTTCTACGAATGCTTTCATCCACAGGAGACACAAAGACATAAAATGCTGCAGTAACTATGCCAGGCCTGTATGTGGTGCCATAACATTATGCAGTGAATTAAGGTTTTATTGGGGATCTGCAACAAAAACGCACAAAATCTAGGGATAACATAGGTTAGGCTGGGGGATTTATTTGTGACATCATAAAATGTTGGGTTTAGGCTGTCAACATGAGAATGCAGCTGTGGAGTTTTAGGATTTCTCCCTCTAGAACCCATTCCAAAAACACCATTTAGGTGCTGCTAAAACACCATTTCCATCTAGACGCAAGGCTGTAACAATAAAAAAATGTGTTTTCAAAATACAACCTTCATGTGTGGACAGGGTCTTAATGGCTGAAGTGACTTTTACTAATTATTGACAAGTTCAGTCTCACCTGAGGAAAACCAGGTAAAATTTTACACTATGGCCAAGAAATGCTGTGGTGTTTGCCCTTAACTGTTTTATTCTTATTTTCACTTTGCACATTACACCTGCGTTAAAATGGATTATTTGGGAACAATCATGCATTTTAAAATTAAAAACTGATACAATCTGATATGACACTATTCAATTCAACCTTTATTAATACAGGTTAGTCTCACTGAGCCTCGAGGGCTCATTTACAAGAGAGACCCCATTTTAGCAAAGAATGATGACAACAGTAGATGACAATGACAACAATAGACATTCTTAAAACAAAGCATATAAATTGAAAAAAATGGAAGAAAATGATGTTAAGAAAAACAAATAACAAAAACAGCTACATTATAACGCAATATAAAATACTAAAAACAGGAACATGTCTTCATTGGTTTTTGCCATGAACTTAACAGCTGTTTGAAGCCACTCAGATATATAATTTAACTTTCAGTTTATTTACCAAGTTTTCGATTTAAGGTGAAGAGCGATGTGAATTGACCAAAATACCCAAGTATTTGTAGGAATCAAACTCAATAGGAACACCATTCAAAGATATAATCAAGGGAAGGACTGCTGGGACCAACTTCCTGGTTGAAAACAACATCCCTTTGGTTTTATCAGCATGTAAGACAAGTTTGAGATGGAATAAATCTGACTAGATGATGTCGAATGCAGATTGCAAAAGTGGAAAACCTTTGCAACTGTTTTAGCGTGACAATAAAAAACTGTATCATCAGCATAGCAATGTAAGGACGCATCAGGAATGATCTGACCTATATTACCTATGTACATTGTAAAGAGGTCTTAAGACAGAACCTTGTGGTACACCATTGTTAACAGTTAGATAACTGAAAGAAGTACCATTAAGTTATGTCAAGTTAATCACTATGATACACTATACTGTTCCCAAGTTCTCCCTAGGGGACAGTATCATGGCTTTGTACTCGGGTTCACTAACATACCATAATTCATTTAGACATTTATTTTGTTAAAAAAAAAGTTTCTCGACAAAGCTCCACCTTCTGTTGTGGAATTGATTTGTTTTGTCCAGCAGCTCTGAGTGTAAATCATTCTGCACAAACCTGAGCTATCAATATATAGTTTGCATTGTGTGACTTCAGCTTCCTGCTGCCTTTTTATGGCTCTGTGGTTAATTAGGCCTCAATATGCTCATTAAGGAAATGGAAGTTTAACAGTTCTTGTTAAGATGGGGGGTGCTGTAAAAGGCTTGGTACTGAAGCAGAGCAGATGATGATGATGATGACGATATTACTAAAAGAGGAAAAAGAGCTGAAAGATGATCATCCAATTTCATAAAAAGCATAAATGAAACAAAAAAATGTTAATGAAGATGGGCAAGTGGGTGAATGGAAGATATAATGGAGGCTAATGGGTGAGAATTGGATGAAAAAATGCACCAAGAGGTGATGATATTCAGGAAATAACAGCCAGACCAGTGTCTATAATGCATCTGATTATTATCATCAGGGAGTGGGAGGATGCACTCTGTCATAAAAAACTGACATTAAGCCTGTCCTGGTTCTGTTAAGTGATGGCAGTTTGAACTGGACAGGTTTATTATGTGGAGCAGGGTCTGTGCACATGCTGCAGACAGAACAGGACCAGAACCTAAATGTTCAGATCAGACTGATCAGAAGTTTGGCATGGGCCCAAACTGAAATCTGTCATCTCCAGAATGTTGTAGGTTTTATTAGACCTTTTTTTTTTTTTTTTTTGAGTAATTGAATCTTGTAGTCAAGGCTGAGTTTGGATTGGTTACCTGTATGTGAAACCTATGCAAACACAGATTTAAAAATAATAGAAAATAATAAATTACATTCCAGCTTATACGTGTTGCTTTGTGTACAGCCTCATCGACTGATGGGAATTTCTGTAGGAGCTGCTAAAAAACAGGTTTACTGTAAGATTTTGACTGTTCTATAGTAATTATTTTCACGGTCAAACATCCTGGTTATAAATAAAATGAACAGGGTCATTAAACACTAAAATACATTTTTATGATCTTTCAAATCAGAGAATAAAAAAACTCCCTTTGAAGTCAAAGTCAAAGTTGTGGTAGCCGTGGTGGAACGAAATTGTGTACAAGGGTCCCAGTTACATCCAACAAAAGTATAAATTGTAAAGAAAAACAGTAATAAAATCTAAGATATGAACTACATGCTAAAGTAAGAATATGCTAAGCACTAGTAGTACAAAAACAATACGCTGAACAGCAGCAGCACAAAAATATAGGACTTAGTAATAGTAATTCTGTATACATTTTCTTGCCCAAAAGGCTAAAAATGTCCACTTTGTGTATTTTTTTTAATTTAAAAAAAATCAAAACTCTTGTTTAAATTCGCAATAATAACCAAAGTTTGAAGTATTTATATGAAGAAACATGGAGCCTTTGTGACAACAAATCAATTTGTAGCATAAAGCTAATAAATGGCTGCTGCATCATTTTTGATTATAAGTAAGGAAGCTTTGAAGACGTTCTAACACAAATGATTTGGTATTGGTTATAGAAATAAGAAACACACACACACATACACACACACACACACACACACACACACACACACACGTATGAGTGACAAACGATTGCCTTTTGTCTTTGGTGGTGAGTGATAAGGAGATGCAACTGTGCAGCTTTTTCTTTTATGCAGTTTGTAAAGTTAAAAAAGCTGCTTATTTTAGTTGTATAACTATTTTAAACATTTACTATTACTTTATCTATAAAGCCCTTCAAAACAACAAGGTTGTTGTGGTTGAAAGGTGTAATTTTTTATTTTTTTACTGTAAAAATGTTTAGTCTTTTTTTGCAACAAGTGGTTTGAATTTGTTTTCTAATTTTTTTTAAAGAAAATGTAATCAACTAGGAGGTCTCACTTGTGTGGCAAGTATCTTTTTTCTACTTTAAGAATAAAATAAAGCAAATATATTAAAGAAAAAGGGCCTGTTGTGTGTTCGTGGGCGGCCCCGGGACACGGAGATGCAAATCGGTGGTTGTGCGCTCACAGCCTGGGAGGCAGTGGAGTGCCTCATTTACATACTGAAAGGACTCAAACCCAAACACTGAAAGGCAGATAATTTACTTTCCACTTACAGCAGCACACCGATGAATAAAGACCTCACTCTATCAAAAATAAATAAATAAATAAGAAAAATCACCTGTCCATCTTCTTAAACATGATGAAAATCCCTTAAGATTCTGCCTCCCGCATCCAGGAGAGAAGAAAAAAAGAAAAGAAAAAGGGGGTGTATAGGCTGAAAAGAGCCCAAAGGACTAAAAACGTCCTGTACTTAACGGATTGTGAATGAGCGCCCTGCAGCCTGCCTGCCCCACATACGGTGATTGAATACAAAAGACCCCCTTCTGTAAGAGCAATCACTACAGGAGGCCTCTCTGTCTGCGCCGCCGCAGCCACCGACCACAATGGAGCCATCAGCGCAGGGTCGCGTCGACGCACATGTGCTCACACTTGCGATAAACAAAGATGGATACATCGCATGCAACCATTTATTCCTTTAGTCTTTATAGGTGCGTGCTCAGACCCGTCCGGTCCACAGGCCTCTCAGCCTTTTTCATCCTCCTGGAGCAGTCTGATTTTAAACATTTTCATTATTTATTGTCAAACCCGACTCACGCACAGGGAGCTGGATGAGAGTGCATTTGGCTTTAAACCGGTCCTAAATTAGTACCTTAAGGGACAAGACGGTGTAAAACATGGCAGGTGCGGTTTTGGCTGTAAATATTCCTCCTTTTCACACATTCGGGGTATTAAATTCCAAGCAGAACAAATAAAACTTTCACTGCTGATTATTGCGCTCGTCTCCCAAGGCCTCTGTGTCTCTCTCGCATCATTTTCCGCACTGTACTTTAAAAAAAATATATATATAAATAATAGCTCGCGGTGGAAGTACGGTAAAAGGAGGAAGAGAGTTTGTAAACTGAATGATGTAATGCGGTGGGCGATTAGACATATCAGCAAAGAAACAGTTCCACTCTCGGCAGCCTGAGAAATGCAGATTTGCTTTTCCCCAGCAGAACAATCCTGGGAAATGAAGTGATGACAGAGCGGTAGGCATGTAGGGAATACACATTTCAGCCATTAAAATGAGCAGTTATGGCTTAGACGCAGAATGATGTGCAGCTTTACTTCACCTATTTATCTATTTTTTTTTTATTTCGCTTAAGCCTTTCAGTTAATCTCCTTTCACAGGATGGTAGCTCAGTCTTGCTTTGTCTTCGTTCTTTTTTGCGCTCAGCTCTGATTTACAGTCCTCAGACAAAGGAAGTCCCAGACTGGCCCCCTTTTTTCATCTCCTGTGTGGCATGAATGAACAAAAGAAACACACCAAACCTTAATCAAACCCCGAGAGAGACTGACTGGACAGTGAGAATTCAATCCTGGAAACAGGATGATGATGCGTTTTGTGCTAGCACAATCTACGTTTAACGCAAATAAAAAGTAAGGCTCGATTGAAAATCAGCATCCATTGTGTTGTTCCCGGAGGCGTGCTGCTCTTTGTCCTCCCCTCAGCTGCTTTTATTTATTTGTCAGTGCGCACGTTAGTAGTTTCCACAGTATTTTCTCTTTCTGCAGCGTTTCAGTTAGATTCAGTTAGAATCTGAGGTTTGGGAGCCCAGTAGGAACTTGACTTTCACTTCGGATGAAGTTGCTGAGCTACAGTGAAACGAATCAGCAGCAGAGTCCCACGGGTGGAGGAGACTCGCATGAAGTTCCCCATCAGGCAGAGACATTCAGCGTAAGGTGAAACAACTATGACGAGAAATAACTCCTGCAAATCTGCTACGTTAGTGCTTACAGCATATCACGCGACCTATGTCCACCTGAGACCTTAAAACGGCGAAACATCCTTTGTAAGTTTATCGACTTAAGTTGTTTTTGTTAAAAGCGTGTAATTTTTCACTAAAATCAACAAAATAGTCATCTCATGCTCAACAATAGCCTATTATACTTAAAAACAGGCATCGCTCATCCACCACATCCATCCTCTGTGTTAAAATAAGTACAGACTATGGGTAAAAGTTGACTCACAAACTATCACAAACATAAAATTCAAAATGCACGCTGTGAAAAATAAGATTAAAACAAATAGTTTCTGACTTAACGGTCTTAATGTTCTGGACAACTTGAGGATAGTCAGATATCTATTCTTGTCTCTCTCTCCTTGGGGCTCATGTCCAGGCCTTGGGTCCTCCCATCGCCTGAGTACCGTAAGTTGCCTCTCTGTCCTGTGTCTAACAAAGAATCACCATTTTTAATGTGGGCCACCCACCACCTGATTCGAGCTCTAATCTGGGCTTGGCTACCGATCAACTGTGCCACCAAATGTCCCTGACTTCCTCCATCCTAAAGAGTGAGGTCCTGGTGTCCCGATCCGAGGGCCGGATAAGGTTTGATGGCAAGCCGCTCTATAAGGTTTGGTGCAAGAGACAACTTCCTGGTGACTCCAGACTCAAACCTCAGAACCCATTCTTGTTATCCAATGGTATCGCGCTAGCTTCTGCCCAGTAATTAACTATGGGTTTTAACGCTAAGTTAAATGCATAGCAAACAACAATCAAAATAACGTGATTTATAAAGACCCCGCTCATGTAAGTCCTTTTAATAAAACACCCCTCTCCTTTGACTTGGAACAAATCTTGTAGATTACACACAATTAAAAATACTTCGAATTTCAGATACGTGTTTTCTTTATCGTCAATTGCTACAAGCCAACTTTCTTTGTTCCGTCTTTAAATTCCTTCCCAAATCAAATTTAAAAACCTATGTTCTGTGGAAAATTCTCCTGAAGGGCTCATGGGCAACCCATTCATCACTCCTAATCCCCCCCGGAGAGCGTCGTGTGTTGTAGTGTCCGAGTGTACACAAGTGCTTGCTAATGATCCGTTAATTATGTAAACCTCCCCACAGCCCTGGGGTGTGAAGCCACCTGTCCGTGTGTGTGCAGGTATCAAAGACGTGCACACGCCAGGCCAGTGCACTTACATCTTGGTGGCTAATTACAAAATGTTGCAGCCGGTTTATATTAATAAATTATTAAATCACATCGCACAAGGTGGAACAAAATTGTGTTGTGGTAATTTTGGTGTTATGGAAATTGCATTATATTAGAATGCAAAATGTGCTGATAACTATTCAGAACAAAAAAAAATGTATAAAGGGATCAAATAATTTTGAATTTCTTTGTTTTTTGGTTTATTTTCCAGTCGAGCCATCAAGACAAACCAGGATCTCCTCCCGGATACTCCGTGGACCAACATCCTGTACGACGACTTCTGGGGCACCCTGCTCACCCACAGCGGCAGCCACAAATCTTTCCGCCCTCTCTGCACCCTCTCCTTCCGTCTCAACTACACCGTGCACGGCCTGCACCCCTGGGGCTACCACCTGCTGAACGTCGCGCTGCACGGCCTGGTCACGGCCTTCGTCGCGACCCTCAGCCGCTCATTGCTCGGTGCGGGGCTGTGGAGCCTTTTGGCCGGTCTGCTTTTCGCTTCCCACCCGGTGCACACTGAAGCAGTAGCTGGCGTGGTCGGGAGAGCGGACGTCGGCGCCGCTTTGTTTTTCTTGCTCTCTCTCCTCTGCTACCAGAGACACTGCCAGCTTCGAAGTGACCCACATGGAGCCGTTTGGAGCAGGCGATGGGGTGGCAGCTCAGCTACCAGATGCTGGGGCTGGATGCTGGGCAGCCTGTGGTGTGCAGCTGCCAGCATGTTGTGGAAGGAGCAGGGGGTGACCGTACTGGCTGTGTCAGCTGTGTACGACCTCTTTGTGTTCCAAAGACTACGGTTTCAACAGGCACTGTTCCTCTTAGGAAAGGTAAATTACACTCCGCTTGTAAATTGTGTTTGTTTTTATCAGGAGAAGTAATTAGGGGAGCTATTTGCTGCACGGATGTAAAACAAGTACTTCTTATTCAAGTCAGCTAAACAGGAAGGAAACGTATGTGAGAGCGAAGTCTCCACTTCCTTGTGGCGCTGCCACCAACCACCATAGCAGTAAACAGATGCAAATTCAGGCAAGGGAATCTAAATTAGGATCTAAGCCTCAGCGCATATGTGTGTGTGCATGTGTGTGTGTGCTTTCATGGAAACAGCTCTAGCAGAGAAGTTATTCTTGGCTCAGGTCTCAAGCACTCTTAAGGTGACGAAAGGTATGCACAGACAAACGCGCGCGCTTCTGAGGTAAATTATTTGGCTCATTTGTCAGGTAATCCGTCTAAAAATACACAAACACACACAAACCTAGCATGTGCCTCCGCTGTAGGAAAGCTCTGCAGGATTTCAGCTCCCCTTCCAAACCCAATCCATTTGTGGAGGACAACCTTGACTCATCTGATTACAGGAGTTTGTGTTTGATTGGAAAGCCTCGTCATTCGGGGGCTCCTCGTTTGATCAGAGGAACATCTCTGCAACCGACACGATGGCCCTCATAAGTGTGAATAAAAAGTCCCCTTGGGTTTACTGAGCAAGGACAGTCTGGCTCTGAGTGTGCAAGAGTATCTTTTAATAGCGTTTCCTTTTTGTGGAAACACATATAAATAGTTCTCCTTGCTGTGTAACATTTTGCAGCTTGTCACAAACATCCTTAAATGCTTCTTCGTGTGACCTTCCTGGACCTGTGAGGCTCCAGTATTTGTTTGGCAGAACGATAACCCACAACTGAAGTGTTTGCACTCAATGGCCCAGAGAGATCAGAAGTCAAAGGCAGAAGGGCTCCTGTGTGTTTGGCAGACGTTACCGTAGCAGATACATCACACCTGTCTTTCCAATCTTACTCTCAAAGTTTAGCAGCTGCTGCTAAACTGTAAGTAGCAATGCAGCAAAGGAAATGCACTCTGGGTGGCGTTTGTATCTCTCTGCATGCGTGGGTTTTCTCCAGGTACAGGTAGTCCTCGACTTATGACGTAGATTCGTTCTCACGCGTCGTCGTAAACCGAATTTGACGTAAGTCGGAACGTAAGTAAATACACGTGACATACCTGTTTTACCAAGCGCCTAAACTGATTTTTGACGTAAGTCCATGGTGATGGCCTTCCTTTTCCTCGATACACTGCCATCAGAAGAGTCCTCCTTGCGTTTTGGGAGCCATAACGAAGGGCTAATGAAGAGCTAATGGCCGGGATGCTAGTGACGCCGTCCTCCTCCTACAGTACTGTATTCCTCCGCCGCTGCACTGCGTACTGTATTCTTCCGCTGCTGTGCCCCTGCACCGCCCCTGCACCGCCACTGCGCCCCTGCACCGCCGCGTTATGATGTTTAACATCATAAACCCGTCGTAAAACCGATGTAAAAACCGACGTAAAACTGACATAACCGCGTAACGTGAATAAGGGAGATGCGTCGTAACGTCGAAACGTCGTAAGACAAGACCGTCGTAACTCGAGGACTACCTGTACTCCGGTTTCCTTCCACAGACCAAAAACATGCATGTTAGGCGGAGTGGTGACTCTAAATTGTCCCTAGGTGTGAGTGAGAGAGTGAATGGTTTGTCTCGTTTGTCTCCATGTGTCCTTGTGATTGACTGGAGACCTGTCCAGGGTGTCTCGCACAGCAACTCCTGGACCTGGGCACCCGTGACCCAAAAAGGAAGAAGCGGGTAAAAGATAATGGATGGGTCTGTACATAGAATCTAGTGATATCTAGTAGTCAGATTTGGTCATTTATACAAACAGCGACTGAATATCATTTACCAGTAAGGCCTCCTGTAAAGCCAGTTTTTATTTTGTCACTTCATAGTTTAGATGTCCAATGTTTAGTTTTATTAACCTTTAAATTGCTTGAAAGACACTAAAATTAAAATATACTTTTTGTATATTTATCAGTAAGTGGAATTAGAAATGTCATTGTCTTGCCCAGAGGTGGTCACTCCCTTTTTTGCCAACTCATCAGTCCTTGATGCCAAGCCTCTCCTGTTCCTCTCACCACTGTAGGCACATCTGGCTCCTTTATCGATTCGGCGGTGGTTTCGTCTCGGTCCTTATTATCTTGGCAGGGAGCTCGTTACATGCTGAGGCCAGCCATGGGGGCAGTCGTTTCCTTGATTTTAAGCCAGATGTCTGTGGACGCATGGGAAAACAAAAAGGGACAGGGATATTGAAACAAAGACTGAACAAGGGAGAGGGGAAACTATGCTCTCACTTCCTTTCCTTTATCTATTCTGAGCCCGTTTCACCCTTGATGCCTTTAGAGCACACTGGGAATGGAAGACTTCGGTACACCTGTTTTGTATCCTACACTGAGACACAATTAGTTTGATGGAATTGGTTAAAAGGTGGAGACACAGCACAGATCTACGGCCGAGTCGATGTAAAATCATTGTAATCAATTTGCCTTTTAATAGTTCTTCCTAAAACAAACAGTCCTAGACATAGCATCCATTTACTACCACACAAAATGCAAATGTTCTGAAGTGCAGCCGAGGGGACAGATGTGCACCCGCCACTGCCTCCATTTCTCATTCTATTAACTCCCTAATCAGATTGAGGTGAGATTTCAAATAAGACGAGACAAATAGGAGAGGACGTTAGAAAGTGATAGATGGTAATGAAGGAAGGTGTGGCGTTAACGCTGCGGCATGTTAGGAAAACAAAATGTGTCTCATTTACCAACATAATAAGCCCCTAATGTCCTTGTTCATCAACACTTTTGGTCTATCGGTAGCAAGAAAATAGAAACTTGTTGATGAATAACGCTCCAGGCATTACACAGCACCCATGAAATCAGTACAGGCTTTGTTAGTACAAGAAAAGCCACAGTCTTAACTGTTCCACGTCAGTTTTGAACGTCTCAGATGAATTGCGGTTATAAAGCTCTTAATCGAAGGCGACAAAACGGATGCGCTCTCAAAGAAAAACAAGACGTTTTCTCACTCTCGCTTATCCCTCGCCTTCCACGCCTTATCAGTCTCTAACTGCAGTCATGCGCACCTGGAGCACAAACACAAGACGACTGAATAGTTCAGCTGAGGCACGTTGGAAACGGAGGAACTTGACGTTGTTCTTGACGGTTTGCAAGTGAACTCTTCATTTGTCTCAATGAGCTCTGCAGACACAAAGATTAAGTTCAGTTTAATCAGCTGACGGCTTGATGAATGTTGGACCGATGATCCTGAAGCAGAAGCGTTCAGCTGTGAAATGACGTTCTCGGTTGCAAGTTCTGCTGCATGCTTTTTATTTAGCTGGTGGTCCTGCAGATGATGGCGGTTTGCTCTGACGTCATTTCAAAAGGAAGATACTCAGAATGTTGTTTGATCAGCTATTTGTGGTGAATAGCGTGCAAAAGGTTTTAATCTATGATCCTTCTCATTAAGTGGTCCCTACCAGCAGTAACGCGGCTTTAATGAAGAGAACTACAGCGTAATTGGGTTACGCTATCAACTCCATCCTTTTAACTGCTAGCCATGCTAATGTCTGATGACATGGAAGACGTGAGCCAAGTCAGCACAATCCAAAGCGCATTAGTGCACTGGGCAAAAAAAAGAGCTGGACGCATGCCTCACTTGGGCTTTCGTCACAATTACGCGTGCCACTGGAGCTGCTCCAAATACTGAACGTGTGCCATAATAACCCACTTTTATAAAGCCAATTAAATGTTTTTGCATGTGCAGCTCTACAACAAAATTAAACAGACAGTTTTCTCATTACAGACTGAATGACAAGATTTTGGGTAAACCTTCTAACATGGTTAATTTTTTTTTTCTCTTAAAATGAAAGTTATGAGAAGTTTAAATTAGGTGTGACTTCAAGGAAAGTTCAGAAGATTGCTCCTCTGGTGTGCGGCTTCATTTTAAACAGCTCATGTTTGAAGGCAGCTGTTTTTCCTGATGTGTTCTCCAGGCTACAGCGTCAAACAGACCCCAGACCCCTGGGATTAATTAATTAAATGATAGTAATGATAAGCACTATCAGACAAATAGAGGTTTATGAGCCAACGCTACATATTTATTTACAAAGTGAAGGTAGAGGGAAAGATCAGGACATTTCATTTAAGAGCAAGCCACTTAAACATCTGAACTTGCAAAGCAACATTTAATGCGAAGGGCATTTTAATTAAATAACTCTGAGCAGCTATATAGGCTTAAAAGTTTCAACTGATATGGAGCCAGCTCCCTGGAATTTCCATAAGACTGAAAATAATTAAAAACAAAGTTCCTATCTGATATTTTATTACAAGTGTTATTGATGCCTCTTTAAAAAAAGGATCAGTAAAGTGATCTGCTACATCTTATGCACTGAAAAGCTAAATTAAAGGTGGTCTACTTTCAGTGGGGATTAATACCAGGAGGAGATATAAATGCACCACTTGATAACATATGTATTGGTAGAAAAAAATATATTCTTACATATTCAGTTAGTTAAAAGGGTAGACTGTTGTGGAGGAAATGATTAGACAGCCAAACGGTAGAAGTTTATTTAAAAGTCTTATATAATTAGAAAAGACTAATGGAAGAGGCAAAGGTACACCAGAATTCAGCAATAAATTTATATTTAACCAACTTGTTGCTTCTAAAACAACCACATGTGAAGTCTTGCTTAAAGCCGGCTGTAAAAGTGCAGTTCGTTGTTGCTGAGTTTGGAAATTTGAAGCCATAAATCACTGAGAAAGCAGACCTGCGCTGCAGCTCGAGTTGGATGTCATTGATTCCTAAATCAATTAAGGAACGATTTGGAAACTGACAAGAAAGCGAGGAGCAGAATGAAGCTCATTTACCTAAATACCACAAATGACTCTCTGGCTGGGGTTTGCTTATCTTCCAGGACCAAGCAGAATTGGATTTTGCAGACAGTTTCCCCTCTTAACTGGCAATATGGGCTCATCCATCAATAAACGTCTGCTTTCTTTGTGTACAAGAGACTCTTATCAGTTATATGCTTTTTTTTTTTTTTTTTACATCAAAAGCCAATATCCACTGTATTGCATTGTCCTTTTCTTTAAATCCCTGGACCTTTGTTATCTTATGGAGAAACAATTTTCTGGAACTAATGTGCATTCATTTCCTGCCTGTACAGCTTACATTTTTCAAACACTTTTTATCTTAAGTTTGTTGATAAGAAGCAGTTTGACATTCACCAGTAGATAAACAGAGTCAAAGGTAGACCACTTTCCCCTGATCCTAGTTATGGATATGTATTTTCTACCATAATCTTACTTACCGGTAGATATGTGCACTGTAAAAGACAATTGAAAAGTTGCTACTTTAGCATCTTGGAGATGATTATCCATTAATACCCGTTATATTAAAGCCAGTATGGCCGTAGATCTTCATATTAGATATTAACACACCAAATCCAAACTCCACTGGTGTGTCTGACCTTTTCATTCTCCTTACGGCTACTCATGCATGTCTTACCAAATCTGGAATCAACCACCAAGTGATGTATTAATAATACTGTTGACACAGCCTATGCTACTTCAAACTTGGATGTTTGTAAATGGATAATTTACTTACAGTTCCAGTGTTCAAGTGTATAAGTGCCACGTGACAAAGGACTATTTTGCAATTATGCAAAGAAATTAATGCTCTGTGAGGTTTTAATGTAAACCACTTCTACATACCAGCACACCAAGTTTTTAAGCTGATTACCAGTTGCATTTAGTGGAGTTCTGACAGGCAAACAGGAACGCCTGCAGAAAAGCTGCTCAAGCTTCACTCCCCTCAGTTGTGACCACAACTAGGTCACAAATGAGGGGAGTGTCAATTTCTAATACTGTATGTGGAAAGTTATTCAAATGTTTTGATTTCTTTCTCCGTTTTGTTTAAGGAATTTTGGATTATCCTTTAAAAAAAAAAAAAACTCTCCCTGACACAGAAGAATTCATTGGCAAATTGAACGTGAACCTCAGCTTTCACCACACTGAATACACACAAACTCAATTTGGAATGATTATGCCATTATATAATTACTGATATGCTGCTTACTGAAAGCAACCATCATTACAGTCCACAAGTATCCAAGAGTGCCTATTAGCTGTTTGAGTAGTGTGATTGCTGGACCTATAGCTTAATCTTTGGAAAAATTCAAATAAAATCCGCAATAAGTGTCTGGGTGAAATTATTTTAGCTGACCATAGGCCTGTCGCAATAAAAAAATGAATCAATTAATTGTACGATAAATGAAAATGATCAACCTCCTTTTCACTTGTCGGGTTTATCGTTTCTCCGTCTCTCTCTTTCTACTAAAGACACCAGATGACAAAAAGCTCAACGCCGGTGCTCTTCACTGACCCCTCTTTCTCTTTTCCCTTTAAAATCTATTTTGCATCCATAATCACATTTTTGGTTCGTTAAAAGCAGCTAAACTGAGAAGCTAAGCTACGAGCTAAGCTAAAAGGCTAAACTTTGGAGAAAAAAACTCCGTCTTGTCAAAGCTCCAAAATTCACAGTTGAAACCTGTGACTTCATGCAAAAAGTTGCTTTTCGCTGCAAAAAGAAGCTGAGAACTTGTTAACTGATTTTTTTATTAAAAGCTTTGTGTGAAAAATGCTATGCGAAAGAGCTCAAACCACACCGAGCATCCGCCATTTTGAAAACCAAAGAGAGACAGCCCATGTCACGTCAAGGGTCCTCCCTCCCATTTTTCTTAGAAACACGCTGCTCACTCCCTCACTATCCATCCTTCAGTTCAAACAGTCTTATACTGCCATCCAGTGGTCTAAAAAGGTACTACACTCAAAACAAATTAAGCATTCCTTCTTAAATTTGACAGTAATTACTAATTATTGTTAAATTTCAAACAATATTATCGTTTATTGTAAGAATTTCACAGACAGTTAATCGCTCAGTAAAATTTATTATCGTGACAGACCTAGCTGCACAGACAAAATGTTGATCTAAGTGTTGATTAATCTGTTTTGCTTTTGTTTTCTTGTTTTTCTTGTCTAGAAAAAGAATCTCAGTGTCTTGCAGAGTCTCTGCACACTGGCTTCCTGGGGAGTGATCCTGCTGTCAGCTCGTGTCTACTGGATGGGAAATAAACCTCCCCACTTCTCCAACTCTGACAACCCTGCAGCGGACTCGTCACATTTTCTCACTCGAACTCTAACATTCTTCTACTTGCCTGCTGCCAATGCTTGGCTCCTGCTCTGCCCAGATAAGCTGAGTTTCGACTGGTCCATGGATGCCGTGCCCCTGGTCAGGTCTTTAACAGACTGGAGGAACCTTCACACTGTTGCATTTTATGGCAGTTTTGTTATTTTGACTTTGTTTGGCCTTCGAGGTTCCACTTTCACAGCAAAAGAGACCAATGGGAAGGCCCATGTGACAAATGGAAAATTTATTACTAATGGGAATGGTTATCATGTACCAGACCCAAACCAAAATACAGATCTGGGGTTGCTAAAAAGCACGCTGAATGGATCTGCCTCACCCCTCCACTGTTCCCCACGGACATCCCTGCCCCCTACAGAAAACCTAGTAGTGTTTTCATTGGGCATCTTGGCATTGCCTTTCCTTCCAGCCACAAACTTATTTTTTCATGTGGGTTTTGTAATTGCTGAGAGGGTACTTTACATTCCCAGCATAGGCTTTTGTATACTGGTTGCAGCCGGTGCAAGAACCTTGTACGTCAGACTGAGGACTCGAGGCTGCAAGGTCCTAATGTTGGGTCTTTGCAGTGGACTATTGCTGCTTAACGGCCTCAGAACTGTTCAGAGAAACAAAGACTGGAGCAATGAGGAAAATCTTTACAAGTCTGGAATCAATGTAAACCCGGCCAAAGGTGAGAATTCATTCAACCTTTATTTATACAGGTTAGTCCCATTGAGCCTCGGGGACTCATTTACTTTGTACAAGAGAGACCTGAATGACATTAGTTTACATCAGGACCCAATATTACGGCTCTATAATCGTGTAGAGCTTTGACAAACCGTAAAGCACTTGTGAATATTTTGTTCTTGTGTTTGTTTCCGGTTCATAACTTTTGACTGACATGTGTCTCCTGTAGCCTGGGGGAACCTAGGGAATGTTCTAAAGAACCATGGCAAGATGGCAGAGGCGGAGAAGGCTTACCGGAACGCTCTGCACTACAGAGGGAACATGGCTGACATGCTTTATAACCTGTGAGTGTTTGAGGCACTTATTCCACCTCCCTCACTTGCGCAGTCTTGACATGAACGGCGCCTGATCCCTCTCATTCATCATACGAAACAGCAGCAGCCGACCAAGAAATACTGACAGAAAAGTACGGAGTGAAGAACACACAGCGGCGGATTGGAATACAAACAGAAACAGATCTAATGCGGCGGGATTTCAAGTGGAGCAAAAGTGCGACGGAAAGAAAATAACTTTCAGCATCCCACGGGGCTCTTTGTTCCTCGTGCGACTGATTTGATTAATCATGTTAGCAGGGTCGATTTCGAATCCTGCAACAGCAGGTGTCAAAGGTGCCAAAACCCACTCACAGATCTATTTTCTTACCCCTCCCCACTTCTCCTCTTAAGTAGGCATAGAGAAACCAGCAAAGCTTCAAAAAGAACGGAAAACCAATTGGAGCTTGTCACTCTTAAAGACAGAAGCGCCATTTGAGTATGATGAATGTTTAGATACTCTGGGGTTAAGCATTACTAAATGGAGTAAGGAACACTTATGCCGCCACAGCATTCGCAGTGTTTTTACGTCTTCGATTTCACCCGTGATCATTTAAATACCAGTTTGTTTACATCATCTCCGTAGTCTTGCAGTGACAACAATGTTCTCCTATCCATCAGAGGTTTGCTGCTGCAGGAGAATGAACGTTTTGCTGAAGCGCTACATTATTACAAGCTAGCCATTGGTAGCCGGCCTACCCTGGCATGTAAGTAGAGTCTTATTTTGCTAATAATACACTATAAAGGTAGTTTACAAATTTTTATTGGAGGCGGTATCAGCAAAAAGTAGAATCTCAGTTATTATTCTGTCATGGCAGGGCCTTTGTTTGGGTTAATTAGTTGCAAACTTAACAGTTTCTTGCATTGCCTGCGTGCTCACTTTTAATAGCAAAGAATATTTTTTGACTGCATGGTTAGCTCGAGGACACATTATTCAGAAAAATGATAATGTTCAATCTCACACTTGAGTGCTTGCGTGTGAGATAAGGGTCCATGTTTTACTGTTAAGGATGACTTTGTGAAAGAGGACAAAGCTCCCACTGCTTTTTCTGTGATGATGAAACACCTTTAAATCTTTGAGCTTTAGCTCAATTTATTTCTATTCCTCCTCATTTCAGATTTATTTCATGTCTTTTGACCTTGATTTCTTGCCTCCATTCCATCATGTTATCGCACATCTTTGTAGATACTCCACATTCTCCATTTCCCTCAATCTTTAGTTTTTTTTTTTTTTTTTTAGCAATTAGAGTTTGATGTTTGTATTTACTGTCCTCATAAAATACTTCACAGGGAAACGTAGATGATTTAGTCATGATTCGATCTGTTCATATGTCTTAACAGTCTAAACCAGGGGGTGCCCAATAAGTTGATTGCGATCTACCGGTTGAGCGCAAAGGTTTTATGGGTAGATCGCATGGCTTTAAAAAATAGAAGTCAACCTGAAACTATGAAATTTGTCACTTGATTGACATACAGGGCAGCCGGTCTGAGGCCCCATTTACACGACGTGAAACCGCAGCTTTTCTGCTGCGGTTCGGCCATTCATTTACAAACAACAGCCCCCATTCTTTCTGAAACTGACGGTTTCTGAATCCAGGTCTCAGAGAGAAGATTTTCGGGGGAGCCCCGCACAGAGGCGTGAAATGCTCCACAAGTGAAGTCACACATGTGCACTACAGGCGGCTGC
This sequence comes from Hypsolebias martinsi, assembly GCA_031762355.1. NCBI lineage: Eukaryota > Metazoa > Chordata > Actinopteri > Cyprinodontiformes > Rivulidae > Hypsolebias > Hypsolebias martinsi. The sequence goes on along the minus strand of JARVGQ010000804.1, from coordinate 13,246,924 downwards.
AGTCAAAAGTTTTTCTTCAACAACAATTATAATAACTGGCAGAGAGCAGAGTGGTTTTTGTGCTACTCACTTTGGACATAACTGATCATACAGATGCTGCATGGGTAAGGGTTGCCAGATACATTTAAAATGTCTTATTTACCCCCTCCTTTTCTGTGCACATGCTCAACACACACCTCAATATCTTTACTCAGCACTTATGACAGTTTAGGTCAAAACACTATCATTTTAAAACCACAGTACAATAGTTCATTATTTCTTATCTGGCAACCCGACTGACACGGAAACTACAGTGTTTTCATGTAAACCTGCTCATTTTTTGTTAATTACCCCCAATAAACATTGAAAAATACTAATGTTCCCAGAGGTTGTTCTCATGTAAATGGGGCCTTATAGTAGGTAGATCACTTTGACTTGGCCATTTTAAAAGGAGCTCGCATAGTGAAAAAGTCTGGGCACCCCTGTGTGTGTTTGATTCTTTTTTTCCTTTCCGGTTGTTGGTTCTGTTAATTTGTGCCTGTTGTTCTGTTAACTATGACACACAGCGGCCTACTTGAACACAGGAATAATCCTGATGAACCAGGGCAACCTAGAGGAGGCCAAACGCACCTTCCTCACATGCGCTGAAATTCCCGATGAAAACCTAAAGGATCCACATGCCCACAAGAGCTCTGTAACCAGCTGCCTGTACAACCTTGGGAAACTGCTCCATGAGCAGGGCCAGCAGGAGGTAAATGTGTCTGGATTAAGAAAAAAAAAATACATTTGTTAAATTTGTGACCATTTATATAATGAGAATAGATTATTTCATGAATAAAATTCAGTTTTTTGACCATTTACAATCAAATGCTCATTCATGATTTAAGATGAGTTCAGCCCCTTTGTACTTAAAAACAATGTCGTTTAATACATTTACTCTAGGCTTTCCTTATTCAAAGGAAAAAAAAAAAAACTGTTAAATTAACTTTCTTCTGCTGCTTCAGGAGGCCCTCTCTGTTTATAAAGAAGCGCTGCAGAAAATGCCGAGACAGTTTGCGCCGCACAGCCTCTTCAACATGATGGGTGAGTTCACGTTGTAAAAATGCAGCAGCTGAAAGGATAAGATTAGAAAATCAGCACCCTGGTGACAGCTGCTTTAAAACAACAACTAGTTGTTGTCCTTGTTTAAAATAAGTTATGAATGGATTCATTTTTATATATGTGTAAAAACTGTACAGTCATGGGACTATTTAGCCCAGTGTTTGGTGATGGATTTACATCTTTGTTACCATTTCAAGCTGAATACTTTGAGTTTTCTATGAGGTGAAACAAACGGACTTTAATTGTTTTTTAGCCAAAGGCAGGACGTAGGCCACCTTCACCACTGTGGACGTTAATTATGTGCTGAGACTTCTTGTCCGTTAGAGGAGAATTAAAGCTAATCTGTGTCATCCATCACTTCTCTGATTTTGTTTTTGCAAGACCAATTACATTACTGGGAGCTCATCCTGATGACATAGCAAGGGGGATGTCAGCGCAAATTCCTGAACGATAATGAAGAGTGTGTTTTGTCAGGTGGCCGGGAGGGGCGAAGGAATGCAGTGTTTGTGTTAGTGTGATGATGGTTAAAGGATACTTTCTAAAAACTGATGTCATCATACTATCCCATTACTCCCAGGGGGGCTAAGGCCATGTCATTGGATCCAAGAAGATCTAAGCTTGAAGAACTGTTCTTTGAAAGTGTTTTCAGCTCAATCAACACTGGTCTTCATGTTGGTAATTTATATGTAAAAATAGCTAAAAGGCGATTGTACTGAGTATTTTTCCATTTATTTCATACATTATGGAAGAGATTAAGTATTAACTCTTTATTTAGTGCATTTTTACTAAATGTAAACTTATTTTACTGTCCAGTTTTTAATTCTTTATTGAGTAATCTGTCACTTTGCTACTGCAACAATGCAAATTTACCCACTGAGGGAAAAAACAGGTCTATTATTTTTACATTTTCTCTGCCACGATCTGCTCCAGCTTTAAACAATGAAGGTTGTTGGCCACACAACTGCTGGTGTAGATACTGAGTCATCCGGGACATGGCAAATCCAAGAAAAGTTCAAAACAAAAAAAAACAACCGGACCCATATTTTGAAGCAGAAGACGTTTTGCTTCCCATCCAGGGAGCTTTCGTTCAAAACATGAAAGCTAGAGTTCCAAGCTTTTAACTGTATGTGACACTTGCTGATATTATTTTTTTTTTTTTTTGGATTGGCAACACAAATTATCTTTAGAGCTCAGAAGTGCAGGGATAAAAAAGGAAAGCGTCAAGCTGTCTTGGACCTTCCACCTAACGAGGAGCAGGAAATCAGCAGTCGGTTCCTCTCAGGAGGGTTTGCAATGAGCTAAAATAAGAAAAGTCTTTGGGAGTTTTGGGAGTCTGGAAAAATGTACTCAAAACTTCTGCAGCACACTGCAGACTTTCAGAATAATAGTTCCCTTTAATGCATTAACAAAAGCTACAATGCACAAATAAGTAACAATAAATAAAATTAATCCATCTATGCAAACCAAAATTTGAGCTCATGTCAATGCACGCTAACTGATTCAGGATATAAACTGAACTGAGAGCCATCACTGTGCAGAAACTTATTTTTGCTTTCTCCTTGACCAAGATTCTCACCTGTTGATGAATTTAATTGGTGCCTAAAAGAATGCACAAAAAAAGTTTTTAAAAGTACCCTTGTACAAGTGAGAGATGGACAGATATAAAACTGTGATAATTGTAACAGAAGCTGCATGTGCACATAAAGTGTGCAAATGTCACCTTTCAACAAAAGTAGTCCCTAAAAGTAGTCCATTTTAAGTTATAGTATTCCGTTTATTTAGCTTTAATTGCATTCTCTGTACAACAGTTTTATTTTTAAAGTGCAGCAATGTTCAGTCAGGTCATCTGGACGGTTTATTTTATTGCTGAGACATTTCGTCCTTCATCCCAAGGACTTCCTCAATCCGAGAAGCCACCAACCAAACAAACTGATTCCCACAAACAGCACACTCCATACTGGGGGGAAAAAAGTTTTCTGGCGCTGAGATCTTAGCTCATTGTGGCGCTCAATGATCTTAACACAAGCAAACTGTTTTTTTTTTCTCCCCACTATGGAGTATACTGTTTGTGGGATTCAGTTTTGTTTGGCGGTTTCTTGGATTGAATAAATCCTTTGGATGAAGGACGAAACACCTCAGCAATAAAAGAAACCATTCAGATGACCTGACTGAACATTGTTGGATTGTATACCTGGATTATTGCATGAACTTTGGTGTTTTTTTCAAAGTAGTTTGAGTTTTTTTCTTGATTCTAATATGAGCCTGATCTTGAGTCGTGCTGTGTGGTTGTTTTCAGGGGAGGCCTACATGAGGCTGAACAGGCTGGAGGAGGCTGAACGTTGGTACAGAGAGTCCCTTAAAGCCAAACCTGACCATATTCCAGCCCACCTCACCTATGGCAAACTCCTGTCCATCATTGTATGTACCATTAGACATACTCATACCTGATTACAGTAACCAATATAGTTATTAATATGGAAGTTTAATGGTTATTATGACTCTTTATCCTATATGTTATTCTTCAGAGGAGCCATACTTTCTTTTTAATCATAAAAAGTGGCAATCAATCAACACTGGTCTTCATGACGAGATCACACAAATTTTCTGAACTCCTCTTAAAGAACGCTTTGCTTTTAAAATGTGGTTTTCCTTTACACATACACGCACAACTTCCTCTTTCCAATATCTCCCCCCGTTCTACAACAAAAACACACGTGATGACGGATGTGTTCACAGCCGAGTCAGGTCTAGATTAGGGAGCTGGACGATGTGCCCTGTGCGACCCTCCTGAAGATGCTTCACCTCTTCCCTTCCTCTGCCTCGGGTACTTGGGAAAGACACAAGCAGCGTGGATGGCTGTGCACAAGCAGCAGCTGTAATCTTTCAGGACGTGAAACCGCAGCTCTCCTCTTGCTGGAGAGATTTGAGGATTTTAAATAAATAGTACACACACACACAGCTCTTCTCCCCCAGGCTCAGGGCTTCAGATTATTACAGTACTTTAGCACACTCCGTTACAGCAGGGTTTAGGAGGCAGGAGATTAGTTGGGCCCTGGACAGGCTTCTAATGCAATTACTCTGCTTCCTTATTGAATCTCTTCCATTTTTTTTACTGTCTCACCTCAGTCAATCAACAACAAACAAGTGAAAGAAAGGTCAAACTGAGTTATTGTACTTTGTGCATGTAAGATCTGGATTAAAATCACCTTTAGTAGAAGAATACTTATAAACCGACCACCTCATTTCTTCCCTATAATAATGCCGTCTCATAACTGATTACAGCTCATCAGCTGTATCCAGATGTTTCACTTACTGATGTGAACTGAACAGGTCTCTTTTGTAAATGAGTCCTCGTGACTCACGGATACTAACCTGTATAAATAAAGGTTGAAACGAATGAACGCTGGTTTTGGCTGAGAAGTTTAATTCATATGATTCATCTCCATAATACTGACACACTGTGTCTTCACATGCGTTTGTCAATACTGTTTTTTGCTGAAATGTAACCATTTACACAAGCACGGAGTGCAGTTGCAAGCATGTCGCACTCTTTAATGCAAATAAATTATCACCTACAAAATACTTCTGCACAGAAATGTAGAACGAGTTCACATTTTTCTAATATTTTCTCAAGCCTCACAGCTCAGACAGATGAAGCGATGGGTCACTTTGCACCAAAGACACCTAGATAATAAGCATTTTCGAGCATTAGCCTCAGTTAGCCTGCTCTGTTGGGTCAGGCCGCAGTGCATCATTGTCCATTTCTAACGATGTATTGTACAACTTTTGTACACTACTTTTACTATGACGACGTTTTAAGGCTCTAAACAAGTATATTTAAGTAGATATCGTAACCCCTAATGTGACAAATTAATCTCCAACAATGATTTTACATTAGGACTGAAACCTTTTTTACAAATATGCGGTGATGACACAGTTTTGATAAATGTTTGGATGGGAGGTTTGATTTCATGCGAAAGACTCAAAGACATTTTGAAATAAACTACCCAGGCCCAGAAATTCCTCTATTCATTTAGAGCAAACGCGGACATGGAAAGAAGCTAATGAGGCAACGCTAATATGCTCAGCCCGCTCATTTCTTACTGAACGGCAAGTCCGTTAGCAATGTGGAAGCAATCAGTGCTGCAGCATGAAACAGGAAACAGGAGATATAGAGCCATGTGCTCACAGGAGCAGGAGACCTTTGGCTGCCCCCCTCCAACACACACATATATGGTTATTTATCTTGAAAGGTTAAGCATGGCTAGCTTCTTCTTCATTAGCATAAATTACCCTCTGATCATTTACAGGGCTAGATTTGTAATGCAGTCAGAGTGTTGACATATTTTTTCCAAATCAGTAAATATAAAGTATTTCATAAATGTGCACTTGTTTTCACCTACATGACATGACACACTTAGCTAAATTCTACAAACAACTACATTCTTTTTATTGATGTTTCCAGACTTCTAATCATAGAAAACAGCTCGATTATTTTAATCAACTGATTTGCATTCGTCTTTTATTTTAGGGCCGGAAGACTGAAGCAGAGAAGTACTATCTGAGGGCAATTCAACTGGATCGGACTAAAGGAAACTGCTACATGCACTACGGTGAGGACATGTACTTTATCAGAGCATTTAACGACAGGCACTCGATCAGCTTGTTGGAATAAAGTAATTAGAGCTGCATGTATCAATACTAAATTATTAAATCTATCAGAACTTAAAACTGCTTTTGAGGACTGATTGTAATATAGTACAATTTAAATATTGCTGTTTAAACTCATGAAAGTTTAGTCAGAATTTTGGCAAATCTAAAAACATAATGCCCATTTCATCCCTTATTTGCAATGTGGTGCTTGGAAATTTGTGAACACTTGGAATTTAACATTTCTGCATAAATCCGACTTAAAACATCAGATTTTCACATAGGCCCTAAAAGTAGGAAAAAAATAAAACCAAGTTAAACAAATTAGACAAAAATATACATGGTCATTTACTGAGGAAAATAATACAAGATACATTAGTCCCTCGTTTATAGCAAGGGTTTCCTTTCTCAGCCCCCCGCGATAAGTGAAAAACCGCCAAGTAGAAATAGTAGTACAAGTAGTTTCTAGTAGTTTAGTG
>JARVGQ010000804.1:13218927-13230110 GCA_031762355.1 Hypsolebias martinsi | reverse complement strand
TGCATAAAAAAGGCAACGTGAGGTGTGATGACGTCACTGGGGCGGCGGCCGTAAACGCGAAATGCCGTAATCCGATGCCGCCGGAAACCGAGGGTTACCTGTATTATCGTTTATTGCAATAATTTCTGCGGCAATTAATCGCCCAGCAAAATTTGTTATTGTGACAATTCATCATTGTTATGATTTTTTTATGTCTCCACAGTTGATGACTTTCCTGCTTTGACTGTTTAAACAGAGCAAAGACCTTTTACAGTCACTTTGTTGCAGAAGTTGACCAAAATGTTTATTAGTTATATTAGGCGAGAACACACCAGCTCTTACAATCAGCCATAGTGGGATGTAAACCAATAAAATGTCTTTGTGAAGAGTCCCAGGGATGTGTTTGGAGAATTCTGTGAACATTCATCATGCTGGGAGGGTGCGGGGCTGGGAACAAGTCCATGGTGTGTGTGGGGGTGATGTGTGATGACTAGGAGGGGATTTGGGTGGGTTTGTTTGTTGCGTTTGTTGGTTACTGTACTTGGATTTATAGATTCCCACAACTCGTCCAGATGTTTTCACTTTGCAGCTTAAAAAAAATGGTTCTTTGTTGAATGGGACTTTAAAAACACTCCCTAAAACGGGTTTGTTCGACCGCATGACGAACAGTCATGGACACTGGCATGTTCAAAACGTTTCTTTTCATTCAGTGTGACATATAACAATGCATTGTAGCTAACCCATTCATTTAAAAAATACAGTCTTTGTAGTAAGTTAATTAAACTAATGTAGTTGCTTGTTTGACCTTAATTGGTGTAATACAAAGAAGCTAGAAACATGAGTTTAAGGACATTTAAGAGAGGAAATTGTTTTTGAGTTTTTGAAAATTCTCATACGAGCGTATATACGAGCGTATCTCTCACAAAATGTCTGGCAACATTCCTAAGCGGCATATCTTATATATTTAAATGTTCCTGTCATGTTTAGAACAGAAAAAGGTGGGTTTGAAATATCGTACTTGCCGCCATACACGTCGCATCAATCCAAATATGTCTCACAAAGTGGAAAAAACATAAACAAGTTGTTTCGCCATATAAGTTGCATCTATTATTCGTCACCACTGATGCGTTGCGTTTGTTCTGTGTCACCGCTGACCACCCGGAAAGATGGGCTAGTGTTGTGCCAAAAACTGATTGGGTGTCGGTGGCCATGGGCGTGTGCACGGGAGCACTTTAACAAGAATTTAACAAGATTAACACTTAAAAACAATAATTTGTTCGCTCGAAATTATAGCAAAGGTGTGCCTCAATTGAACTTTACCTTAATAAATTCACTTTAACAGTCAAATTAGCTGCATTTCGCCTGGGTGGCGTGACGAGTTCCAGAGCGAGACGAAGGTGGCTTGTTATGGCAAATCAAGTGTCTCATTAATAGCCATTTTACCTATTAATGAGACACTTGACTTGCCATATAGTGGAGGGCCCTCTAGAGGCTGAAAAAGGTAGTGTTCGATATTTTCCATGTCAGAATGAATGAAATGGTGAGATCTTAGACAAAAACTGGGTTATAAATATGGGGGGGGAAAACGTATATTAGTTGCTTCTGTGTATAAGTCACAGGACTTGCAAATTTATGCAAAAAGGTGCAACTTATACGGCGAAAAATACAGTAATTTCCCAAAACAAGGACCAAGGTTCAATAATCCTGTATCCCCATCAGCTCACCTCCCTCTCATTGTTTCATCTTTTTCTCCTCTCCCGTTCCTTTCCTCAGTACCCAGCTGCTCTGATGAACCTCGGCGCCATCCTCCACCTGAATGGAAAACTCCCCGAAGCGGAGGCCAACTACCTGCGAGCTCTGCAGCTCAAACCTGATGACATCATCACCCAATCCAACCTGCGCAAGCTGTGGAACATCATGGAGAGGCAGGGGCTCAGGACTAAGCGGAGAGGCGACCCTTAATCTAAACGAGTTGGAGGGGAAAGAACCTGAAAGGAACAAGAGGAGGAGAAAAACAAGTTTTTTTAAAGACAGAGCACAGGAGTTTGTCATTATCACAGCGTGCTTTGTAGCACCGGCTGGTTTGACCTAAACAGGAAGAGCACAGCTACGGTTTTATACGTCTGTGTTTCAAGTTTTAGGGAACTACCACGTCATCAAAGAAAATAAACTCTGCAAATGCCTTTTGTTGTTCCAACGGGAAAAGATTTTTCAACTGTGTCATCACAAAGAAGTCAACTGACACGTTTATGCTCTTTGTACCCACGCGAACAAAACCAGCCAACCTACCATTGGTTAAGTTGCATGATGTCCTATAGACGCCATGTTTGGACTAGAATTCCAGTGCACAGCCATCTTTCGGTGCTCTTTTCTAACGCTGTGTTTTTTTATTAGTACACTGGATGAGGGAGCTCCTCGGTGGTGCCAAATCTTGTACCGAGTCTTTACGCCTCGTGTGCCAACTAAATCTATTCTCCTGTGTTGTGTTCATTGTGTCAGATTTTATGTTGTGATCAAATTTAATTTATTAATGTGTTACATAAAATGCCAACCCTGTGCCGCTGCAGCCAATCCTTTCTCATTCCTTTCAACAGACATCAGTAAGGCAACATGGCGATTATCTTAAACTGTTTTTTTTTTACCTCTTTCTTTTTGCCTCTCGGCTCAGGGACGATCAGGAAGATCTGTGCCTCAGAGAGACTTTTAGGTGTTTTCTGATGATTGTGATGTTGGGTTGATATGTAGAACGTGTAGCTGAAATGGTCTTTTGTAAAAGAACAGTGATTCTCCCTTTTTCCCAATAAAAAAAAAAAAAATGATATTTTTTTTTTCTGCTGATTCATTCTTTTCCAGGAAGCAGCTGAACACTTCAACAGCAACACCTGCATGGGTTTATACAGTACAAGTACAGTAGTTTGAAATATACGTTTTGTCAGCGTCCTGTCCTTGCAGACATCAAGTTGTGCACTCTCCTCCAAAAAGATCACAAGCAACCCGTTTATTTTGTGTCTTTTGGAGTGTTTCTTTCAATACATTTTCTATACTAGCTCAAGGTCAGTGTTGCCAAACACCGTACTTGTCACTGTAAAACTCACATCAGTCCAAAAATGTCTAATAAAGTGATTAAAAAAACATAAATGAGTCACTTAGCTGTATAAGTCGCATCTGTTACTGCTGACCACCTGGAAACAAGGACCAAAAATTGATTGGCTGCCACAATGGTGGCCGTGGGGTCACGCAAGGGAGGACTTCAACAAGAATTTAACGAGATTACCACCTAAAAACATTTTTTGCTTAAAATTATAGTAAATGTGTTTCAGTTGAACTTTTCCTTAATGAATGCACTTCATTGGTCAAATTAGCTGCATTTCGCCACCCCACCCAGGCGAAATGCAGCTGATTTGACGTTTGCTCCAGGAGTGCCGGAGTGAGACGAAGGTGGCTTACTGTGTATGGCAAGCCAAGTGTCTCATGAATAGCCACTTTTATCTATTAATGAAACACTTGGCTTGCCACGATGCTCGAGGGCACTCTAGAGGCTGCAAATGGTTTAATAGTTTTCATGTCAGAATGAACGAAATCGTCAGCCAAAAGTTGACTTGTGAATATGGGAAAAACGTATATTAGTCGCTTCCGTGTATGAGTCACAGGACTTGCAACTTTATGCAAAAAGCCGCGACTTATACGCTGGCAAATACGGTACTAAATAAAATAAGATGCAGAGGGCGCTGTCCATATGTTAGAAATCTTGGTACTCCAATCATAGTGGTTTGTATTTAGTCATACAAGATACTTATTGCTAACACATGGTGATATTACAGTACTGATATAAATCAACAACGCTACAGCAACTTGGTGCATATGGTAAACATTTCAGTAAATGACATTTGAATGCACTCGGTCTCTATGGTTGTATACAGTCAAAGCAAAGTATCTAGAGAAACACAATACTATATAGCAAAAAAAAAAGCGAGCAAATTGACTGAAACTACTAAAAGATTTGTAAAACAATTAGGTGCTGTCGAAACAAGCATGCAAACTGCTGTGTGAGGAAAATCAAACCTGGTGAACAGGATGTCAAACTACAAACGAAATGGATTGTAATAATTAAACATAAAAGCCAATAAAGCACGTATCAGGGAAACAAGAAGACGTTGCTGCAAAAGCCAAAAACACAACTCATGTATAAAGTTACATTCATGATTACTTTGCTATTAAGTCACACAAACAATGAAAAAGGCTGAACATATTTATTTTATTCTGCAGATTGATAAATGTGCTTTAGGGAAGTCCAACAGTTGAGGTGTCTGAATAATAAGAACTTTAAACTGGAGGTTAAAAGGCACAAAAGGGATGAAATTCAAGTATTTTTGCTTAGTTTTTCTGTTAGTTTTATTAGAAACAGAGGAGTACACTGACAGTCTGAGTTTATTTTCTGTCACACATAGACAAACAGAGATAGTTATAGTTGGTCTCAAAATCCCAACATGTTCATGCCATCCAATCAAGCACACGTCAAATGATTTGTGATAAAACACTCGATTTAGAGCAAAACAAGCCGTAAATATTTAAAAATCTCAAACTCTCTGACTCAGAACCAGATTTAAACATTAAGAACATGTCAAATCTGTGAGGAAATCTTTTGTTGTGTAATCCAAATACATGTAAACAGACTGAAAGTATCTTGCACAGAGAAGCTCAGTTTAAAAGATTGTCTTCAAGACTGAATCCATCTGTTGTGCTGGTGAGAATGAAATCCATCTGAAATGCTTCACTCAGATGTTAAGATATTTGCTGGTATTTGTTCCTGCATTTATTTGAAATCCGCATAGTTTGATGTTAAACTTTAAATGTGTAACAACAGCGACCTCTGCAGGCAAATTTAACAAAGCTTAGCGCGTGTTTTCTGTACATTTTCATTGTCATTTAAAATTGTGCAGTGAACCATGCAAAATTAGATTAAATTTTAATTTCTCCACTGCAATGCAAGAGAACATTTTTTAAATGAATTTTTCAGACTTTAGTGTTTAGGAATGGCTGTGTCTGTCTGTGTGTTTGCTATTGTAGTCTCTTCATTAGTGACTTGACTTCAGCAGTCTGATAGCTCATGGGATGAAACTGTTGCAAAACCTGCTGGTTCTGGTCCTCAGGTTGTGGTACATCCTAGAGGTCAACAGATCAAACAGTCCATATTCTGGCTGTGCATTGGCTCTTGATTTTACACAACTTTATATAACATATAGGGCCTATAAAGCATCATTTTTGCATAGTAAATCGTGATTGCTTCATTCCAGAGTGGAGAGTTGAAGTTTTTGTGAATCATCACTGATCTGTTTCATGTTGCTGCTGATCTGTTTCATGTTGCTGCTGATCTGTTTCATGCCGCTGTGCTCATGCATGCTCATCTGCTCACACAGACTCATGTTCATGCTGCTGTTCGCCGTTTTGATTTTATTCCATTAGTGAGCATATTTTTAGTTGATGTTTTTCATAGTTCATATCTTAGATGTTATTACTGTTTTTATTTTAGATATTATTGTTGGATATAACTGAGACCCTGAGTACACAATCTCGTTCTAGCACATGTACCACATATGGTGCGAATGACAAAAAAACTCTTGACTCTGACTCTTTTCTATCTTAAGTACTCAAAGTACTTTACACTACAATCTGTGCTCTCTACCCATTCATACAGCACTCTACTAGATATATACAAAGAATAATCAGAGCTTTATCATATTCATACACTGATGTGACACACAACTGCGGCATGTGACTGCTGGTGGAATCGAACCACCAACTCTCCCATTGGAGGATGACTGCGCTAACCACTCAGCCACAGCCGCCCAAAACTGGATTAAAAACTGGAAGTAAAAACGTGAATGACCCTAAGTGTTCTGCTTTTGAGCACAGACAAGACTGAGATTTTAGTTTTTGGATCTGAGCATCAGTCTTTTGCCCTCCTTGGATGGCATTAATCTGGCCTCCACCAGCTCTAATGTTAAAAATCTTGGTTATTTTTGATCAGGACACATAAAATTTTTTTACTACAAAGTAGAACCACCTTCTTCCACCTGTGTAATATCACTAAAATTAAAACCATCTTATCTAAAAATGATGCAGAAAAACTGGTTCATGCATTTGTCAAGTCTAGACTGGACTATTGCAATGGTTTGTTATCTAAGTGTCCAAATACTTCTTTAAAACGTCTTCAGTTAATCCAAAATGCTGCTGCCAGTCTTAACTGGAGTTAATAGGAGAGATCATATCTCTCCTACTAACTCCCAGTAAAATTCTGGCAACAGAAATAATTTGGTTCTATCAATCTTTATTGAAGAAAACGGTTAATTTGAATTTGTGTAAATAAATCCTAACATTGTAATCTGTAATAAGAATTCGGACAGCCTAAACATCCTGCGTCTGCTGCGTTCATTCATATGCAGTTGAATACTCAGGACATATCTGATTTGGATCAAATATGACAAATATTTTGGGATGACTGAGATCATCTACACAACTAATACTTCCATGATCTGCTTTCATAAAATCAGGTTTTCCAACAGTTGATTCTCCAACTACAACCCGAGCTACAATCATTACCGTATTTTAATTTGTTTTAATACTCTCCCTCCATCAGCTAATCTGCTCTTACTGTATCCGTTTGCATATGATGCATGAATGGCAAAATAAATTCCCGCACAAAGGAAAGAAACACAAAAAAGAAAATTCAGGTCAGCCGATAAGCATTAAAATTTGTAATTAAAAGTAAATAAGTAAATCAGTTAACTTACCTTTGCCATACACGTTGCCATGCTTTCCAGCTAGTTGTAAATCAAAGTTATTTTCGCAAATACTGAGTACGTTCTCTGGGTCAGTCCCATGGAAGAGTCTCTGGAATATCTTTTAAGCCTTGAATCCTCTTTAGTAGTTCATTTTTACTTACAAACACAAAAACAAATATAAAAATACAAATAAAGTGCACCACGATCAATATAAAGACCTTTCTTACCTGCAATATATTTACAAGAGATAAGAGTTCTGAATCCTGTATGTTGATATAATGGATTTGTTCAACGGTCTGGTGCTCCGGAGTGAATGCATTCAATGGAATTAACTTCAAAACATATCAAACACATAACATACCATGACTGATTACCCGTTCACACTGCAGTTTGCAAGTGGTACAGTTCAATTTCTGTCTGTTTTCTTTTCCAAATAAAATAAAAAAATAAAAAAATTAAGTTACCAAATCTTAATTTCTTAGTAAAATGTTTTACTGCCACTGTCTCTTTCAGTGACGCCACTGTAGTAAGGAGATACTGGCAGATGACTTTAGGTCAGAGGTCGTAAAGGGAGCAGTCCCTTAATCCTACACGACAATTGTTGTACCGTATTTTTCGGACTATAAGGCGCACCGGATTATAAGGCGCATTAAGCAAAACAAAACAGATAAGTTAAACTTTATTCAACTCATTCACAATAACCACATAAAAATCGGTTTGAGGGCAGTAAGCACAACCAGAATTAATACATGAGGTGCACCTGATCATAAGGCTCACTGTCGATGTGAGAAAATTAAAAGGATTTTAAATGTGCGTTATAGTCCGAAAAATACGGTAGTTGCATTTAAACAATAACACAGAAAACTCTGTACTTTTCAACTTTAAACACAAATTATTACATAATTTGCAAACCTGTGCAGCAGCGATTGAAATATTTAAACCAATAAACCTTCATTAGTTCACAAACTGGACAAAAAATGCAAACATCCAATAAAACAGCCATAAATGGGACTGTATAGTTGTAGTTGGTTGCTGAAGCGAAAATGAAGAGACACGGCTCTGCTGTTTGTTTTTGCACAAGGCTCGCGAGAAAATGCCACAGAACTGAACAAAACTTTGCATATAAAGAAGTGAAGCTCAGTTCAAACCTGTTTTACTTGTGATTGTAACTTGTTTTTTAAAATAAATGTTCTTAAAGGTTTTCTTCATCATCACCTGGTATGAACGTGCAGAATCAAAAATTTCCCCAGAAGACGGACGGTTCGTTGAAACAACAGCACCTGCGGGAGGAGTTGAGTAAAACCTTTGTTATGCAGATGGTCTCATTTTCATTTCAGGAGAAACTCTATCTGCAGCTGACATCACTGAGTGTGATGTGGTGGAGATTTTACCTTTTATCAACGTCGCTGAAACGTCCGATTTTTCTTGGTCTTGCTGTGGCGAGGTCAGTCCACAGCATTAGAAGCACAAACTGTAAATACTTCTGAGTCCATACTGAGAATTACAAAACAATCAAGAAATCAATATTCATTCTTGGTGTTATACTAACAGATAATTTTGAGCTTTTCATATAATATTGCTCTATATTCTCACTCCATAGATGAATTTCTGGGTCATCTTGAGGAAAAAAAATGTGACAAATTATAAATTGTGTCATGCCTCATGGTTGATAAACGGCATGGACTGAGATGTAAAAACTAATAAATAATAAGTTTACCTCAAATTTGTGCCAGGACCCACAGTCTGCCAGGTAATACCAATATGGAGCATCTGTGTCCATTTATTCATAAAAGAATTTTACTAGTTGAAAAACCAAACAGCAGATCACCTCATAAAAGCTGTCAAGCATGGTGGTGGAGTGCTGATGATTTGGGCTCCTTGAGGTCATAAGAGTTGACCACGAACTTCTCTGTAAACCAAAAGTCGCCATCTGTCCGACAGATGAAGCTTGGATGGAAATGGGTCATGGTGATCCCCAACACATAAGCTAATCTCCAACAGCGCGACAGAAAAACAGTCGAGGGATTGCACAGAAAACACAAAAAAACAGCTTAAGAAGTCGCATCTTTTACTTGCTGTTCACAGTAATCTTTATTCCAAGAGCTCCAAAACAGTCGTACATCGATTCAACAAATGTACACAGAGAAGCCATTTTACATTTGTGGTTTTACAGTACTACACACGTGCTGGACACATTTTTTTATTATTATTGTGGTAACACCCGGTGCAAAGAGAACTCGCTTTTCTCTCAGAGCAGCTGTTTCAGTTGGTGTTGACATCACACTGAAATGATGAAGCGTCAAACTTAATGACAGAAAAATTACAGCTTGGAGAACAAAAAAAAAACATATTTTACAGACTGAAATGAGAAAATAAGACACAGATAATGTTAGACTTGTGTCAACGTGACAGTTTTAAAACCTTTCACAGAAAGGGCAAAAAGTGCATTGATATGTGGTCCAAAACAAGGAGGTAGAAGCTTTTTATGACAAAGAAACAAAAACTTTAAGCTCTTAAAAATGGGTAACCAAGGGAAATCCGAAGCTTTTTCCCTGACAGTAAGAAGGGCTGCTGTTTTAGACATTTTGCACGCACGACTTGGGTCCACTTTTTAAAAGTATAAAAATACTGATGCAGTAAAACAGCTTCGGCTGTGATCCTTCAGGTTTCTTTTCATTCGTCTTCCATCTGCAATATATTTTTTTTAGCTACACAGATTCTGAAGTCACGCACTGACAGCAAATGATACAAAATAAACATTACCAGGACATGTTTTTGGTTTATAAAAAGGCATTTGCATGGCACTGCAGATACAAGGAACCTAACATCTACGCGGTGCAGGTGTCACTTTTTTATTTTAAATAAACTGTACAAACATATGAAATAAGCAAGCACTGACTTGAAATTCAAAAACAATTTTCTGTAACCAAAAAGTTCCGCCTTAGAGCATCTTTGCAGTAAACGAGCTGTACACAATGACGCTATTGTATTCAAGCCTTCCAAATATCTCCAAAGGCACTGTGGACAAATTACACTTCAGTTAGTCACTGGATCTAACCAAAATGGGAGAATGTTTTTTTTCCAAGATGCTTGTTTTTCTCACCTTATCCTGCGTTTGTTTCATGTTGAAGACTTCATAAAACGAAGAAGACAGCATCAGTAGAACTCAATCAGATACTCTGGGTAAATCTGATTGCTGTCAAAGATGATGTATATCTTTGGGTTGGCCATATCGTCCACGCAGCTGTCGAAAAAGTTGGTGAAGCTGGCGTCCTTGGACGGGGGTCTGCAGTACATAGGATGACCGACAGTGTACTCTCCAACAAGCACTCTGGCTAAGAACATGGTCTTATAGGATGGCTCGTTGGCGAATATTGGCGGTGCGAGTCCATGCCTCTGTAGGGTGGTGTTGTGTTTCCCTGTTGTGTGGCAGAATTTACTTGAGTATTTGGCGTCCCGGGCAAAATAGCTCCCTGTAGGGAAAACAATAGAACGAGATGTTACAAGTCCCAACAGTCAAAGTGAATTCTTTCCTCTTGTTACATAACAAAAATGGATGTACCTTTGCCATAAACATCGCCATGACTTCCTGTCAGTCGCCAGTCAAAGTTAAATGTGCATATAGCTTGTACGTTGCTGTGCCCTGTACCATGAAACAGCATTCGCTCCTCAATATCCAGCGTTCGCTTGACTTTTCGCAACTGTGTTTTCTTCCTTAGGGGAGAACACAACACAGAGGATCAGCCTGGTTTGATGTTGTACTACTAATAAAAACCTAAAGGAATTTGCTGGAAGCTACAGTTTTAATCGGCCGAGGGAAACTTGGTGTGGGTCCAGATGCTGCAACATTAACAGAAGAAAGGATTTGCCTGCACTAAGGTTTGAAGATTGCATACATAGCCCCCCCCCCCACACCCACCCATAGAAAAAAAAGAAAGAAAAGAAAATCACTAGAATCAAATTAGTCACTGAAGAATTCCCTGCTCAAACTGCAGAGTTTATTCAGATTTATACTCCTACTGACCTGCAGAAAAACTCCCATAAGTCCAAGTTCTGAATCCTCTGGATGGACTTTATCGGATGATCCATTGTCCTGTCGTACATTCTGGCAACTTCTTTAAACTCGTATGTGTCTCTGCTGAGCTGGATGAGCTGCAAAAACACAATCATGTGAGTGCAACTGGGAAAAAAAAACTCAGAGAGAGGCTTTTGTAGCTTTTTTTTTTTTTTTTTACTACTTCACACATACTTATGATTTGCCAAATATTTTGTGCATGTTCACTCGCTGCCGCGAGAACCAATCAACAGAGGATGCCATCTCCTCTGTGGTCCACACTGCTCTCATCCACCTGGAACAGAAGGACTCCTACGTCCGTATGCTCTTTGTGGACTTCACATCTGCCTTCAACACCATGATCCCCC
>JARVGQ010000804.1:13162307-13187144 GCA_031762355.1 Hypsolebias martinsi | reverse complement strand
CGAACCACTGCATCGACCTTTCTGCTCTAGCCCTGTCAGAAAAACAAAAAGTCACAAATCTGGGAGTGATAATGGATTCTTCCATGAAACTCGTCATGTAAACATTATTGTTGAATCCTGTTTTTTTTCCAGCTGAGGCGACTGTCTAAGCTGAAGCCCATGTTATCCAAAAATAACCTGGAGACAGTAATACACACATTTACAGTATTACATCTAGGCTAGATTACTGCAATTCACTCCTGTTTGGTATCAGTCAGACCACCATTGCACGACTACAACTGGTCCAAAACACAGCAGCCCGATTTTTAACCAGTACAGGCAAAAGAGAGTCCCACCACGTTCTCTGAGGTCAGCGGACCAGTTACTTCTCACAGTTCCAGGAACTCGTCTTAAGCACAGAGGTAACAGGGCCTTCTCTGTAGCAGGCCCAAGACTTTGGAACGAGTTACCTTTGCTTGTCAGACAGGCCCCCTCCCTCTCGGTTTTCAAATCCCGTTTAAAAACCCACTACTATTCCATTGCTTTCAACACCAGATGATCTGTGTTTGAACCCGTTTGCTTCACACAGGTTGGGCATTATACGTATTATCTGCAATGTTTTTATGTATATATTCTGTTCTTACTTCATTTTGTATGTTGCCTATGTGTTGCCTGTTTTTTGTTTGTTTGTACAGAACTTTGGTTGGCCTTGTCACTGTTTTAAGTGCTCTATAATAAAATGGTATGGTATGGTAACGTTTTGTCTGTTTCTCTTTGTGAACAAATCCATTCCACTTGATTTATAAGAGAATACTCAAACCACTAAAAATCCACTCCAGGTTTTCCTGGTTACCTCCAACTCTCCACCAGCCTGCATTGTTTCTATTCTGTGTCTCCTCCTGCCTCGGTCGAGATCGCTCACAGGTGGAGGAGATGGAGACACCTCTGTGCTGATTGCTCGCCAGTTTAGTGAGCTTAGTGCGGGCAAATGTTGACTGAGGGGTTGATCATAAACATATATTCATGTTAGGAGGATGCTTGAGAGAAGTGGAGCGCTAGCATCTTAGCTTAGCAGTAACTGTGACGCTGTAAGATGCTGCAGGTGTAAGAGACGCTGTGTGTTAAGGTGCAATACAGTTCAAATACCCTTAAAACCCACACCTTATTGTCCTCAAGCTTTGTGAGAAACATCCTTTAGATGAGTAGTGTTGAACACAAGTTAAAAAAAAGTCCAGTGGTGATGTTTTTTGTTTCTCTATAAACACAAATAGTGCCGATCTGTAGTGTATTAAAGTTCAAATGTCTTTAAAACAGCTGAATTTACACAAACTTGGTGAGAAACATGCTTTAAATGGAATTAAAGTAAGGACTTCTAGATGAAATGTTGCTTTTTTGCACTATTGTACGATATTTAACTCAAACACTAATATCGGCCGATATCGATACATGCCGATAATATCGTGCATCCCTAATTATTTTAACAATAAATTATAATAAAATTGGTATTTTGAAGCTTAACATCTCAAACCTGATCCTAAGAGGTCAGTATTTAAAGAAACCTTTAATTGTTTCCAGTATTCAAACATGTATTTTAGCGTTAGGGTTTATACACAAGTGAGGCTTTTAATTGGAGAGTCTGAGCATCAGTGAACTGTTTCGTTTTCTAGTTTGTTTTGAAAAGCATGTATCCATTTTACTGTAAGTTTAGTTTCATTCAGTTAGAATCATTTTAATGTTGTCACACACAGATGGCGTTTATGAGAATCAATTTTCATTTAAAAATAAGAGCTTCCCTTTAAATATATTAAAAAACCCAAAATGTTAAACCTTTACAACTATAAAAAAAATTGTTTTATATTAATACAAAAGTGCTGACAGAGTAATAAATTCAGGAGGTATTAGTTTCCCCATCAAGTAGATTGTTAAATTAAAACATTAGTAAATTGATTAAAAAGGCCTATTTTTATCTCACATGTTTTTGTGTTGCTTTAAATATAAAAGCATGTTCACTTGTCTAGATTCTTTGTATTCAGCGTGTAGGTGTGTTTCCACAGGCGTAACATGCACCAGCTAACTGGGGGTCTGGAGGAACCAGGAGAGCTACGCTGGCCGTTAGTGGGTACCCTGGCTCTGTCATGGGTCCTTGTCTACTTCTCAATCTGGAAAGGAGTGGAGTGGACGGGAAAGGTCAGATTCTCTGTTAAAGTTTTCTCCCTCTGGATTTTTATGTTTTCTTTAGCTTCAGACAGGTTTGCTTCTAAGAGTATTTGTCTGCGCAAAGCGATTTAAAAAAGACAGTTCATACAAAACAGAATCTGTATTAATCCTTCAGCTTGAACATAATAAAAAAGTCACTTTTAATTTTCACTGTCTCTCTGTATAAATGGATCAAACCCCTGTAAGATTCTTTGACTAGGCGAGATTTTATTCAGGTGATGTGATAAAGAAACTTAAATCTCCCCTTCAACAATATACACCATGAAAATACATATTTTTTTAAGATTCAGGTGGACCAATGTCGCTGCACATAAATGATTTAGAAATTTAGATGAGAATGGCTGAACAGCTAAAGCTCACGAAGAGGATCGTGAGCATCGTGATGGCAGAGGAAAAAGAGAGGAGGGAGGAAAATGTGGGTGTACTGCAGTACTGTTATTGCAATATTCAACAGTAATTTCATCTTTTTAGTCTCATTTGATATAGCTTGTCATTTTGAATATACAAATAAAACAGTAAAAACTAGCAAAAATGCATTTCCCTTGAAAATGCAGTGTGAATGCTTATTGCTGAAGATGTCTACTGAAAAACAGCTGAAATTAGCACAAAAAAAAAAACGCAGAAATGTAGCTGAAATGGAAGAACAAGCCTAAGTTAGCAGAAGAAAGCAGAAATAACACATGTAGTTTGCAAAAAGAATCTGAATGGAGCAGAAAACAGCTGAAAAAATAAACCGCTAGAAAAAAAGTTTAAATTTGCACAAGGTAAAAGGAGCTGAACCAGAACTAAATGTGAAAGGAGCAGTAAAATGTTGTAAACACATCTAAAGATTTGAAGGATGTAAAATGAACTCAATCATTTTCTATGAGGGAAAAAAAGGGCAAAAAAGGCTAAATATTTCAAAAAGCTAAAGTTGCACCAATACCAAAAGTCACAGCAGGATTGTCTTGAAAGAGCTGAACATTTTGAATAATGATTTGTTGAAATAGCTTGAAAACTGTGGGACGAGAAGCACTTCGAAAAATGTACAGAAGAAAAATGGATCACAGTAGTGTGAATGCTTCAGAAACATTCACACAATAGAGAGGGGAATAACATGTCCCTGCCTGGACTTTCACATTACAACATGTTAAAGCAAAGTATCTGAGCAGAAACACATTTACTGCTTGGGATAATTGGATTTTAATGTGAGGCATCTGAGAGATGTACGGAAAAATTAATCTCCCCCCTCCCCCAGGCTCTGGTGTTGATGGACATTACCAATTAGACATAATCATTATGGTGCAGAACCCTGAGCTACATCCAACAGCTTCTCTGGCAACAAAGCCATGTATTTATTTTAAAAAACTAAATCATTTGTTATTTAGCTGCTAATAATGAGTTGTGACAGTTTAGCTGTGAATTATTTGTCAAACTTTATAAACACACACATAAAAGCTTTTGTGCCTCCTCCTGCAGGTGGTTTACTTCTCTGCCACTTATCCCTACTTCATGCTGTTCATCCTGTTTTTCCGAGGGGTCACACTTCCTGGAGCCATAGATGGGATCCTCTTTTACATCACTCCAGACTTCAATAAGCTCGTCCGATCTGAGGTACATCTTCTCCTTCCATCCAACACCAGACTCAAGATCATGCCGTCCAGACGTAATGTTCTGTTTCTCAGGTGTGGCTGGACGCAGCGACTCAAATCTTCTTCTCCTATGGGTTGGGCCTTGGCTCGCTCATCGCTCTGGGAAGCTACAACCCTTACAACAATGATGTCTACAAGTACGAATAAAACATCCTCTTTATTAACACCTTTCACCCCCACCCCCCCTTTTTTTTTAAACTTCCTCTTTTGGTGCCATCTCTTCAGGGACTCTGTTATAGTGTGCTGCATCAACTCCTGCACCAGCATGTTTGCTGGGTTTGTCATCTTCTCGATTGTAGGCTTCATGTCTTACATCACAAAGAAACCTGTGCAGGAACTAGCCGCCTCAGGTATCTTTATTTATTATTATTATTTTTTTAATTATTGATTTTTTTTTTGCATATACAGTTTAGTTTACTTCTGCACAATAAATAAAGCATTTCTGATCTAATTCTTGTGGTATAGGTCCAGGTTTAGCGTTTTTAGCCTATCCTCAGGCAGTCACCCAGCTCCCTATGTCTTCTCTGTGGGCCATCCTGTTTTTCTCCATGCTCATGATGCTCGGCTTGGACAGTCAGGTAATGTGCAATGCTTGTAAAAGATGTGAACTTGATCAAATGTGAATGCACCAAAGGCATTGTGAAAGTCTTCAGTAGTACTGTTAGCAGGTGAAAAACCTGAAATCAAGATGTTTTGGTCTTTGTTTCTGTCATTTAATTTGAACAACACTGGAACCAGTGAATAGTTTTTGCAAGCATTATAATTAAACATAAAAAAGTTCAATATAAAAGATCAATAATAGCTCAAAGGGCCGCTGCATGCAGCTGAAAATGTGTCTAATAGTACAGCAACGTTGTTACTGGCACATCAGCCAAGAAGATTCCATAAGTTGTTAGATTTAACTGCATATCTGTTTTCATTTATTCTTTAAACATAAGTCTGCAAGCATGCAAAGATAATCTCTTCTGCTTTTTAGGATACTTCTTATTGCTCCCTATTTTAATTCTAACTAGAAAGTTCCTGGAGAAACGTTTAGAGTTCCATCAGACGTTTTGAATTAGAAAAATGGCATCTTTCTTCTCAAATTACATCACCATGGTAACTCGAAACGCCACTGGAAGTCATAGCACACATCACAGCACCGAGCCGGTCGTTTTGGTATAATGTTAGTGGGGGTACAGTTCAGGGCTCATTAAAGTTGATAGAAGAATAAGATATAAAGTTAAGAAACCCTTTGTCAGGTGGATAATAATAGGTGTCTGCCTTTCAAGGCAGTTCCCAATTAATGAGTATAGTTACATGACAGAGCTG
Organism: Hypsolebias martinsi; assembly: GCA_031762355.1. Lineage (NCBI taxonomy): Eukaryota > Metazoa > Chordata > Actinopteri > Cyprinodontiformes > Rivulidae > Hypsolebias > Hypsolebias martinsi. The sequence continues at coordinate 13,182,006 of JARVGQ010000804.1, read as the reverse complement.
TGCATGTTGATGCCCAAATCTTGATTTTAAATAATTACAATCCTAAACAGAAGGTCTAACAACTTTTGGGTCAATTTTCCCAGCTTTTTCCTCAAGTTTGAAATGATCTGAGTACGTCTTGTTGGTTTAATGTAATGCCGTCGACTTTCAGAAGATGATTTGTCTAAACAAGGTTTAGAGTCAACGTCACACAACACAATATTGTCCTAGAATTAAAAAGTTTACAACAGTGGAGCAGGTGTGATACTTCAGTTTATCAATCTGAGCATAATGAATGATATAAACTACAACAATACAGCCTGCACATCAACAAACAGAAAGAATGAAGTTTAAAACCTTGAGCAGAAGAAACTTTCAAATACATGTTTCAAAATTTTGGATTTCATATAATCCTTTTGTTACACTTTCCTTTTGTTGCTCAACCCATTTATCACCGGTGTTTCATTATAACTTTATTTTTTGGATAGTTTTGCACAGTTGAAGGTTTCATCACAGCCCTCATGGATGAGTATCCTCTGGTGCTGAGGAAAAGGAAGAAGGTCTTCATCCTTATTGTTTGCTTCATCTCCTTCATCATTGGTTTCTCCAATATCACTCAGGTAGTCTGTTATGTTTTACTAGATTTTTTTGTGAGCTCGTATCCAATAACAAATATCTAAACATTTTTTTTTAGTGTGTGATAAAACATCCTCACCACCAACTGCAGTGTAAAATCATCCTATCAAACGTATTAAATATTAAAAAAGCCACGTGTTAATGTTCAGCCTCTGAAAGTGTGTGTTTCTTGGAATCCCTCAGGGCGGTCTCTATGTCTTCAAGCTGTTTGATTACTACTCTGCCAGTGGGATGTGTCTTCTCTTCCTTGTCTTTTTTGAAACTGTTTCCATATCGTGGTTTTATGGTAGGAAACACATCCTTTTCTCTCCAGTTCATGAAAAAAATTGTTGAATTAAAGTAAAATATACCATAGTTTATCTAATGTGAATGAGCTAGATAGACGGATTTCCCTGCATGTTGTAGCTATCCAACAGGAAATTACATTTTGGATACGGCCAGACTTTGTCCGCTTGGGTTTCCTTCTTTGTTTTGTTGTTCTTGTCTCCACATTTACCCTGTTTGTCTGCAGGAGCTGAAAGATTTTACAAGAACATTGAGGACATGATAGGCTATCGGCCATGTGTCTGGTGGAAGCTTTGTTGGCTGTACTTCACCCCTCTGATCTGCCTGGTACAAGGAAAATGATTATCTTTTAACTTCTGTAACAAATTCACCTCATGAGTAAAGTATTTTAGATTAGTTATTAGGATGATCAACGCATCCATAAGACTGCATTAGCGATACAGTGATGCAGCGATACAACGATACAGCAATACAACAATACAACAATACAGCGATAGACGGGTAATGTTAAAACTAAATTTGTTGCTTTTGCCAGACCAGGTGATTTATTCCGTCTCGTCTTTTAAGTTAATAGAGAATATCAACTGCAAAAGGTTAAAGTGAGTGTCCAAACACAAGAACAGGAACTTTGCTGTTCTGCAAGCAATACAATAATGAGAGTTTGAAGATAGAATTCAGTAAAACTCATCTGAAATGTGATTATAGTCAGCCACATTGTAGGTTTTACTTGTAGCTATTAACTGTAGCAGAACAGCACCACGCATATCAGCAATAAAAGATCCAATCATCATCACTAACACATGCAAGAGAAGACTGACCACTTCATAATGCTTTATACTGCTTTATAATGCCATCACTTGAAAATTCCAGCTAAATTATCCATCCATCCATCCATCCATCCATCCATCTATCCATCATCTTCCTTTTTTTTCTGGAGTTGGTTCTCGGGGGTAGCAGCTTGAGCAAGGAGGCCTAGCCATCCTTTCCATAGCCAAGTCTTCCAGCTCCTCTTCAAGGATTCCAAGGTGTGCCCAGGCTAGCTGAAACAAAAAGTTTCTCCAGCGTGTCCTGGGTCTTCTCCAGCATTTCCTCCAAGTCAGACATGCTTGGAAAAACTCCGTAGAGAGGCGTCCAGGGCACATCCTTACCCAGATGCCCACCTCAACTGGTTTATCCTGATGTTGAGGAGCAGCAGCTACACTTCAAGTCTCTCCTGGATAACTGAACTCACCCTGTCTCAAAGGGAGAGTCTAGCTACCCTGTGACGAAAACTTGTTTCCACCTTTTGTAGCTGTAATCTTGTTATTTCAGTCACTACCCAAAGTTTTTGACAACAGATGAAGTTATGAACGTAGGCTGTCCAGGAAACTGAGAGCTTTGCCTTGAATCTCAGCTCTGTCTTCACCACAACGGACCAGCACAGAGTACGCAATACTTAAGAAACTGCACCAATCTGTCTGTTGATCTCTTGTGCCATTCTTCCCTCCCTCATGAGCAAAACCCCGAGATACCTGAACTTCTCCACTTGAGGCAGAACCTCACTCCCAACCAGGAGTTTCAATCCTGCAATTTTTTTTATTGTTTCACTGGTTCTCGTAGAACATTTTTCCTTGTTGAGTAGACATCACTGTATAAAAACAGCGTTCTGTGTTTGAAGCCTGTACACAAACCAACCTACTACTAGTTTTGTTAAAAGCAACAATTCATTCTAAATAACTCTGTTTGTTTGCAGGGGGTGTTCACCTTTAGTGCCATTGAGATGACTCCTCTTTCCCTTGGAAAGTACGTGTACCCACTTTGGGGCCAAGTCATCGGATGGTTCATGGCTTTGTCTTCAATGGTACTCATCCCAGGCTACGTCATCTACATGTTCTGCACCACCAAGGGCAGCATCAAACAGGTACAGTGTATTGTTACAGGTAAAATTCTGTTGAAAGGGTTTGTGGAATGTACTTGACTTTTAAGAACAAATGAGACTGAAAAGATAATTCATCAACTTTTTTTTTTCATTGTTGAAATAATGTTCAGTCAAACATTTTGTATTTCGTAGAATATTTTCACTTATGTGTATCCCATCTGAAATGACCTTCACAATGACCTATTCAGAGTTTTATCTGAGGCTAACGCAACTCTCTTTAACCTGACCAGCGTTGGCGGAGGATGACAACCGCCCAAGAGGATGAGAAGCTGTCGGAGTCGGAAGAATTTACACACACAGGAAGCATGGGGGAAGCTGCTGTCTAGCCAAGGCTGCTCAGGTTAAGATGATCTGACTGTCAGGACTAAATGTGGTCTATGGGGAAAATTTGACAAATGGTCGACTGAAGTCTGCAGAGAAAATCACTTTACTTGTTCGACTCCAGCCCTCATTGTGGTGGAAAACTTTTGATAAATGAAGAGACATTTCCTCTGGCAGTAAAGACTCTGACCACAAACTGAATGTAACTGTGAACACAGTCACCACATTTGTTTATGAGCTTCCCATTAGTGTCCTGAAAACCATTGTACAGATGAGTTAAATAATCTGGTAAATTTGGATTTATAGCATAAACTTGAATAAATTAAATTATTTACATCTTTCTTTTTTCAAAATGCTTTTATATAGTGTTTGTTTGGGTGAAAAATAAGAAAAAAAATATGTGAACATTAGGTATAATATTTACCACACATTTTTTAATGCATTCAGCTTTGAATTATGTATAAAACAATATTCATGGCAATATGTTTAGGACATTGGAAAACTGTTCATATTATGATAAAATTGCTGAAACTGTTATTTTGGAAATTTTGGGAAGTGAATAAAAGAACAAAAAAAATGCACCTCCAATGAACTATTTTATGAGCTCGGTGGTTATATTTTGTTTTAATAATGTTTTGTTGAGCTTAGTATGTAAAACTGTATCCCTCTATAAGGCAAAATTAAAAGATTTAAATGCACAGTTGTAAACATAGATCTGCATGTAGCAGGAAAGAGTTGTAAGTCTGCAAAGATAAAGTACTATGATAGTTTTCTTGAGCGAGAATAAAGTCCCAGTACCATTGAATGCGTCTAGCTGCTTTTAGTGGTTCAGTATTTAACCCATGGCATTGTCAGTGTCTTCAAACTGTTTTATGTTTTATTTTTCAACCTGAAAGTGTGTTTTATGGCCCAAATCTGCATAATTATGCTGCACTTTATACACAACTCTGTCTTTTTTCCTTAAAAATATGAAGAAACAAACATCCCACTTTGTGAATGGACCAAAACTGGAAGTCATCCTTCAGTTTATGTACACAACATTCCTGGACCCAGTTGTGTTTGCATGCTGTAAGCTCTGCAGCACTTTTATTTTTGTTTGTCTTTTCTGATGATGCACAAATTTTGCTATGCATAGTTTTACATAACAATATGTTGTGCATATGCACGGAGAGTACCTCAGTCTTCATGTCGGTAACAATATAAAACAGAAAAATAAGTTATGCAACATGACACCATTCCCTACTGTCAACAAGCTAATTTAATTAAGATTAAGGTTAAGACAATAAATTAACTAATTGTCAGTAATTAATTTTCTGAAAATTTGCATCTTCAAGACACGTCCATGTTCTGTTTGAATCCCTATCTTCTGTTTAATGTTTAGTAAATTATATACATATTATTGTCCGATTCCTGGTTTATCAACATACAAAGAAGTCAGCTGCAGCTAATCTGGCCTGGTCAGGCTGCCGCCTATGTGAAGGTTTGCTCCATGTCTTGTGCACCCAGACTCTATTGCTTAGCGGACTGGATCGCAAACTGGATGCGATTTGTGAGAATTACAAGCCATATGTGGCCCCTGGGACTCGCTGGCAGGATCGATCAAATCTTGGGGACTATTCTCAGGCACGTATCAGTGGTGTGTGTCCACTTAATATGGACCTTTCGGAATCTACATGAGACCAGCAAAGACTCAAGGCAGAAAAAATTCAGCAAAGTTCTGCCTACCTTCAAAACAAATGTTCATCTGAATTCGGCACCCTCGGATGGCCTTGCAGGCCACCTTATCTCAGTTCGCCTGGAGGCCCTGTAATCTGACACTCTGCCCCCCTCCCACCCATCGAAGAAGTCTACTGACCAACCAGAGGGAACCAGCTGGATAAACATTCTGTCATCATTTCAGGACTCTTGGATTCTCATTGGTGTTGTCTTTGGCCATTCCCTGACACCCCTCGAGAATGTTTAGGGATCTCACAGGAGGGAACTGATGATGACTTATTCCATCCTCATCAGAACTCCTACAGTGCCTCTGGGAGCATCCTTGGACACTCTCACTGCCCTTGTCGCCCCCCCGCGGAATGTCCATGTCACCATGTGCTTGCATATGCGGGGTGTTTATTTTTATTTTTTTTCATTATCAAGGTAGTTCTTCTCAGCCAAGAAGAAAGAGTTTGATATGATTTTTGTTTAGCTTCCAATTCCTACATGTGCTCACTTTCACTACATTTTTTGTCTCTCTAAACAGATCTCACTTGTAAATGAGTCTTCGGGGCTCAATGTGATTTATCTGTCTAAATAAAGGTTGAATGAATGAATATTAAAGCTCAGAAAGCGTGCAAAGGATAGTAAATCATCAGTTTTGTTTCCAAAAACTCCATAGATTCAGTCCTCCTGATAGGTTAGAGGTTGTTAAGTGCCAGGAGGGCTGTGATCAGATCTATATCAAGGAAATAAAACAACCACTGCCCAAAAGGATGGTCCAGGACTTTGAGGTCTACACTCATCTCCAGGCCAGTGGTCACTCTTTCAGGATGAAGATCTTCACATCCTTGATAGAGATGAACAATGGTTTGAGAGAGGAGTGAAGGAAGGCATCTTTGTGAAGATAACATCTCCATCGTTAAACGGGCGGGGTCTCCATGTTCAACTGTCCCCCTCTTACAGTGCTGTTATTGCTAGTATCACTTAGCCCTCTGTGTATAGCAAACGGCCATCATGGCACTAACGATTACTCGTTAGGCTGATGGTCCTCCTTTTGCATGTGAACAACTAGTTCTGGCTGTCAGCAGCAGACTGGTTGATCCACTATGAGAAGGTGCTAGAGATTGTTGCAGCTCCTCAGGCTGAAGAAGACTTTTGGATAAAAACATGAAATGTTTCAACAAAGAAGAACTCGTCCAGAGGCCCTGACTCAACCTTGTTAGATTTATCTACCTGGAGTATTGAGGATGCGTCAGGACATTTAGCAGTCGTTCTTTAAAAGTACATGTTCTGTTCAATAAAAGTTGTTCTAAAATATACTGTTGCCCAAAGAGCTTTCGGAGAGCACTAGCTTCATTTTATTGTTCAGCTAAATTTACTTTTGACACAAAAAGATAACTGTTGTGTGGAACCAGAGGATTAAAATGACAAAATCACACAAATGAATAGCATCATGGCAGCTTTGGCCTTTGGTCATCATTTATTTAACGTCAACAATTTTAAATAAAGGTTTACAAGTATGTGAAAGAAATAGCTTGATTTCTCTTTTCGTATTAATCTCTAGTTTTGCATCTTGTTTAAAAGAGTTTGATGTTTATTTTGTGTAATAGTTGTAAAAATATAAAGATGCTTTTCAATATGGCTCTTTTTTTCATACTGTTATTTTATGTTGTACTCTGTTCCTTTTCCTGCTATGTAATAAATAGTATAAATGTAACACAATCAATGGTTTAACTAGAGCTGAGTAAGTCAAGACTTTATTCCTTTTGGTATTAAATACATTATCACATTAAATCTGGCTTGACATCCAGATTCCATTGTGCTGATGTTGACTAAACTTTGACTAAACTCTGTTGTTTCTGAACAACTTTAAAACGTTGAATCCAATAACTGAGGCAGAACATTGTAGTGAATTGAATTAAACCATCTTTAATTGCATGTTGATATAATATAAAGAGGAATAGAGAGGGATTCAAAGCCAACTGAGGGGAAAAGATGGGTACACTCAGTTTCCACCAATTTATCCTTTATATATAGTGGGGCAAAAAAGTATTTAGTCAGCCACTGATTGTGCAAGTTCTCCTACTTAGAAAGATGAGAGAGGTCTGTAATTTTCATCATAGGTACACTTCAACTATGGATTTTGAAATAATTCATTTGTAAATTATGGTGGAAAATAAGTATTTGGTCAATAACAAACAAGCAAGGTTTCTGGCTCTCACAGACCTGTAACTTCTTCTTTAAGAAGCTCTTCTGTCCTCCACTTGTTACCTGTATTAATGGACAGTTTGACCTCATTATCTGTACAAAAGACACCTGTCCACAGCCTCAAACAGTCAGACTTCAAACTCAACCATGGCCAAGACCAAAGACCTGTCGAAGGACACCAGGAAGAAAATTGTAGACCTGCACCAGGCTGGGAAGAGTGAATCTGCAATAGGCAAGCAGGTTGTGAATAAATCAACTGTGGGAGCAAGTGTAATAAAATGGAAGACATGCAAGACCTTTGATAATCTCCCTCAATCTGGGGCCCCACATAAGATCTCATCCCATGAGATCAAAATGATCATGAGAACGGTGTGCAAACTTCCCAGAACTATACGGAGGGACCTGATGAATGACCTGCAGAGAGCTGAGACCAAAGTAACAAAGGGTACACACTACGCAGAGAGGGAGTCAAATCCTGCAGTGCCAGGCATGTCCCCCTGCTTAAGCCAGTACATGTCCAGGCCCATCTGAAGTTTGCCAGAACGCATGACTGATCCAGAAGAGGTTTGGGAGAGTATCTTGTGGTCAGAAGAAACCAAAATAGAACTTTTTGGTAAAAATTCAACTCGTCATGTTTGGAGGAAGAAGAATGCTGAGCTGCATCCCAAGAACACTATACCTACTGTGGAGCATTGGGGTGGAAACATCATGCTTTGGGGAAAAGGGGACAGGACGACTGATCCATGTAAGGGAAGAATGAACGGGCCATGTATCGTGAAATTTTACGCCAAAACCTCCTTCCATCAGTGAGAGCATTGAAGATGGAACGTGGGTGGGTCTTCTGGCATGACAATGATCCCAAACACATCATTCGGGCAACGAAGGACTGGCTACATAAAAAGCATTTCAAGGTCCTGGAGTGGCCTAGCCAGTCTCCAGACCTCAACCCCATAGAAAATTTGTGGAGAGAGTTGAAAGTCCATGTTGCCCAACGACAACCCCAAAACATCACTGCTCTAGAGGCAATCTGTACAGAGGAATGGGCCAAAATATGAGCAACAGTGTGTGAAAACCTGGTGAAGACTTATAGGAAACATTTGACCTCTGCCATTGCCAACAAAGATTATGTTACAAAGTACTGAGTTGAACTTTTGTTTTTGACCAAATACTTATTTTCCTCCATAATTTACAAGTTCATTATTTAAAACTCCTACAATGTGAGTTCCTGGATCCCCCCCCCCCCTCATTTTGTCTCTCATAGTTGAAGTGTACCTATGATGAAAATTACAGACCTCTCTCATCTGTCTAAAGAGGAGAACTTGCACAATCATTGGCTGACTAAATATTTTTTTGCCCCACTCTCTCTCTATATATATATTTCTGCAATAGTATGAGCAAACACAGTACTGAAAAACCCAACAAGATTATGACGCTGGTACGGCAGAGCTCTTTGGATCTTCGGGACCGGTTCCTTAACATTTGCTACACTTCCAAAATGCTACATTGGTTTCCTCTCAAATCAAACAGTTCAGTGTGGCTCATGTTTATTGCACATGTTATACTTGTTTCCCAAAATGGTCATCGTTCAAACTGTGCTACTAAAAACAAAAGGGTCATAAAATACAGAGACAGAAATTATAATTTAACAGGTGAGGCACTGAAACATACTTGCCAAAGGATCTGTTTTAAATCCATCACAAACCCAATGTGTTCCATTACATTTTTTTTTTCCTCAATCACATCGTTCATGCCCTGTAAATTCAAGCCTTTTTGGAATCAAGGTCCAATACATTTTCAAACAAAATGTCATGCATGAAATCAAATCCATCACAATATATGCTGAAGTTGATTTAAACAAACAAAGAAGCAACCGTACAATCATCATCAATGAATGAATAATCCACAATATCAGTTTAATTTGCTGAAACCCATTTCATAACCTTCAAAAGTTTGTTCTGAGCGGTTAAAATGTATAAAACTAATCATCCGAGCTGTTCATTCATTATGAAAGCACTAATTCACATCGTGTTATGCAATGACAAAAGCATTTGGGATTAATGCAACAGAGATGATTTTAGCGGAGAGATTGGATGAAAAGGCCATACTCATCATCGCCTCTGCCTACCAGAAGACTGCCAGCTCTGTCTGCTTCACAAGGTGACATCCAAAGTGGAAAGGACAGGAAAGATGAGATAGAGACCTTCCCTCATTGGCTGTGTGATTATAAATCAACAAATCAGACAGATGAAGGTCAGATGAGAGCAGAGAACTCAACATCCATTCCACAGTACCTGGTGGGGGGGCATGTGTTTAAAAGATGGACGCATTTGGGCCGTGGCAGCCGCTGACCTATTTCAGCGTGAAGGACGTGCGACGGGGCGATAGCAATTTGAAAAGGCTGAAGGTAGCTTGCTTGTCCTTTCCAACATCGCTCGCGTGTGGTATTTACAATCTAAGCTGAGGTGAAACAGAAAGAGATCAGATAGTGCATTCATTTTTTTTGTTCCATTTTTAAGATAGCAGGGTGGCCAACAGCACAAAGAATACCATTAATGCCAACATTTGCAATAAAGGCCCCGTGTAGTTTTTTTTTTTTTGCCTTTTTGAAAATGTCAGTCAGTCTGAAAGGTTATGATGGAGGAAAAAAAAAATCTAAAAACCGTCACGAGGATCCAAAGCAAAAAAAAAAAAAAAAAAACGGGAGTTGCGGGAACACACAGTATCGGGACCACGCACAATGGTGACACGAAGACAAACGATGAACATTTAACAGCTGCAGCGGAAGCGTCGTTGCGCGAACTCGTGGGATTTCCTGAAAAAAAAAGCCGCTCGACAAAGTGCAGATGACGGCACAGGGTGTTACATATATTACACGTGAATGCCAAACCAGACAAGTTGCAGACAACTTGAACAACTTCAAAACGCGAGAACAGTTTTCCCTCAATCAGCAAGATAAGTGGTTGAACATGAAGCAGTAGTTTGACTGATCCTCCCCTGTAGATTCATCTGTGGCAACGATTGTTCTCAGATGACACAGAGCAACAACACAAAAGAAAAATATAGAGGAACAGCTTTTCGCAGGACGGCATTTTGCCTTTTTTTTTTTTTTAAGTCTTAGTGGAGAAGAGCGAAAGAGGCCCCTCCATCTCATAAATAAATCAGCGACTGTGCAAATGGTAGATATCTTGTTTTGCTATTTATTTTTTGAACCCCTTGAGGAAGAGGGTTGAACAGACTACTACTCAAAGCAATGGTTGTTGTTTTTCTCCTCTTCTTTCAGCCCTAGCATTCAGTCAAGTGCAAAGAAGTCATTGTTGAGTGGAGGCATATGTATTTTTGGCACATGTTTGCTGTCAGCTATAGACGCAGGTGCACAGACAGCACAGTTAGGCATGAGGTCTGGGACTATAAAAGTCAACAGAAGCAGGGGGGGTGTTCATCCATCGCTGGGAAATTTCAAAAAGTCTGTGGAGTTTCTTTGTGGTCAAGTGCTAGAACTACAAGGAATCCATCCACAAACTGAACATTGTTTTTTTTCCTCTCTCTTTAGCAAGAGACAACTGACAAAAAGTTATAGAAATGTGTTAAAACTACATAATATTTCAAAATACATGAGGAGTCAAGTAAAACATTATATATATATATATATATATATATATGCACTTTATTCCTTCTGTTCTGGTTTAAAACCTTTGTGTTTTAGTTTTTTTTTTTACTTAAATATATGCATATAAGTAGATTTTTTATTATTATTATAGCTCTTTCATTTAATTATACCCGATTTACATAATGTAAAATAGTCAGAAGGGGGAGTTTATGTGGACGTTTGAGCTGCGTCTCAGGGAGTGAGAGTTATTTACACCATGCTCCGAGAGCCGCTCGCAGTCCGGTGTAAAGTGAGGCGGGGGTCCGGAGGTATGTACTGGTGTGGGTGGTTGTAAGGGGGTGGCGGGGGAGGCAGCGGGGGCTGGTGGCCATCGTGGGAGCCGTCCGGCGAGCGGACAGGGGTGGACATGGCGGACTGACTGAGCTGGTGGAGGCTGTGGTGGTGGTGCTGGTAGTGGTGGTGGGTGGGCGTCTGGCTGAGGAAGGCCTCCACGCGGCCGTGGCCGCTGGTGTCGAGCATGATGAGTTTGACGATCTGCTGACACTGGATGAGCGCCTCGGGCCGCAGGTCCGCCATGCTGGCAGCGGTTTGGGGCTGCTGCTGGATGGGGAAATGGCGGGCGGGGGTGCTCGCCGCCGACTGCAGCTGCGGGTGCTGAGGCGGAGGCGTCGGCCAGTGCGTTAACCCCTGGGGGCCCTGCTGGAAAAGCAGCTCTCCCCGGTTGTTAAGAAGGGCCACGCTCTCGACACTCCGAGCCGTGCTGCTGTTGCTGAGCTGGGACGTCTGAAGCCTGTTGTGAATTGACACCTAGTTTAGAAAACAGCCAAGAGAACAGCATCAAATGTTATAAAACTGGTTCCTCCTCTACAATCCGTCAACCCTCTTTTTTTTCTGTGGGGGGTGGTAACAAGCAGCACACACACACACAACCATACAGGGCATGCGTGGGGGCTTAGGTGTTAAGGACCAGTGGAGGTGTAGAATCATTGTGACTGCTGCAGACTCCCCTCCCTCCACCCCCACAGGTGCTGGGAACAGTGTGTGACTGGGGTCAGGTGGAGTAGCAGTGAGGGGTGGGGAAGTAATGCTACAGAAAAGGGGCCCCCATGGTTCCAAAGGGGACAGCGAGGGCCCCTGTGTCTCCCTTCCAAACCACTGTGTGGCACTAAGGTAACAGCGTACACAAGGAGACTTCAAGGTCGAGGCACCCAGAACAGACGGGAGGGTCAAACGAAGAAGAAGGGGAGGTGGAAGAAGAGGAGAGGAGGTGACTGACAACCACAAATGTCCACAGGCAACATTCACTTGAAATATCACACTTCTCTCTAGTATTTCTGCTCCTTTACTGTGAATTCTGTTCATAGCTGCAGATTTACTGACTCGAACAAAAAAAAAAGGTGTTCTTCAGACTACTGAAGAGACTGGTTTGCAGTCAACGCTTCCTGTTCATCACATAAATTGTGGTTAATGTCTAATGTCGGACATGGGTTATAATTTGTTCTTCCATACACAGCTGATGTACAACCCAATTCCCCCAAAATGAGACGCTGTTTAAAATGTAAACACGAATAAGTAAATCTCACAAACCCATAGTTATTCACTTCAGAATATAGTAAACGTATCAAATGTGAAACTAAGAACCATTTTCGGGAAAAAATGATAATTTCGAATTTTATGGCAGAAAGACGTCTAAAGAAAGGACGAGACAAGTACAACACAAAGCTCTAAAAGTAAAACGTAAGAACACGAAACAGGTGAAGGAGTATTTTGAAATGAACATGGGTAATTAGCAGCAAGGCAGTAAGAGGACTGGATTACAGCTGCCATTTCTAACCTAAAGCCCGGTCCAACCTGAACTTGGGCTGGGTCGGATCATAATAATGTGCTGGATGGGCAGGCCAGGTCAGCGTTGGGCTTTTGAATGTGGATGTGCGTGGCTGGCAAGCCAATGATATGGCAACATGGCTTGCCATACAATTACCAGCCGCATGCAGCCATTTGGCCACTAGTTGACCGGCTTTGAAAGAGGTTAAATAAAGTTCAGTTAAGCTTCAGATGGGAGTATACTGCCAGGAAGCGATCCATCGCCCAAATGGACGTTCGTTCAGCGGACGCACGTGGCCGATGACCCAAACAGGTGAGCTCACAAAGCAAACATATCAGAGCAGGGTCCATGTCTGAATAATGCAGAATGTAGGCAGAAGCAGGGATTTAATGTGCCTTGACGGCCATGAAAGGACAAACGCCCCCTCAGCTCCGATCTTCTGCCCCTTTTGTTCAGCTGCGCGTCGGCCAACTGTTAATAACTATATAAGCAGTCAAAGCTTAATTAAAAATGTATTTTTGTTTGTTTGGGTTTGGACCTGTAATTACTGCTAATTCGTTGGGTTGGGTGAGGTTTGGAAATGTTGGCTACGGGCTGGGGCCGAGTCAGATTTTTTGGGCCCCTGTGCAATTCTAGACTGGATCTAAATTTTGTTTTTAGAGAAGCTAAATCTAAAATGATAATGAAAGTAAAGACGGGCAGATGTTCCAGCAGTCTGCAAAAAACACCAACAAAACTGAACAACAACGCGCATAAAATGAGTTACAATTATATAGCTATCCATCCATCAATTGTCTTTACCAGCTTCTTCCTTTTTGGGTCATGGGGTCACTGGTGTCCATATCCAGCAGTTATTGTTTGAGAGGCGGGGGACACCCTGGACAGGTCTCCAGTCCATCACAGGGACACGGTATAGTATGTTTATCATGTTATAATGTAAAAAAAAAGGGGGGGGGCAGGGGGTTATGAGATTTCCAGATTGTTGTGTTCTGTTTTTATTTACATAGACAACATCTCAACATTTTCAGAACTGGGGTTGCACAATAACCTTGATTGTTAACATTTTTTGCAGGTGTTTAAAAAATGCTAGCACAAATGACTTAATGTCTCTTCCTCCATAGGTAGCATCATAATCTCCAGAGTTCACTGATCAGTTCTATTACGATTGAAAGATCGCCACAAAGCTCAGTCTCTTTAGATCTAAGCCAGCTGTGCATGAAGGACTTTTGTGAGCAGTGTCCTGCTTTCTAAGATAAATGTGTCTTGACAGCTAGCAGCTCCCCACCAGCCACTGATATTTACCGTTGGCTGCGTGGCGGAAGGGAAGATGGCTCATAAAGGTACAGTAGCTCTGACAACCATGAAGACTGACCTGAGGTGCAGATGCTGGTATCAAAATAAATAGCACATGCCCTTGAGTCCATTTAGTTGAACGTTTTTAGAATTCTTGGAGTGGAAATCATTTAAACCCACTCTATAGTAACAAAAAGTCAAGATTTAGATCCTAACAAATGACCAAGAGCTCTGAGGAGTTAACTAACTTTAAAAGAACTTGGATTTTCAGTCCAGTGCTACACTCCACAGCCACATGAAGGACTCAGAAAGGTCACCTGGAGCCTTGAGGGTGGTAATTGCGAAGCCCCAACATCAATGCTGTAGTTGGCTGGCTCGTTCGCTTCAGCAAATTGCTTGCATGAAATTTTCCTCCAGGAGCTTCTGGTATGGGTGGAATGGTGTCAACTACAGGTCAAACATTTGTCAGATTTGTTTGACTGTATGTAACTGTGTTAATTAAGGTCGCACCACTCTGTGTGGACACACACACAGTATAAGCACCACAAGCCCTTAGAAACTTTTTTAAAATACCAAAAGGAGTCACAGTTTCCGTCTGAGCTTGTGAAACTCATTACAACTTGCTCTACTCTTTTTGCCAAATTGCTTTATCTAATAGTTTTATCGGGTTATTCACATGCCCGCAGCCCTTTACCCAGCACTTTACCCAGCAACAGTCGCTCGCTCACACACTCCTCACCCACGCCTGCTTGACGCCTCTAGTCCTAGAGATACGACTAGTCCTGAGGTTTTAGCCCTGTCTCATCCTGCTCACTGACTTACCTGTTGTTGGAGACATGGACCTGTCTGGAGGCACTTACCTCTACTGCGTTCTGTCCACTTCTGTCGTCGATTTCCTGGTTTCCTGGAGGTGGGAAACGCAGAAGAGAGAAAAAAAAATGGTGGAGATTTGAAGATGTTAAATATAAACATTCACTATATTTTCCAGTGCATTTTTGCATTACAGATTAAAGGGCTTAAATGTTATCTGTTAATTAAGAAAACACCTATATTCTTGTAGCAAGTGTAGTTTTTTTTTTTTTTTGTGCCAAACATTGCCTGCAGAATTGATGATAGTGATGGTAGGTAAAAACTTTTTCGTTTTCTTTTTTTATTTCAAACCATTACTCCAAGTTCAAGATTTTAATTGGTTTGAAAAGTCATTTGTGCCATTATGTTTTCTTAAGATTATTAATCTTCACTTTTGTTTAATACTGTTTGTGCTTTGTTATCTTCTTTTCCTTTGGACATATTTGTGGGCCTATTCTGTTTGAGGAATCTGTTGTGTTATTTCAGCTACTGATACCATCTTTTATTTGTTTACCAGCTCACACTGAGAGAAGTTACTTTTCAGCTCACAAAGACAAATTCTCCATGTAGCCCCGCTGCATTTACAAAAGACATTCTATAAAAAAAGCACAGATCCTAACTCTGCTCTTTGATAAATATGTTTACTGCTATAATATGATCCTCAAAATCTAAAGTGAAACAAAATGCTTGATCACCAGATCTTATTTTTTAAGGTCTGTCTTCAGACATGTAGAGCTACAAGAGCTATACTTTTCTATAGAGACTAATACCCAGCCGTAGTAAGCATCGCTATGAAACTCTTAGAGAACTCAATGTTTTGGAGAATTAAATGCTTTATGGACTCCTTGAACTGGTCTTTTTTCTGGTTGGTCAGTTCATTAAAAACACCAACAGTGCTGTACGACTTCAGGTGTGTTTTCCAGCTCTCACACACCTGACAGGGAGCCCTGCTTGCTGCTTAGCTCTCGCTGTGTGCCGTTGCTCTTAACAGAGTACGTCTTGGCGCCCTGCTGCTTTTCCAGCTCCCCTGTAGAAAAATTCGCACACAAAACAAGAAACAATCATCCTCGTAAATACACAGAGGAAAAAAAAAGACATATAAATTCAACATTTGACTTCTCTGTGCTTTTTATTTCCCCAATTTATCTTTAAATTCAGCTCATTTCTTTACCAGTATACGGCAGCTGCATATCACGTCCCATCATGATGAATAAACGCCGTAGCGCTTTAAAACTCAATAAATGATCATGTCTTTGCAATTTGTCAAAATAACTCCCAACACTTGTGCACTGTTTTGTGTGGTTTGTTGCAAAGTAATAGTCTATCCTCTGCACTGGTCTTCAGGGAGAAACGCTCTCCTTCCTTGTTCTTCACGTCTTGTTGCCCGTATCCTCCCAAAGCTGCACGCCATCCCTTTTCTGTGAAAACGAAGGCAGCTGCTTCAAATCTCAGGAGGGATGCTGTCCTCAATACCCACTGCCAGGACCCAGGCTTTGAAAGCTCAGAGTTTTTTCCCACACGTGTGAAAGTACTGAGCATGTGCTATTGTCTAGAGTGTTTGAGCAGCTTATGAGCCTGAGCTGCTCAGTTTCAGTTTACAGGCTTCCTGCAGACTGCTGAAGCTGCAAAGCAGGTTAGAGTTTAAACTCAAGGCAGTGGATGTCTTCTGTCTTGTACACTCGGTGACATTTCTTTTTATGGTTTTGCATAAGAACTTGCACCAGAGACTAAATTCCCTGTTTTAGTTGCATAGTGCACAGCACAGAGAAGAAACAGCACATGTGTTGTATACACGGAGATGTGTGCTATTAATATTGTCATAGGTTAGTAGCAACCAATTTATGTAGAGTTAACATTGTAATGCCTCCATTAAAGGAAAATGTCCCTATCTCATGATCATACTCACACTCGATGCGTATCTGCTCCATCTCGGACACCTCTGCGATGGACTCCTTCAGGTCTTCTACAAACTTGAGCAGCTCCTCTGCACTTTGGGCACAGAAGTGGAGTACCTGCTTCTTGTCTGAGCCATATGGGGAGAGGATTGTGATTCCATGAGGGTAGTCTGTGGAGTTTTAAAGGGAGATTTAAGCAGTCTAAAAAAGTAAAAAAAACAAACAAAAAAAAACAAAAAAAAAACAAATGAACCGACAACAGATGCTGTTTTAAGCTGTAAATACCAAAAATAAGTTTCCAAAAAGCAGATTGAAGTAGAATCCCCTGCAATATATTTGCAGGAATATTTAGCAAATTAAACACATAGCATTTCTCTATATTCAAGTCACTCACTCAGATATGTAAATAGAGATATATATTAGAGCTGTCACTTCTAACCCGGGCCCGAAACTCAGCCCGACCCAAATTTTGGCCAGGCCATTATAATGTGCTGGATGGGCGGGCAGAGTCAGTGTCGGGCTTTTGAATGCATCAGCAGATCACCTGGGATCCAATTATATGGCAACATGGCTTGCCATAAAATCACCAGTCACACACAGCCATTTGACCGCGAACTGACCAGCCTTGAAAGACGTAAAATAAAGTTCAGTTAATCTTCGGATGGGAGTATACTGCCAGGAAGCGATCCATCGCCCAAATGGACGTTCATTCAGCCGCTGCACTCGCGCGTGGCCGATGACCCAAACAGGTGAGATCCCAAAGCAAACATGTCAGAGCAGGGTCCATGTCTGAATAATGCAGAATGTAGGCAGAAGCAGGGATTTAATGTGCTTTGACGGCCATGAAAGGACAAACAACCCCTCAGCTCCGATCTTCTGCCCCTTTTATTCAGCTGCGCGTTGGCCAACTGTTAATAACTATATAAGCAGTCAAAGCTTAAATTTTTTTTTTTCCTGGTTTGGACCTGTAATTATAGTTAATGCATCGGGTCGGGTGGGGTTTGGAAATGATGGCTACGGGCTGGGCCCGATAGGGTTGGATTTTGTTTTAGCCCGAATGCAACTCTCATATATATTAGTTTTTAGATATATTGTCCCTTAAATTTACCCATACAATGCCATTTTATTAGTAATCCCTTCTAAAGACACATTTGGATTTGTCATCAGTGGCATGGCGTCCAAACGCAACACCATCGAATCATAGCTTGGGATGAAAATGCGACGATACATTGCAGTACAAAGTGCAGTTTTTGCAAACCCACTTCACCGTGTCACAAAGTCACGTTGACTTACATTCATTTTCAAAAAGATGAAACTGCATGCTGAGCAGGCCCATGGCTTTGCAGAAAGTGTAAGCAGCAGAACTCTTCTTCTTTGGACAAAGCTTCAAGATCTGCGGGAATAAAACTCAGCTCAGAAAGACAAACAATTTAATCATTCATAACTGATTCAAAGAGAAGATACTCCATATTAATAAGCACCGTATCCTTCGGAGCATTTTAGATTGTGCAATTTGTATGAAAAATTAAAGTGTGGCGGGCTCAAATCAGGACATATTGGAGACGTTGTGGAGCTTTTTCATGCAGTGACCTTCCAGATGGAGAAATATGAGGCATATCTGCTCTGTGATGATACTGATCGGTGTAATTTTCCAGACAAGACGCATCAGACAACACTTTCAAACAGCTCCTGACATATTCAAGCTGCTGGAACAGAGGCCAAATTTAAAGCACCCTCTCGGTCTTTTCTCAGTCATATGGAAAGATTTTTATGACAATGTCTTCTCATCTGTCTAAAATGCCACAAGAAAATATGACACTAGAAACTATAAGTTCTTAACGAATGAAGAGCACCTTTAATATTTGAAGACGACTGGTTTCTTCATTTCAAAATTGACCTTTAAGCTACTTTTAACATTCGATGGAGAACGAAACAAAATGTCTGATGTGTGTAGCTGGACTGTAATTATGAGAGTACCGGTAGTTAAACACTTTGAGCAGATGACCCCTTTGTGTCTCCTAACGAACACTTTAATTATGCCAAGCCCTAAAATTTTGATATCTCAACCCTCCACAAAACTTTGAGTCAAGGGAAATGCTATTTACCATCCGCCTTTATGACTTCTCTGCAGGGGAAAGACCTTTGCTTAAAGGCTCTCTGCTGCTGCACTGCATTTACTACCAGCTATTATTAGAAGGAAACGCTGGAAAGTCCAGAGTTACAAAACAACATAAAAGACGAGGAGCTTTTAGAAATGGCTCTCGGTGGAAGGAGGAGATGGTGCATTGCAGCGGTCACAACAACAAAAGAAAGCGGTTTTAAAGCTTTTCAGGGAGAGAAACTTAAAAACAAGAACTGAAACTTCCTTAATCTTTCAATTTCTTTCTTTTTTTGGGGGTGGGGGGGAGAAATAATTTTTAACTTTGATATTATGCATGTTATCTAAATATAAAGCAGAAATGGTGCTGTAATATGTACAACATGACAAGCAGGTGGTAGTAGAGATTCCTCATCCTGAAAGTTTGTGTCAAACTAATAATAGTTGAACAGAAGAGCTCCATCAGTACAACACATCCAGGCCATCATGACACAATGACAAACATAGACGCATTCCTGACTAGTGAATTTTCTGACAGGCAGTTGGATGACTTTCAGATCAGAAAAACCTTCTGAGTGATGAAACAAAAGGCTCATTTACACCAATCAAAGTGACAGAATCATCTGAAGTGCCGATGAGCATCTTCTCTTCTTGTCTTTTAACAAAACAGAACATTGGCTCTCTTGCACTCCACTGATGCTTTTATTTTAGCCAAACGAGGTTCAAAGTTCAAGGTTCTTTCTCGTCATTCGCATCATATGTGGTACACGAGGTCTCTCAACGCAACAGAATTTTTTTTCGACCAAGAGACAGGGTGCTGGAGATCCCTCATGCCTTGAATGGACGCACGCAGCTTGGTATGTCATGGATTCCTGGGTGCAGTGGAAGATGATGTGCCTGACTGTACTGTCCGTAGAAGACGTGTGCATTATTGGATTTACATACGGGCCACCAGCTGTAAAGGAGACGAGGGCTGTTAATACCTTATTCCTGTCAATAATTATACAAGACTCGTTCGAGTCTCAGAATAATAATTATTGATTTAACAACGGGTTCACTTCTTTTTCAGATTAAACATATTTTCTTC
>JARVGQ010000804.1:13063373-13075551 GCA_031762355.1 Hypsolebias martinsi | reverse complement strand
ACGCTGGTTTTGTCTTACGTCAAAAAAAAAAAAAAAAAAAACGGGTTTACGACGCTGCGTAGAATGTGTACCATGCATGTTCCGACACGTCAAATTCGGTTTACGATGCCGCGTGAGAACGGATCTCCGTCGTAAGTCAAGGACTGCCTGTAATTGTAACTAAAATTCATAGCAAAATGTAACCACCTGATCTTTTCATCACTTCCTTTCTGTGATTCCCTGTCGTAGTGTTTGATGAGAGCAAAGTTGGCCTTGAAAATTTCACTAGTTCTCAACACAAGATGATGTTAGTCCAAAACATGAGAATTAAAAGTGGTATATGGGCATGCGCACAAACACACATTCTTGTAAATGTACTTTTTGGGGACTTTGCATTAACTTCCATTCATTTTCTATAGTCTAACCCTGACCCTTACCCTAAACCCATTACTAGTACATGTCTAACCCCAACCCTAACCCATCCGCATTTCAAATCATAATCCTAAACCTACGTAACTCCAAACCCCCACCCCCACCCCACCCCCCAATCAATACTTCTCCTTATGGGGACCTGGCTTGATTTTTTTTGTAAAATTGGTCCCTACAGGGTAACCTGAAACAAAAACGCATGCGTGCACACACACACACACACACACACACACACACACACACACACACACACACACACACACATAAACACACAGTGCAAAACAATGACATCCGTCTCCTGAGGGATTTTCAGCTCTAAGCTCTCAGGAGGTGAAATCCCAGTGACAGATGTGTGGTTGTTTTTCTATAACTATCCACCGCTCCCTGTTTACAAAAAAAAATCTGACTGCTAACCGACACGCAGCAGCACACGCTGCCCACAAAGCCAGCGATGGCAGAACAGAAATTTTTGAACCAGTTTTGACTTTGAAACATTAGTCTGTCGTTTCAAAGCATTCACAGCAGCAGCTGCTTCCAGTTTGCAGCTGGTTTTAAACTGGAAAAAAAAAACGATGGGGTAGAGTTGACTACAGAAGAATAAAATGCTACATTTTTCCCTTTTTGTGTCATCTCCCAAAAAAAAGCTGAGCATTTCAGCATTAATTTATGATGTAACTAAAGCTAAAACCGTTACTTGCATGGCACCATCCATACCAGAGTTTTGGATTAAAATTGTCTTCTGATGATAAATTGCAAAGTTGTTGCTGCTTTGGTCAAACATTTTGCAGAGCAGAGATGCAGACGATGCTTTCTTTCTGAAAGTGTCATTAAAATTTGTTCAGTGATTAAAGAGATCTTCTGCTAACACACACACATACACAGGTGAGCAAAAAACTTAATTGTATACTTTGAGCAGTAGGAGGTAATCAAACCATACTCTACCATGGGGCTCCATTATTGGTTGCTGCTAATGACATCATCTGTTTACAATATGCATTACAATACGTGATCAGTGGCGCCAGATTAAAACAGCCGTCGCATTTCCATTTGCAATCACAACCCTGAAATATTTCCATTACATGTGAATGACACACTCTGATTGCTCGTTAGGCCTGCTGCTCGTTTGCATGGAAGAGAACTGCAACGACAGAAAGAGCTAAATAATGTGCCTCCAGCCATGATGGAAAGGAGCAACTCGCTGTGCATCTCGTGTAACAACGACTAACGACAAAAACATAAATATCCTGAGGAGAGATGAACCCCCGGGTGTGTAATGTTTGCATTCTTTAAGCCTCGTGAGTCATTTGTCTTGGATGAGGTTGACATGCAGGTTTGTTTCCCAGGTGACAGTAAGGAGCCATCTTTAGAGAAAAAACAGCTTTTGTCATTTTGATTGACTGACACTTATCCAGGCGGCAGAAGACGCTGCAGAAAAGCTGTTTGCGGTTTAGCCACGGGAAAAGTAGGGCAACATGTGGGCCCTTCAGCCTCATGGGGCTTTGCTTTGCAGTTATTCTGCCAGTGGCTTTCCCCCCCTCATCTGTAAGGCTGCATCTTGTCTCTCATTCTGTCTCAAAGTTCTGTTTGTGCAACATTACTGCTCCCTTTAAAGTCAGACGGACACTTGGGCTGTGAAAGAGTATAACACGAGCTTTGAAGCTTCAGAGTTTTGACAGGTTTCATCAGGATAAGAGATTTAGATCAGTTTGAAATACTGTATAATCGCCAAGAAAATCAGGAAATGTTAAACTTAAATATGTAAGTCAATACATCAAGCACATAACTGAACGTTTTGGGGTTTTCACAATCCATCCTCTAACAAATGGACAAAGTCTCCCCCAAATGTTTCATGTATATTCAAATAATGAGGATTCTCATGGTTTTCACCAGTCCAATACCTCGGACTCTGTCATGCTTAACTTGTGCATCTACAATTCTAGCAGGGGAGTCACTGCAGAACTGCATCCTTAAAGAAACGAAGCTGTTTAAAAGCATTCAATGACATATAGTCATGCTGTGGGTTGCAGCAGCTGCAGCCCGGTTGTAACCAAGCAGCACACACAGTCCCTGTCTGGACAGAGAGGAGGGAACACCGAGTACAGAGCAGGGACGTGCAAGACACAAACATATGGAAGTCCATGTAAACTCCTGAATCCAACACCCACCCATGTAGTTCACTCTGAATCCCTGCTCCTGTTGTCTTTGGAGATACACAGATGCAGAGAAGCTGCAGCTTCCTGCAGGCTCCAGCAATACAAACTGTGACCAGCTATTTATTGTCTCACTTACATATAGCTATAAATCATCTTTGTATGTTTTTATGCAAAGGTTTAAATACATTTGCACCTTAAACGGCTGTTGCCATGGCTGGAAAAAGCAGAAAAAAGGCAACAAATATGCATATTAATAATGAAAAGCTGAGTCAGCATTCACATAATTGGTTTAACCATTTAAAGTTGCATTTATAATTTTATTTATTTATTTTTCAGTCTAACCACTCCAACATATATTGGTTCTATCTAAAGAATTCATACATCAAAACGTTCAGCCCACTCAGAAACACTGATTTTTTTTTTTTGTACATACATTTTTATATTTTTCAAAATTTTCTTCATATAAAAGTAAAATTCTTCATTGAAATATGTTGACATCTCTTCAAATATTTCGGAAAAAATGTTACTCTTGCAATCTGTCGGCTGATTTTGTCTTCTTTTGCTACTTTAACGTTTCTAGCTACTGTTCTGCTATTTATATATTTTAGTGACTGTTCGTTTTAGTTTTTAGCTGCAGTTTGACTAATTTAGCTTTATTATTGTTTGTTAATTTTAGCCACTGTTTTGCTATTTCTTTATTTATCTGTTTTGCCAACTTCATAGCTGCTATGTTGCTTTTTGTTTTTAGCATTTAGCTGCTACTGCTGCTACTTTAACAACTTCAGTTTCAGCTTTTTCTGCAAATTTCAGCAAAGTCATTCAGCACTCACAAAAATGCAATGTCTCTAAGTGAGATTTTTTATTTTTTTAAATACTAAAAATAATGCATTAAAGCTGCTTCCTCAAGGTTCTTTTTGGTACAATATCACCTATTATGTGTAAATCTAAAATATTTTATTGTCTTGCATCGTTGCTCTTGAGACATTCCCTATAATAAACATTGGTGCTGTTTTGCACAAGTTTGTCCAAAGACAGCAGTCAACACTGTTCTGACTTGAAACCTACTAACAGCCTTATTGTGTATTCTAGTTACCTCTAGCTTTATTAAGCAGATCTTGTTACTTTCTTCCCTTCAGCTGCTTTCAGTTCTGCTCGTCACACACCAGAATTGCTGATTGCCTCTTTTTTTTTCCACTCATTATTCCTCCACTCTCTATACAATCCGCACAGGTTCTTTTATGCGTCGCCACATTATTTTATGTCATCGTGTCAGTTTGTTCCTGCGCTGCGTCGCGCCGCTCCGCATGCTCACTTGTTTTGGGATTTGCTGTATGCCATGAATATTTATCACCCCGTCCTGCAGTGCTTTGCTAATAAAAGTTCACTTTTGTTCTTCACCTGCCTGCTCAGGTCCCTCTCACAGTCATGGACTGTGACTGGTTTACTAAAACCTTGTCCCAAGCATGTCAATCAAACCACCAGTTTACTTTTGGCTTCTTTGTTTCATTTAAAGTATTTTTTTTTTAATTTCTTAAATTACTGAGTCATATATGTTTTGTATAAGCACTTTTAAACCTGAAGAACTGTTTGTTTTATGTTTTAACAATCTGAAAACATCTAAAGTAGCAGGTCCAGGCTGCCTAAACAGATTAAGTTTCTCATATTCAGATATTTCAGAGGAGGCACATGATGTCATTAAGCTGCAAGAGTCAGTATCTAATTTATGGCAGGTGCAGAGCTGCTGTCAAAACTTCTTACTTATTGGCAACGATGACTCTGCCACATGTGTTCACACAATTGAGATATTCTAAAGCAAAGGAAACAGCTCAGTTCAAGATGGCCACCTCCGTTAACTTACCATATCAAAGCCCAAATGGCTTTAAATCAATTTTGCTTTGAGCCAAAATTTGTTGTGGTAGTCGCTGAGAGTAATTCATAACACATCTGACCATAGCACTGTTATGTTTTTCAAGTTTGACTAAAACAGTTACAAATCAGTCATTTATGAAAGTAAAATGATCATCTAAACTCTGACATGAATGCATTCATCCAGGAACGATGAGCATTTTTTATTAAGACATTTGGTGCTTGATTAAATGTTAAAACCCAAAAACCAACACAATGAGAAGGTAAACTTTAAAGAGAAGCTAAACTGTCAGCAGCTAAATGGTTAAATAGTGATGCTAAACTTTTTCACGTTTTCGTCTTTTTAAAAGTAAATACAGCTCAAAGGTTTTTCTTTTAATAAACTGATGCAAATCAGGCATTTTTAGAGTCTGAGTTGAAAAAAAATCAACCAAATTTAGATAAATCAAGGAAATCAACATGACGTCACACTCAAATATTTTCCATCAGATTATTTCTATTTGTACCAAATACACAAAGATATGCTTTTGCTTTTGTGTAAGCATTCAGCAGCTGGGGATTAAGGTTAGCTTAGCTGCAGGAAGATGTCTTCTAAAGCCCCAGGCTCATTGATTGGAGAGCATTTCTGTAGACTTTGCACTTTTCAGGATTCTTTCTGCACGGCTGCGCTGCACCTCAGGTTTGAAGGAAACAGCTGCATGCAGGAACATCTGAAGGGACGGCACACAATCTGCTTTGGGTTTGGTGCAATGCCAACAGGAAGGAAAACGAGGGCACGGCGGGTGCGATGGGGATAAAGCACACCGGCTGCCAGGTGAAGTGCGCCACGGTAAAGTTTATTTCAGTGTGTAAGAGTTTATGAGCGTGTGGGAGGTGCAACAGAGCCACTTGGAGCTGTGAGAATGCAGGGATTTCCACCTGAGGCCGCACAACTGCTGCCTGTCGCATGCTCACGTGCGGCCACGTCTCTCTCAAACACACATTCACACTCGGCCGCTGCAGAAACTAGACACAGAAGCGAATCCAAAACAGTCAGCTGTGCTCGGAGGTGGCGAGCAAGATGGTAAGAAGATGGTTTGTAGGTTCTGACTCAGACTGCAGAGGTGGCTGAGCAAAAACTGATCACAACATGGGAGCAAACGAAGGAGGAACAGGGATGAGAATGGATGAAAATAGAAGGCGTTCATCATCAAACTTTAGCTCAGTGCCTGTAAAAGTGATAGCCATTTTTGTTTTATAAGGTCAGCTGGCTGTGGCAGCCATCTTGAATCAAGGTGACTTTAAAAGTTGAATGTTTCAGTGACTTTCAGTAGAACTGGTCCAGTGGTTCATGGGATGTTTCAATAAGAGCCATAATAATGAGGTGGGAGAAGAACTAGAAGTCAGACAGAAGAAAATGATGTTAAAGTACTGAACTGAAGACCAGACAGCACTGCTGAAGGCCTCTTTTATACTTTAACAGAATCCTTCTTAGACAGAACATCGCAACTGCAACTCTCCATTTCAGAAGTTTTAGCTCAGAACAGCTAACATCATTTCAGCTCCAGCCACCATTCGAAGCTGGAGAATTCCTTCATTTGCTTTTAGGAAGCTTTTTTTATTTTTATTTAGAGCTTTGATTCTCTCTCTCTCTCTCTCTCTCTCTCTCTCTCTCTCTCTTTTTAATCACCTAAAAACACATAGATTAGATGAAAACACAATGTTAGGATGAAAATCTGATAAATCCAAATATGCACAGACTATATGATTACATTGTTTAATTTCTCTGCTTGTTGGGTTCTTTCTGTGGAATTTATTTTTTACCCACAGCCCCACCTTATATATAATTTATAATTAAAAAAAGGTAAATAATAAAAAAAAAATCCATCTATTATATCCACTGCCAAAAGGCAAAAGAGTGTTAGCAAAATATTTAATGAACCACATGGATTTTGATGACCTTCTCAGTCTGAATCAAGACACGGCAGCTAAGCAACTTTACCAAACACAAAAATGGCTGTAGCTCGGCTAATGTTAGAGCTATGCAGCTAAAGCTTTGTGTGGTAGTAGCCGAGAGTCGTCCACTACACATACTCGGAGCTCTAACACATCTCACAATGTTATGAACACATTCTCCAACCATTTATTGAAAAACTCAAAGGCATTTCATCAATTCTATGAGCGCAGGCTCCAGTGAAGCACGGATTAAGTCGTCGTCATGGAGAACCTCCTCTCATCAGCACCCTCTCAAGAACACAAATGCAACTCTTCTCTCCTGCAGTGACTTACAGCCAGGGATCAAGGCTCTAAATGTTTTTTCTCATCTCCTGATTTCATGTATCACTGTGTTTACGTCAGGAATAAGGACGTGGATGATCTCCTGAGGAACTTTCATCTCTGCGTGTTGTTCATCACTCTGCCGAGCCATCAGCAAATTAACCTACCTGGTGAACACGCCTCTAACGTTTTATTTTGTCCGATTCATGTGGCGCCATTTTGAGTTTGTCTCAATTTTTTTTCCCATATGTGTGCTAATATGAATTATTTCTGGACCTTACTTTGGAGGACCTATAACTTAATAGCAGAATAAATCGGTCGGGATTAACCAGAACAATGTAAAGGCAGCCAAGTGGAGCAGATGGGGCTCAGTGCAGTGTGTGTGTGTGTGTGTGTGTGTTAATGTGTGTGTGTCATGCATGACTTTGATGGAAGGTAAACAACATGCAGTACCACAAACAGCTGATAAACGAGCATGCCATCGTTTAAATGTCGACTTATTGTTCAAAACCTAAACTGAAACGTGTCAGATCAGCGTAAACAAGTATCATATTATAACTTGTGTTCTGATACACAACGTTGTAATGTTTTAAGTTAAAACTTATTCCTTACTCCTAACATTTATATTCAAACATTGCTGATATTATTGTCTGTTAGGCTAAGCAGCTTCACCTTCCCCTTCAAGGGCAAAAGGACATCAGTGTTTTTACCAGTGTGTATGTGTGTCTGTGTGTTTGCTGGTGTGTAGCATTAAACAAATATCTCATGAATCATAGGATGAGTTTTGGTAAATATCACAAAAAGAATTGCTGTATATACATTTAATTAATACTGACTTCTCAAGTGAAGATGGCCGCCTCAGTCGTGACCGTCAAAAACACATGAGAGACTTTAATTCGGTCAGTTTTTACAGATAGTGAGCTAAAATTTTGTGAGGTAGTAGCTGAAACTAATCCTTAACTCCTGAGACTGACTAAACAATATATTGGCTTAAAACTTTGACATTAACTATTGGAATCAGCCCTGTTTGTCTGTTAGCGAAATATCTCATGTACAACTTGTTTGATTTTACTAAACTATAACATAATCATTGGATTTACATCTACAATGCTACATTTCAAGATGGCTGCCACAGAAAATGCAGATATGGTTATAAATCAGACAGTTTTACAGAAAGTGTGCTGGGAATGGGTGCAGTAGTAACTGAGAGTCATTCATGACGCTGACCATGACAGCTCATGATAGTTTTTCAAGGATTATTTCTTAGCATATACGACAACCTGAATCAAAAACGCTGGCAAGAAATGCACAGGCTTTAATTTATGATAAACTTTGAACATTTAATATTTTTCAAATAGTAAATGTATTTATATTAAATTATATTTATAATTTACATGTTATTATTTGCCATATTTAATATTTACCATATAACTAAAGTTTGAATCCTGTTGTTAACAAATGAACTGGACATTGATTTTCCTTCTTTTATTTTATTTTGTATGGGCAATCTTTGCAAAATGTTTGCTCCTTTTGTTCATTTTGGTTCTATATTGGGAACAATTTAAAAGAAAAGTGTGTGCACGAGCAGCTGAAGATGCTTTGAGATGATTCACAAGCAGCTGTTAACATTGTTCTGTCTCGGACACTGTGAGGGGCAAGTATTTTTATGTGGAATACCGTATTTTTCGGGCTATAAGGTGCACCGGATTAAAATGTGCATTAAGCAAAACAAAACAGTCAGATAAGTCAAACTTTATTAACTCATTCACAATAACCACATAAAATCAGGTCAAGGTCAAGCACAACCAGAATTAATATATATGGTGCACCAGATTATAAGGCTTACTATCGATTTTTGAGAAATTTAAAGGATTTTTAAGGGCAGCTTGTAGTCTGAAAAATACGGTAAATTGCTCCACCTCAAGGAGTTTAACTTGTTTTGAGATTTCTGTTGACATCGTGAGCTCTCCTCTTTTCTGGCTCCTGCAAAACAACTGCCTCAGCCACCCCACCACCCCCCACCCCCACCACCACCACCAAACAAACAGAATAAAAATGAAAAAAACGAGTTTAGTAAAAAATTGTGATTGGAGGGAAGAAAGAGATTTATTCTGCTGTTGATTTAGTGGATCCACAGTGAGCAGAATTCAGAAAGCGTTAAAGAGCCAGAGGCTTTATAATCAATACTGTGCAGGCAGCTTGTTTACCAACAAAACAACAAGGTCAACAGACGAGAAGCTGACTCGAAGCTAAAGGAAGTAGGTCCTTATTGTCAAGTGGTGTGAAAATAATCAATAATTAATAAATCCATACGAGATCTACTTTGTTCTCATTAAGTCTGAACTTTTTTTTTTTTTCCAAGACATCCAAACATGAATCTGGAGCATGCTCAAATATAAAAGTAAATGTATTTACAATATTTAGATTTTAAAAGCTTGCAGTGAATGTTTGCTTTTCCAGTATCAGGTGAATAATCATTAACCACTGAGCCTCAGGGACTCATTTACAAAAGAGACCTGATTTCAACAAAGAGTGATGACAACAATAGACAAACAATGATAAAGACAGCAATAGATAATCTTAATCTTGCGGTTTTGCTGATTTTAGTTTGTTTTTTTATTAGCTTATAGTCAAGGTTATTATAACATTTAGCTAATTTTTAGCTAATTTTAGCATTTAGCTACATGCCTTATCTTATAGTGTTTGGGGTTTTAGGCTTTAGCTTTTGGCTATTGTTTTGTCCATTTTAGCTTTTTGCTATGGCTTTGATGACTGTAATTTTTATAGTTTAATTTAGCTGAGTTAACATTTTAGCTATGCTTTTGCTCATTTTAGCTATTGGTTACTGTTTTGTCCATTTAAGCTTTGGTTAGTTTTAGCTTTTAGCAAGGACTTTGTTTAGTGAACCTTTTTAGATGAGGTTTTGTTCGATTTAGCTTTTTGCTATGGCTTTGTTGATTGTAATTTTGGGGGGGGGGTTAATTTTGCTGAGTGAACATTTTAGCTACGCTTTTGCTCATTTTAGCTTTACTGCTTTGTCGATTTTAGCTTTTGTTAATTTTAGCTTAGCGATGTCTTTGTTACTGAACTTTGTAGCTGAGGTTTTGTTCGATTTAGCTCTTTGCTGTGGCTTTGTTGACGGTAATTTGGCGGGGGGGCGTAATTTTGCTGAGTTAACATTTTAGCTATGCTTTTGCTCATTTTAGCTTTACTGCTTTGTCAATTTTAGCTTTTGTTAATTTTAGCTTAGCAATGGCTTTCGTTACTGAACTTTTTAGCTGAGGTTTTGTTTGAGTTAACTTTTTGCTATGGCTTTTGTTGACTGTAATTTGGGGCGGGGAGGGGGTTAATTTTGCTGAGTTAACATTTTAGCTATGCTTTTGCTCATTTTAGCTATTGGTTACTGCTTTGTCCATTTTAGCTTTTGTTAATTTTAGCTTAGCAAAGGCTTTTGTTACTGAACTTTTTAGTTGAGGTTTTGTTCATTTTAGCTTTTGCAAATGTTGTTAGCGCTTCATTCAGGTTTTTGTGGATTTTGGCTGCTTGTTTGAAGTTCAGCAGCAGCTCAGCTTCAGATTCTTGAACTCAACTCTCATATGATTCAACATTAAAATAAAGATCTCGTTACCTTAAAGATGCTAATAGTATCTGCTCAGAATGAAACGCTTAAAAATATTTTAGCAGCATGAGAGCTTCTTACTCTGCTTTCCTGGGGAGTCCCACGGAGCGGCAGAGGGTGGAGGGGGTCTGCGGAACCAGGGACTTGCAGCACGCGCTCCTCTTGTCCTCCTCGGGGGGCTCCGAACCGGCTTGGCTCACTTTGGGGGACTGCGGGGAGGTGGGGACGAGCTGCAGCTGCTGCGGGTGGAGTGAGGGGGCAGCAGGGGCGTGCTGCTGAGGCTGGGCCGCCTGGTTGGTGACCAGCTGCTGCTGCTGCTGCTGCTGATGCTGCTGCTGCTGCTGACCGAGATGCGCCGCAGCCTTGCTGCTGCTCCCCGGGTGCTGGTGGAGGTGGGCCGGGGCTTGGGGACTGGCGCTGCGGTGAGATGGGTGGTGGTGGTGGTGATGGTGGTGATGCTGATTAGGCTGCTGCACGTAGAGGTGGGGGTCCCGCAGCTGTCGGTTCTCCCCGATCAGGTCCTCCACTTTGCGCTCGAGGTCGTCGATGCGCTGGCGCTGCGTCTGGATCAGACTCTGCTGGTTCTGGACGATGGTGGTGAGCTCCTTCAGGTACAGGACGGCTTTCATTGGATTGTCCAGCAGGCTCTCCATCACTGACAGTATGACTGGCTGTGGCTGTGCGCGAGCCTGGTTCTGACGGCTTCCCTTCAGCTGCTGCGGACGCTGTGATCCGTCGATGTGGCCTTCAGGATCCGGGTTCTGACGCCTCTACGCTCCTGGGAGGTGGGCAGTTTCTGTGTGTGTGTGTGTGTGTATGTGTGTGTGCATGAGGATGCCAGAAATGGTGCTGATGCAAGTGGAGGATGAGCATCAGCAGAGTGCGGAGGCGGGGTCGTAGTGAAACAGTGACGTCAGCACGCAGCGCCAATCCTCAAGGTGAATCAGGTACAGGTTATTTTCTTAACATGATTTAAATAATAATAAACATAAAACATAAATAATTCATAACCATTTTTAAATGATTAATAAGAAAAGATAATAAAAAAAATATGTTTAAACTTGTAAAAAAAAAATAAAAACAGTCATAAATGACATAACTACAGTGACCTGGCTGCTGTCACAGAATGACGTTTTACCAACATTTTGTTTGTTGTGCCATAGGAGGTTCTCTATAGGAGAACGGTGGGGACAAAAGGTGCTTTTTGTTCAGTGACATCCTTTCATTGTCTCACTGAGTTACAGAGGCCACAGGTCCTAAACATCACATCCCTCAGCGACACTCTCCAGCAAGTTCTGGGACTACCCAGGTCTGCTTTCAGACTGCAACACCTGTGGAACAGATGTTTGACCTTAACTTTAAAACAAATAATGAGGAAGATCCAAGAATGTTTCTGATGTCTCCTGCAGCTCATTTGATTCTGCCTGAATGCTTCATAAAATGACCAAAATATATATTTTTTCCCATTTCATATATTTTCTGAGATGTTAAAACATACTTTGTATATGAAATATGCACAAAAAGGCTCGATGGAGAGAACAAAGAAATGTTGTTAATTTGTTCAAGCAAAAGATTCTTTACTTTAATTTGTCTTGGTTTCTGTGACATTTTTTGATCAAAGCCAAATTGAAGACTCATTTGTTTAAAATGGCTTTTGCTGTTTAAGTTTAAGTATTTAGCATTTTTAATCTCTTTTTCCTTCTTTTATCATGGCTGTGTTTTTAATTTGCACTGATGTGCTCTGTTTTTTTTTTTTGTTTTTTTTTTTAATGTTTATTTTTTTAAAAAAAATTTATTTAATTTTCATTTTATATGATTTTTATATGATTGTCTAAATTTTTATTTACTTAATCTGTGCTTTTTTATTAAAAAACGT
>JARVGQ010000804.1:13044666-13058366 GCA_031762355.1 Hypsolebias martinsi | reverse complement strand
TCCACAGGGTAGCTGGACTCTCCCGTAGAGATAGGGTGAGAAGTTTGGTTATCCAGGCGACACTCTGAGTAGAGCTGCTGCTCCTCCACATCAAGAGGAGCCAGTTGAGGTGATTCAGGCAACTGGTAAGAATGCTCCCTGGACGCCTCCCTAGGGAGGTGGTTTGGGCATGTCTGACTGGGAGGAGACCCTGGGGAAGACACGCTGGAGAGACTGTCTCTTGGTTGGCCTGGGAACAACTTGGAATCCTCCCTGAAGATCTGGAAGAGGTGGCTGTGGAAAGAGATGTCTGGGCTTCCCTGTTCAATCTGCTGCCCCCACGAGCCGACTTCAGAACAAGCAGAAGATGATGGATGGATGGATGGATGGATGGATGGATGGATGGATGGATGGATGGATGGATGGATGATGGATGGCTTAAATAAAAGAGGAAATGATTTTTTTATCTTGTAAAGAACTGATAGAGTATTAAAGTGAAGTATAAAATCCTGAAGGAATTTTGGCAATAAAACTTAATTTTTGGAAGTGCCTGTGGAGTATGAAGGACAATGAGGAAAGGAATTAAAATAAATGAAAAGGCAAAACATTTAACGTAAAGTAAATGCTAATCACGTTCAATTAACAAGTTAATGTGACTAAAGTCATTTTCTAAGAGCTGCACTTAAGATGATTCGGCCAAGCTGCATCATTGTTGCACTATTTTAATTGCAAATGGGGAAAAATGATTATCTAATGCTTATAATAGTGTAAGGCTAAGGTTTCCAATGTTGGTTTGGCAAAATGCACTTGAAGAGTTCATAAACATTTTTATACAAATAGTCTGCAATGGTTTGGTGTCTGTTTCTGCACGTTTCGTAAATAAAAATCATTATTTGAAATCAATTGTTTTTAAAAAGTCTCATCCTAAATAGAAGTGTGTGGTTTGTTAGGTTGTATATTGTGAGCATATAGGGCGTAACATGTTGTAAAGGTTACAAAACAATCCACTCTTCCAAACAGTGCTGTGATTATTTGAACGTTTCAGAAACCTCTGATTGCAATTTATCCACTTGTTCGTTCATTTTGTTTGAGCCAAACATTTGTATGAACCTCCATCCTTGAACTGCTCTGCTCAGATGCAAACTGAAAGTGGAAAATTCTGCAGACTCTTCCCATAAACCGTGGAGCAGAGTTAAGTCGAGGTAAAATCAATTATTCTTTATTGATTCCCCTCCAGTGCGTCACAGCCGAGGAAATGAAGATAAAAGACGAGCAGGTGACCGGGGAGATGAAGGTACTGAAAAGTCCATATTTTTCACTTTGGTTTAGTCAGCAGTTTTATTCAGCACCATTTTCTTCAAAGCTGCTCCTTTAAAGCTTCACTTTTCAAACAGTCTGCGTTCGAATGGCGCTGAGAAGCACTGGACTGTTCACGCCGTCGCTCCAGGAAGACTCCAGGCCACGCAGTGAGCAGCTTTCTGTGTTCTGAAGAGGATTTTGATTAACTTTCTTTAAAACATACTGACTGTACGTCAAAAAAAAAAATTTAATAAATGACGCTGAAAGCTGGAGAGAAGCAAACACCCTTCTCTTTTTGTTGGCCCTTTGAAAGCCTCCACCTGATTAAAGCAGCAAGGATCTTTAATGGTTGCATCTCGTTGACCTCTGGCAAGCTTTAGTGTCCAAAGCCAATACCCATCAGCCCCCTCTCTCTCGCTACTGGTTGAGAAAGATCAATAATGAGATGAGATAAAAGGCAATGAGCAACTATTGTAGATTACTAGAAGCTATTATCGGCAATCCGGCAAGAAAGGGAGTGGAAGATGGAAATCTGTGGACACGATGGCTGCCTCATCTTTTTTCAAGGAGATCAAATTTGCATGAGAAAAATTAATAAATGATAACTAGAGAAATTGCATTTTCTGAGAAAATGCCATGTGAACGCTTATTACTGAAGAACTTGCTGAAAAACAGCTGAAATGAGCTTAAAACATGCTGAATTGTAGCTGAAATTGAAGAACAAGCCTAAGTTGGCAGAAGAACTCAGAAAGAACACATATTTGTTGAATAAGGTTTAAATAAGCAGAGATGAGCACAGAAATTATGAAATTAGCTAAAAATGCTGAAATAAAAAAATAGATGAAAAATAGCTGAAAAGTCAGAAAGAAGTTTAAAGCACCAGAAAGAAGTGGAAGGAGCTGAAATAAGCTAAAAATTTTGGAATTAGCTGAAAAGACTAAATAGGCACAAAACAACTAAAAAGTAGCTGAAAAAGCAGGAAAGGGGAGCACAAGCTGAAATTAGCAGAAATAAGTTAATTAGGCTGAAAGTTGCAGAAATAACCATGGAAAACTTGAATTTGTCTGAAAACTGCTGAAATTAGCTTAAAAAAATAGTAGGTGAAAAGGTAGAATGAGCTTAAATTAGCAGAAGAGAGCAGAAAGGACACATTTGTTGAAAGGAGCTGAAATGAGCACAAAAAAAGAAGAAATATCAGAAAAAGCTGAAATTAGCAACAACACAAAAAAAACAGCTGAATAGTATAGCTCAAAAGCAGAAAGAAGCTGAAATTACAAGAAGGAAGTGGTGAGAGCACCTTTTTTGCTGAATTGGGCAGAAAAAAGTAAATGGGTGCAAAAAATGTGGAATTAGCTGAAAAAGTTTCAAGTTGCATAAAAACAATTGTATAGTAGCTGAAATTGTAGAATAATCTGAAACTTGCAGAAATACGCTGAAAGGGGCACAAGCCGAAATTAGCAGAAAGAAGTTGGAAGAAGCACAAAAATGTTGTTAGCAGGAACAAATCTGAAAATAGCGCAAAACAACTGGAATTAGCTGAAAGTAGCTGAAAAAAAGTTTGTTTGCACAAGGAAGCTGAAAGAAGCTGAGCCAGAACAAAATGTGAAAGGAGCAGTAAAAGGTTGTAAACACATTTAAACATAAGGACTTAAAATGAGCTCAGTTTTTTTTTTTTTTTTTTTTTTTTTTTTTTTTTTTTTGAGGAAAAAAATGGCAGAAAAGTCTAAATATTTAAAACTGCTAAAGTTGCACCGGTAAAGTCATAGCAGGATTGTCCTGAAAGAGCTGAACACGATTTGATGAAATAGCTTGAAAACTACAGGACAAGAATCACACCGAAAAAATGTACGGGAGAAAAATGCAACACAACAGTGTGAATGCTCCATAAACATTCACACAATAATTACGTCTTGATGAAATAATAAACATTTTTGCACTAGCCTCGAAGAAGCAATGCAGATGTGCTTGAGCAGCGTGCTAAATGATTTAGGAGTACTACGTGTTGCAGTTAGGTAAGATTCTGCTGCTCCTTTCTGTATTTATTCTGCATGTGACCACACCAGCTCCAAAGATAGACCAAGGCACGTCACGGGTGAGCAGCATGAAGCCTTACCTGCTGTGAACCACCTCTGAAAGTCGTGGAACAGAATAATAGTTTGACATATCTCACTCTTTTGGGTTTAATCTTTCAAAAATGAAGATTCTGAAATTCTCCAGCACCAACGTTGCTCCAAGTTAGGTTTGGAATGAAGCTTGGTTCATGTAATTCTGGTGTGAGATATGAATGTACGTCATATATCACCCCTTATGGGTGGATTGAGATGTTGAAATACTGTGGAGCAAAGTGGATGTTAGATCGAGATCAAGAGGTCACCAGTTTGAATCCTCTGACCATTACAACAGTGAAGAACCCACATCTGCCTCTGGGCCCTTGAGCGAGTCCCTCATCCCTGGTTTCAAAACAGCCTGCTCTTTAGGATCACCATCTTCTAATTGTGACATCATTTTGTAGTTTTCCTGATTCTGCACCTTTAAACATGCAGATTTACTTGAGTATTTGATGAACGGGCGTGTAAGCTTTGTTTACTGTTTACATACAATGTGCTATAGGAGCTGCGGTACTGGCTCTCTCTGCTGGACTTACTATGATTCATGACCGGGAAGAAGAACTCCAACAGGTGATTCCAATCAGCTCATCAGCTTCTTAAGGACGTCAGTTTTTTGTTAGTGTTGAGATGCGATGTTGACTAAATCGCCACCCTCTGAATAATCTTTATTGTTCAGTTACTCATCTTGATCCTGCTTCCTTTACAGCCTGACCCTGTTCCCTCCTGTGTTGACCTGACGCCTGGTGCCTTGGTCATACTGAGGAATCGGCTCATTTTAGCCAAAAAAATTGGACTAATACAAGAACCAACCTTTCATCTGGTTCAAATAATCTAGCAACAGAAACTGCATGTCTTCATGATTTTATTTTTTTTATATATTTGCTGCCTGGGTTTAATGAAAAGATCGTCACATCAGTAAAATCCAGTCGACACTTCTGGAGTCAGAGGTGTTGTTTAGAGTGTGTGACTGTTTTCTTCTGTCTGCCTAAGATAATTCCAAAGCTCTTTTTTTCTGTGTCATTACCCCCAAAAATAGACAATCACTCTAGGAAACAAAACCAGATTTGCCTCGAGCTTTGGATTTATCACATCACAACTGCAGAGGGCAGCAGGTCAGACGCGATACCATATTACCGTATTTTTCAGACTATAAGGCGCACTTAAAATCCTTTAATTTTCTCAAAACTCAACAGTGTGCGAATTCTGGTTGTGCTTACTGATAAACTGATTTTATGTGGTTATTGTGAATGAGTTGAATAAATCTGACTGTTTTGGTTACACTTAATGTGCTTTATAATCCAGTGCACCTTATGTATGAACACAGACCTGTTCATTCATATTGTGCCTTTTAGTCTGAATAATACCGTATTTAAAGTACAAATCATTGCTTATGATAATATATTAGAACTGTTGTTGATCATTATTTTCCGATTGCTCCTTATGTCCAAATATAATTGTTTTGCAACTGGTTCCTCGTTGAAGCAGCAGATCCTGACAAATACTAATTACCGCTGCGACTCTTGGAAATCCCAGCTCGTTTTCCTCACTGAATAACCTGAAGTGAAAGGAAAAATGAGAATTAACCTGCATGAAAATATTGGAGTAGATTACATGGTTTGCAGGGTGTATATGTGTGTGACATGATGAGGGAGTGATGTCATCAGTCTTCAACAAACAGAGTGAGGATGTATTTATCAGCAGAGGGGTTGTGTTTCAGTAGGTGGTCCGGTTATTATCCAGACTTCCCATGACTGGGAGCTGGAGCTGATTGGGTTTATGTTTGTCATGTTCCTTTCCATAACATCCTTCACTGACACTTTAGATCCTGTTTCTACCTGCTGCTCAAACCAAAGAGGGTTTTTAGAAGACGAACATTTCCAGTTCAAGTTCAGCCTCTTCTCGTGCTGCTGTTCTTAGTTTTACATGTGTGAAATAAAACTATTTCACAGTTCTGTTCCACACTTTTTGATTCTTTTATGTGAATTAAGTGAAAAATATGTTGATTTAAAAATAACAATAATCCAGAACCAAACCATTTTTGTGGATATAAAGACAATTTATGTGTAGCAACAGACCAAGGAAAACCTTTGTGTAAAAAAATTGACACCACCAACATTATTTTAATACTCAAACCAACAATAGAATCTAAAATATAACTTTTAGTTTTTGATAGGAGACATTTAAATGAAAAAAATAATAATATAAAAGAAGTTGCTTTAACAGTTTATCCTTGACGTTTTTGCAGCTGTTTGCTACCATCTAGTGGTCAAATACTGAAACACATGCAAGTTAGATTGTTACAACCTATCATTTTATTAACTAATGCAAACAGGTTTTATGTGAATCCATAACCAAAGTAAGGCTGTAATTTATGAAATGTTTAAATAACTATTTGGCTGCACAATCTCTAACTGAGCCGTTGACATGTCAGGAGGTGAATGTGAGACAAGGAGGTGGCTTTTCCTCATCCATCTTCCACACAGCATTTGACTTTGTCTCCTTGTAGTCTCACGTATTGTGTGATCACATCTTTTAATAGACGTGCCAGAAAAATCTGTGTCAGCTGCTTCAACACAGACATATTTTTCCTATGAGCCACCCATAAAAGCACGCAATGAGCCTTCACATTTCTGAGAACACTGAGCTGTTGTTCGTGTCGTGCTTCAAATGACGGAGCTGGGTGTTAGCAGCCAGAGCACGCAGTGACACATAAAAGAATGTTTAGGACAATGTCAGCCATTTGTGCTATCCAATTTTATCTGCCTTTAGTTTTTAGATGAGAAGTTGAACTAAAGAGCAAGAAAGTTTAAGATTTCCACCAATGAGAATTAGCCTATAATAATAAATTCTTGTGAGCTAATTAATCAAAAACCTCTGCACATGCATTAATCTTGTTTAATTTGCTATTATTTTAGATGTTTTGAGTTCAGGTTAGTTTACTGTCGTTCACTGGAGTTGTTATAGATGTGTCCCTTATGGGTTTTGTGTGGAACACCTGTTGTCCCCTCGGCCCCCTGACCTTTCACCTTTCTTTTTTTAATGCATCCTCACAGTCCTCCTTTGTGAAACGTGATGAAGTCAACAGCACACATGAAACGTCAAACATTGAAATATCAGTTTATTCATCGTCTGTTGTGTCTGAAGGTCTCATAACAAAACCAAACATTAAAAAAATAAACACGGCTCTCCACTAATCCAAACCTTTAAGTGCTTTGAGTCATTGCACTGAAAATAACTAACTTCATATCAGTTATCCTCCACATGAATGTTCCGTATTTCTGCTTTGTTAGATTTTTTTTTCTTCCAGCATCTGTGACGACAGTGTCTCACTGAGCTCCACCGCCTGTATCGAACATCTTCTTGCGGCCCTCCATGCCCGACATGGCCTCCACGTTCTTACGCCAGTCGCCCACTTCAGAGGTGAGCACCTGGAAAGGAAGACAAATGAGAATGTTTGTTGCCGTAGCTTCTGGTCTATTTGAAAGCAGACTGTGTTGCTGGTACCTTGTCCTGTTTGACGTCCTCCTTCTTCACAGATTTAAGATTGGCCCTCAGGTCCATGGAGCCTTTGTGTTTGGAGCCCAGAAGGGCTCTCATCATCTCATCTGCGGATACCCTCACCTTCCTCAGTGCAGGTTTTTTAAACTTGCCTCCAAGGTCCTGCACTTTCAGCTTCAGCTCATGAATCTAAAGTAGGAAAAATCAAAATGAGTAAAAGTTTCTTTTTAATTACATCTTTAAACTTCTGGTCTAATTGGTTGAAACTTTGTTCGGACTCAAAAAGGAATGAGACTTACATCTTTGTTGTGCTTGATCACCTTATGCTCACAGTCGTACCTCTCCTCGTCCACTATGTCAATTTTCTCATGTAGCTGTTTGCAAAGTTTCTAAAAAAAAAAAAAAAAAAAAAGACACGTTTTGATCTGTTAAATCTGTGAGCTTAAGTGCTGCTTTTAAAAAAAAAAAAAAAAAAAGGTAATCCAGAACAAGCCTTACTTGTAGCTCATCCAGTGACAAACCAGAGAGCTGCAGTGGGGGGAGCTTCTCCCCCAGATAACGCACTTTATCCTCCTCCCGCTCCTGCCTCTCCTTCTCCAGATCATCACAAGCTCTTTGGAGGAGCAGCATCTGATTCAAAACAACAGTTTTGTGTCAGACATGACAAGTTTGGATCATTTTATAGTTCCCAGCTGAAAAAAGAATACAATATAATAACTTACTTTGAGCGAGAGCTTGCGGGAAGCCGAAATCTTTGACTTCGGCTGTGGAAAACAGATATCATCAATGTATTTTACATAGCTTTATATAAACTTAGCACAAAAATTAAGGAAATTTTGGTCGATTATTTGTTTTGACAGTGCTTCTTGGCAATGAATCTTATACCACTGGAAAGCCTGTTTATATTGTCTTAAATGCCACATGTTGAGCTGCAGAGCTTGATGGCAGATTCAAAGCCTATTCTGCTTTTTGAGTTTTGTTTTGTCATTTATTGGATTGGATGATTGAAGTTTGAAAAAAACAGAACATATTAGCAACTTTATTTATTTGTTTAACAAACAGGTCCTCAGAATGTGGAAGAACCATACACAGCCACAACAGCCTGGTCAGCTTAGTTATACACAGCTGTGTGATGGCCCATCCTCAGCCAGCATTTGGCGTGTCCACCATCTTGGTCTTGTTGGCTGCTTTGAAACAATCGGAACGCCCAAGCCGATCCCACAGGTGTTCAGTGGGGTTGAGGTCAGGACTGCAGGCACTCCCAACTTCTTCTGATAAACCGCACTCTGTGTGGGAGCGTTGTCATCTTGAAGACTAGACTGTGAAGACATCGGATTCCCACTGGTTCCTCCCAATCATGCACCAATTGGGCACCTGATTGTTTGCACCACAGAGCCTCAAAACAAGAGTCAACAGCAGAAGAAGCTGTTTTACTCTGACAGAAAAGATCTGGCAATTTTTTTTTTAAACGAGTACCGGTAACCCAAATGCACAACTCTGTTGCTCAACTTACAAGTGTATTTTCTCAACAAATATCACAATCTATGGAAAAATAAACAGGTTTTTCAACTGTATAGATTTATTGCCAAGAAGCATTAATACAATAGAAAAAAAAAAATCAACCAAACACATTTTGTTTGTGATAAAACATTTCAAAAAATCACAAGTTGGGCAATTATTGAGATTATTTTGCTTTTGAAGGTATTAAAAAAAAAAACATTGAACTCCCACTTGAACCAGCAAAAGCACCATCTTATACTAAAACCAAACATTATTGACTTCAAAACTTATTTGAAATGTTATATAAAAATCACCCCTATCCTTGATTAGTTGAAGCACGGCCCTATAAGACAATTCGTAAGACATAAAATTCATTGAAAAACCAAGTGGCCAACTGGTTACCACTTCCAGCAGCTACATATAAAAAGATAATGCTTTAATAATAGGATGAAGTCAAGTGGAAAGCGCTCAACAATGCTGATAGCAGTTCTGGCAGATACCACAGCCACATCATTGCAATGTCTGTGAGGACAGTGTGTCCTCTGTCAGTACGAGGGATTAGCACAGTGGGACATAGCTGGCTCACCTTATCCCCCTTGGGATTCATGGCTCTGTGTCTGTGGAGCTCCTGAAACAGCAAGCAGGGACAAATGAGGACACTATAGGAGAACGGTTATAAAGAACGTAAAAATCTATGGATAAAAATGAATGTACTACCTCACTCAACTTTTAATCACAAAATCAAACACCTAGGGGGAAACAGAAGTGCACAATAATGATGTTTGAAAAATAAAAAAAACATGCCATTGATCCATCATGTCATCTGAGCCATCCAGCACAAACATCCTTTGACAGTACAAGTAAGGACAAGACAAGAATAATTGTCTCGAGTAGATTTAGGTTCGTCAAAGTCTCTGACGCAAACTAAGACATCGAAAAATCTATTGTAACA
Organism: Hypsolebias martinsi; assembly: GCA_031762355.1. Taxonomy (NCBI): domain Eukaryota; kingdom Metazoa; phylum Chordata; class Actinopteri; order Cyprinodontiformes; family Rivulidae; genus Hypsolebias; species Hypsolebias martinsi. Next base: position 13,049,030 of record JARVGQ010000804.1, on the reverse strand, counting down.
ACTAAACAGAGACAATATGAGGTGATCAGATTCATTCAGGAAGTTAATAAGAGTAAGAAACGTGCTGAAATGTATACACTGGATAATAATTACAGCTAATAATAGAAGTACTTTTTAATAATTTTATCTGAAACATTATAAGATAGAAATACAGTAGTTCACCATACACAAACTCATTTTAAACTTTAAAACTCTGCACTGAAAGCTGGAAATCTAACCATGAAAACCCACTTTTAAACCCCCCCCCAAAGCAATTTTACCTGAGAATAGATGTCTGCAGCGGTATAAAGCGTTGGAACAGCCGCTGCCTCAGACAATGGCTGTCTTTTTATATGAGGGGGGTGCTGAGTGAACAGCAGATATGGTCTCAAGAATGTGCTGGCAGGAGACCCTGCATGGAATCCCACCTCTCTGAAACTGTGACAACGCCAGGGTGGGGTATAATTATCCTGTATGAGCATTACCTTAATGGTATTGTCTAGATTTTGTCTGTTGGTGCAAAAAAACAAAGAACTCATCCTCTGGAAAATAAACATATAAACAAACATGAATATTGACATTTTAATTAGAGGAGCGTGCTCACAGCATATTGACATAAATAGACCAAACCATCTTCTCTTAGCTTTGAGTAGAATAAGAAAATGATCCTCTGGGGCAAGTATAATTATTCTTTCGCATTCATATGTTGAAGCTAAAGTTATCCAAGTTATAAATGCACTGTAGACGAGCACAATGCACAACTACTGCAAAGCCTTCATGAATGGCAGAAGCTCACAATCATATTCTAAAAATAGCCACGTCCCCTTTCCTATTATAACTTGCTTTCAACTGGTAGCAATGTTAGCAGCTCACTTAAGACTGAGACAAATCCTTCATGTCACTCACACATTTTTTAAAATTATTATTAACTTCTTAACATGGCAACTAATCATAAACAAGTAAATAAATCATCTGACTGACTGTTAATAAAAACACAGCTTTAGAAAACTGCTGGTTATACTATGAAATGTTTGAATCCCTTGAACTAGGCAAATTTATAAACTGGTTTCATTAAACTAAAAAACAAATTAACTGAAGCTTTGGTTTCTCCAGATAATTGCTGGATGGCAGTGGTTTCAAATTTAGCACATGGAGCAAAAAAGGTCAACGTTTAAGTTAAAATGACCCTCTGGGCTTAAGAGTAAATGCACATGTGCAGGTACGGGAAGCACCATGGGACAGTCTTTATTCAGTGGAAGCAGCACGACATAGTAATAAGTACTATTACTTTAATACAGCAAAACCTTTGTATTTTGGCAGGCAAACATGAACAGATCGAGAAAAAATGTATCATTAAAGCAACATTCAAACTGAAATTCTTAAAGTGTGATTAAATTTGGCTTCTTTGGCTCTGGCTCTAAAGAGAAATAATAACGCTCTTAAAATACTGCTCATAGAATGGCATATAATTTAATTCAAATGAATAAAAATGAGTTTTTGATTTGTACAACATCCAAAGTTGCACTTGTTTGTAGATAAATGGAAAATCCTGTTTTAATCCTAATACAGTTGTGATAATAAATTCAAAACTCTGAGGTATTTGAGTGTCTTTGAGTATTTTCTATTTCCGTGTGCTTTCAACTGTTCCTTGTGATGATGGTTTAAATCTTGCGGAGCATGATTGCTTATCTTGACCTGAGCTCAGACACTTTTGCAAATTGCTTCGCCCACTCAGCATCAATGTTCTAATCTTTCCAGCAGCTTATACGGAAAGAAAGCTGGAACAAGTGCTAAGATGTTTTTGGCAGAAGGACAGTCTTCCCCTGTGATGAACTGCTCTCCTGAGTTGTGAAGGCTTTTTTGAGATTAGGACAACATGGAGGTTAAAGTGAAAGGTCATGTATGGCTTTCTTGTGAGCAGTTTAGGAGGGGGAAACATTTTGAGAACTCTATCCCTCCTACTTTTCATATTTTATTCAATTCTACAGGCACCTAAGAGGTTATGATTTAACTTAATTTCTCACTTGTTTTTGTTTGGGTTAGTGTTTTGACACTTGCCGTTGCTATAGCACAATGGCTGGAAAATATTATTCAGCTCTGCCTCCACTCCTTCGTGGAAGAAATGGGACTACAAATATATTACTGCAAAGAGAAGTAAAAACAAATTAAAGATGACTGAATGCAGAAAACAACAAATGCCCCGTCTTTTTATTGTTTTATTTTTATTTTTTAAGAAATCCTCAACAGGTGGGAGTGCTATTCTTGATGCAACCCAACTCCCCTCTGTTGCTACACAGACAGAGCCCAAAACAAAAACCAAAAACATATAGGGAGGCTGCTTTTTGGTAGGCCTACATCTTTTGCGCTCAATCTACCTCTGCATGCATTATCTTAATTTGACCATTCATTCATAAAAATATCCAGCTCATTCAGGAGATGAGTACATTTGTTACAATAAGCATTGGCGGTCTATGTGACATTTATTGTTTTAATATTTGATCATTTTAACAAATATTTCCCCCATAGAAAAAATGGAGATTGCTTCTGTTCCTTTTCTTCTATTTGAAATCTGCTTCAGTACATTTGTTCTGTTTTTGATTTCTTGCTACTTTTAGCAACCATTCTGCTGCTTAATAGCTTTTAGCTTAGCTTTTATTGTGTTTGTTTAGCTAGCTTTTTATACTTTTAGCTAACCTTTGCTATATTTACCTTTTTGAGCAGTGGTGATTTTAACTGCTTTATGGGGGTTCTCAATAACGCCTAAATTTTAACTCAGCACCCGTGAAAAATAAACTATCATTAGGATTTTATAAGGAAACAGTTCTTAAATCTTAGATTCACCCCAAATTATTGAATAAATTTGGAATAAATTTGGAATAAAAATGGAAAAAATGACGAAATTCTTAAACCGGCAGGTAAAATCTATGATAATTTTTTTTTTTTTTTACCTTTTTTTTTTTTTTTTTTAAAGGAATCCAATCCTGATCCACCAATCAATCCATCAGGCTTGTCAGCAACTGACCAATCGGCGATCTCAATTTGTCCCGAAGGGAAACGCCCCTTACCACAGCGCCCCACCCCCTTTTTCTCAGACAACATTGTCAGGTTTTGATTTCATGAAAAAGCATCAGAAAAGATGGTTAAACATTGTCAGCGGAGAACATGTAATTCAGACAGTGTTACCCTGAGTGTTTAGAGGATGTAGTACACGTCTAAAAAAGCTAAGTCTGGTCCTCCTTCAAAAAAACAAAACAAAACAAAGCAAAAAAATGGTAGAAACGTTTCATCTTTCGTCGTTTCTACAATTTTTTTGCTTTGTTTTGTTTTGTTTTTTGAATGTGCAGAGGACCAGACTTAGCTTTTTTAGATTTTTCTACCTGGATTATTGAGCATGCATCAGGGTATAATCAGCTACTGCTTTAAAAAAAAAAAAACTAACCAGGGACATGTTAAATTGGTTTTTGTATTGTTTAATTAGCATCACAGGTGTATTTATCCAAGCAGCCTGATGTTGCTATGACTACAGATTACTCAGAACTTTAAAGGTCCACAGGACTGTAACCAACCTTGCTGGATTTGACCGCAAGTGGAAAGTAGACAAATTGAAAAGATAGACAGTAGCAATGGTAACCAAGGAGTCTAGAACATTTTACAAAGATATTAGAGGTGAACTCCAAGGTTAAGGTGCATCAGTGTCAGATTGCACCATCAGATAAAAGTTAACCTTATGGTAGATGGCTGAGAAAAGCTTGGTCATGGATCCTTCAACAGAACAATGACCCAAAGCACACAAAAGAATGGCTCAGAACTTAACATCGGACTATTCTGAAGTGGCATTCTGAACCCTGATCTGAACCCTGTTGCTGTGTGAAGAAGGTACTCTTCAAACCTGAGGCAGCTGGAGCTGTTTGCTCATGACGAGTGGACCAGAACACCTGTGGACAGGTGCAGAAGTCTCAGAGTTACAGAAACTGCTTGAGTGCAGCGACTGCGTCAAATGTTTGTGCAACAATATATTAAGTTAAGGGCACCACCTTTGTTGTCATGGACAGTTTTATTAGTATGTTAATAAAATATTTCTGTTCAATCTAAACTTCCATTAATTGGTTTTTAGTCTTAGTCTATCGCTACTTCGCAGTTCGACTTTTGCGGACTCGCTCTTTTGCGGTTTTTCAAAGCAAGATTGGACATGACACACAACTGGCTGATGGATGGATGAGCGGCAAGATCGGCATGATTTTTTATTTAAAATAAATTATTTTTAATCATTTAGCACCTGCTGCATCTGTGTGCAGCCCACATGTGCAGAGAGAAGCTCCCTCCTTCAGCATGTCATGATCTTTACTCTGCAGCGGAGAAGTGGGCGTGGCCGAGAGCGATGGCAG
>JARVGQ010000804.1:12991593-13002349 GCA_031762355.1 Hypsolebias martinsi | reverse complement strand
ACGTGTTTAAAAAGACGTTACGGCCGCCATGTGCTTTCAGTTTCGGTTTAAGGCTAAAAATCCGCGTTTACGGCCGCAATGTGCTTTCAGTTTCGGTTTAAAGCTAAACCGGTATCCGGCCGGGCCGTTAGAACGGAACTCGGCCGTAAACCGAGGACTACCTTAGAAATCATCTATTGCACAGATTTTTAGAACGAGTCTTTCTCCAGCTGACCAGATGCAGAGCAACAGACAACATAATCCTTTTAGTCTGTGTGAAGTTCAAGCTTAAAGGAATGTACGTAAAGTCGACCGTTAGAGGACGCCGATATTTAATTTCTTAAAAAGGAGCACCTGTTGAATGTTCTCCAACAAATCGGTCTGTTGCTGAGGATTAATTCAACTGCTCCTCTGCTCGGCCAGATCCTTCCTTTCTAATTACAGAGTCTAGTTTACAGAGAAGGATTTATGTGATGGAGGCTTGATACAAAGAGAATGAGCTGAAGTTGCTTAACAGAGCATCTCTGTTAACTAAAAAAACATCAAGCTGAATTTAGGGGATCAGCACCCACACAAGCTTTATTTATCTGCAATGTTCCAACATTGTGCAGATACATGAATAACCATCAGGATACATTTTTAAGTCAAATAAAACTGAAAACAAGATAATTTTCTGTTTCAATAAAATGGATTTATATTATTTCACAGCACTTGGCAACAGACGCTGAAGTATTTTTTGGCTCCTTTTCACATAAGCACTCAACTGTATATTTAACTATTGTAGTTAAAAAAAAAAGATTGTGCTGACTCAGACTGAACAATCTGAGCCAACAGGATGGCCATGGATCAAAAAGGAAGTTGCACACAGATGTTTGGAACCAGACACAATAGGTCATGAAGATGTGAAACTTATTTAATTTTTCTGAAGCAAATACATTTTCTGATGCATTATTTTGATTGTCATGCCTTTATTTTGACAGAAAAAAAAGGTTAAATCAAGTCATCTGGACCAGTGGTGTTTGTGATTCAGATAGATTTATTTATTTTTACCACTGGTTCTTGCAGTTTGTATGTGGATTACCAGTTTAAACACCGTATTTTTCAGACTATAAAGTGCACCGGATTATAAGGCGCATTAGGCAAAACAAAACAGTCAGATAAGTCAAACATTATTCAACTCATTCTCAATAAAAATCAGTTTGAAGCACAACCAGAATTAACACATAAGGTGCATCGGATTATAAGGCTCACTGTCAATTTTTGAGAAAATTAAAGGATTTTTAAGTGCGCCTTATAGTCTGAAAAATATGGTAAACCATTGCTTTCACACCAAGGACACCAATCAAAGGGAAGCTTGAAAGCCATTAAATGCACATAGATGTATTTATGCAACAACCTTTAATACAGAAAACCAAACTCAGAAGATTTTGTTTTTGTTTTGCCAGGTCAGACATTCTTATGTCATTTGCGTCTCAGTGAGATAATTTTCTTTATCACAGTTGAGCATTTCCCCCCACCCCCACCCCACCCCGCTTCCAACCCCATGGATCTTTGAAACAGATGTTTTTAGGTGTTTGGAAGGTTTCCTGAAAATATAACCCATTCCCTTGACCCCAACCTAAGAGGAAAATCCCTCACAAGATTTTGGCCTCAACAGACTGAAGCAGATAGTTATTTCCTGTAGATTAGTCAGCAAAAACTGAAAGTATTTGTTAACCAAGCATCGCCAAGAGGCTCCAAACATAATGCTGAGGGGGATGGAGTGTTCCACTGGATCATGGCTCAGTGTAAAACTTACTGTAGTTTAACATGCCATCAGTTTAGTTAATATGCTGTAAGTGTGACCTCATCTCCTCCACCTTGTAACTACTGCAGAAAGCACATGTTGTGTTGCAGCTTTAGCTTCCACCCTTTGGTATTAGATTATATGAATGCACAAAGGTGTTGAGTTTATGATCCTTCTTAATCTAAAATCAATCAGCTTACTGGAAACAATAAAAAATGATTGCAAAGTCTGCGAGCGTCTCAAAGAAATCCAAACTAAGAAGTTGCAAAGATGAGCAGGAAAATAGAAACAGCCCATTTTTTCATGTGTCTGTACAAAGTAGCCAATCTTTGAAGAGCATTCTGAAACGGAGTAAAGCGAGCATCTCGTCTGTGAATCAGGACAACTTTGTGCTTTTGAACGAGGTGAAATGTGAGCAAGCTTTGCAGCCCACATAAGAAAAGGGAATTTGAAATGAACATGTGGGAGGAAGTGCATGCTTCCACTGGGACCGCTCAAACAAACATTTTAATCTCCAAATCCCCACAGGAGATATTTATCGTCTGGCTGTTTGCCCACCAGCACTGATCAGCTGCAGAGCAATGTCCACGGAGACTCAAAGACCAGCTGAACTTGCTAAAGTCTTCAACAAATCATTTGTAAAGATTAATTTGATTTGTTCGAGACATTTCAGTCAGATTAATCAGATGGTAACGTGAGTGAAGCCTCAACACAAAAATAACTAACTTTTTTTTATATTGAGCTAAATGCTGATGGGGTTTTGGCTAAGAATCATTCACAGCACATCCACTGATCATGAGCTTACAGTATATAATGTCTTATGAGGGAAGATTATTTAAAGTTTGACCTAAACAAATGCAAGTTTTATGTTTCTTTTTAATCTCAAACCTATCAGTTTAGTGGAAACAATACAAATGCTGCAAGGTCTGTTTCCTGTTTAAAATCAGAGTGGGGCATGTTCAAGATGCTTGAAGTCTTGAAAGGTGAGGGGCAAAGAGCATTCCTTCGAGGATTTGAATTTAAAATTCAAATTATTAATAATGGTGAGGTGGAATGTGTTAATGGTTTGGAGCCTTGCGCTGCAGCTTTTCACACTTGCAGAATAAACCTTTTCCGAACAAAAGGTGTGTGAAGAGTTGGTGCCTGTGATGTGTGAAGGCCCCACAGCCTGTTGACCAGAGACGTCCTGCAGAGACTGATAACACCGCCCACCTGCAGGCATCAACAATTTGCATTTTTTAATCTTAATGCTAATTCTGATGGTGGGATTAGCAAGATATTGCAAGAATTTGAAAGCACAGGACCCCCCCCCCCCCCACCCACCACCACCAAAGTGGTGCTGTTGACTCCTCAGGTTCAGGTTTGTTGCTTTGACCACAGATCTGAGCAGCATGTGGATTTCCAGAGGTGGATGAAGGATAAAGGAGGTTGTTTACAAGAGCAGCCTTGTGAGGGTTCATTTTACCCAAAGTCCTGCATACCTCAAGTCCTGACTGTGGTGTCAGTGAGGAGCTGCTGGCTCAAGTAGGGTTGCTCCTAATGAACAGAAAAGCTGTTTAGCTTCTCTGTTACAGTCTGTTATTTCGGCGTGGGAGCTGTTTTTGTAATCTGTAATTTGTTTCAGGCCCCTTCCTTGTTCCGGCAGGAGAACTGGAATCCTCCAGCTGCTGCCTAAACTTCCTTTTGGCCTGTTTGATGCTCTTATAAATGTCAAATTGTAAATGAGTCCCCGAGGCGCAATGGGATTAACCTGTATAAATAAAGGTTGAGTGAATGTCACGTGACGAAAGGCCAAAAGGAAAAACGTGGTATCACCGGTCGAGGAAATGCGTCACACAGCTGTTTCTGTTTGAAGCATGCAGAAAACTGTTTTGCTATAGCAGCTGAACATTCTGCTTCCAAAATGTTCTTTAAAATTGCTCCAATCAGAAGCTTTCAGTAATGAGGAAACATAAAGTGAAACCACCCATTACAAAAATACAAAAAAATAAAAATAAACCCTCAATTTGGACATTTTGACTGTTCTGGCCTTTAAGACTATCTAATACAATTAGAGTTTTCAACTGAATCAAAATCTGTGGTTTTTCTCATCATTGAGATGTTTGACCTCTGACCTCATATCTTCAAAAAGTAATTGTTTTCATCCAGAATCTACAAATGCTTTCCTGTAGCTTGTTTTTTGTTTAGTTTTTTCTATAGGACTGTGTAATAATCTGGTTTATGTTTGACTTTTCTTGATGGAAATTCAGTTTCTTATATTTGACTTCCCTCTTGTCTGCTACATCTGTTTTTACTTCTCTTTTTTCAAAGCTGTTGTTTAGCAGTGTTGTCATTGTTACTTCAATGTATGCTCCTCCTCTGTCAGACTGCAGCTACAGATGTTTCAAACCACGTGACGTTTCAAGCCCACTTGTTACAGATCGTGATTTTGAAACAACATGGAACAAGTTCCTTTTGATAAATATTTTCTGAAGCTTCAGGGGACTGTGTGATTGGGTATTTGCATGTCAGGTCTGTCCATGCAGTCACTCGAGACACAGCTGAATTAAGTATAAAGTGGCACAGTCTGGTGATAATCATATAAAGGCCACGTGACAAAAAGTGTGAACTGTAACACATCTGGGACACGCACCCTCAAAAATATAGAATTCACAATCTAAAATTCAGTTTGTTTGTAATGAACAAACTCAAATTGAAGCATTTGTGCCTTTACAATCCACACAAATGCAAAGTTAATGATTGAAAATGATACAAAGAGCTCATAAGAGCACCAACAGAATTGCACTTGTAACACAATAATGCTTTATTACATGCTGCCCTCTGGTGTGACCTAAAGTCTTTGTTAGAATGGATTATTTGATAGAATCTGCCATCTAGAGGCGAGCATGTCATTTCTTTAAACAGTCTAAGAAAACCATTTGAAGAATCACTTTAATGTAGCCTACTGTATTTTTTTTAATTAAAAACAGCTTCACTGTGTTGTCTGTTACACTTTAATGTATCCTAAAGGCTGATCAGTGATGTTGTTTTATATAATACTGTATATAAGATTTCTGTGTCATGATTAGTTCACTGACTTGAGCCCTGTTGACATTTTGACAGCACTTCATAGCAACTTATTGGGTTTTTGTGACACACTGTATGTGTTTTGCAAAATGTAACACAAATAGTTCTTGTTCACTTTAATCAAAAGATTTAATTTTTTAATCAAAGTTCTCACTTTATTCTGCTGCACAAATAAATCAAACCTGCTGCACTCGGTTCAATATACACAGTCTGTGCATTAATTTCTTCTGGAATTGTAACAAATCATGTTTATATTTCAACAAAAATAAATAAACAGCTAGATAAATAACGGTTATCAGGAACAGACGACCTGTAAAGTGGGGTGGTACGACTGTTCTTAGATCCAACTGAAATATTTGCTGGCTTGAAATGAAGTGTTCCAGCATTTTCAATTGTTCAAGCAAAAAAAAAAAAAAAAAAAAATAATAATAATAATAATAAAATACAAGGTTAGAAAAGTGTGGAAAGGAGTTTTATTTGACTGACTGGGATCTGAGGATTTGCAACAACGACGATTGCTCACACACACTTTTCAGTCTTGGAATATTTATAATTTCTAAAAAAAATGTTAGGCATCTTTTTAAAGATGTTTTCAATTGCTCTTTTGCCTTGGTCATTTTTATAAGAAAAACTTTTAATGCAGCAATATCGAAAGTTGTTGAGAAATCTAGAAAAGTGGAGGTGAGTCATATCTCAAAGAGGAGGCTAATTCAAATGCTGAAAAGTGTGTCACTTTTGTCTAATACTCATACTTTATAAATATTTATAAACATTACGCTACATAAAATAATTTGCCTTTATTTTCAAATATTCTGATCTCAAAAAAACAATTTACTCCCTCTATGGGGGCTATGAGGTAATTAAATCTATAAATTACGTTCACTATTGTAAATTAACCTGAACATAGCATACGTAATTTTAAATAAACCTACATTTTAAACAATTACTGTATAGTCTTTGATGGCGAAGTTTCATAAATGCGTTTGTATTTATACTCCACACCACCAGGGGGCAGTATTACCAGACGCGCTGAAAGCAAAGGATTGTGGGTATTTCCGTTAATTCAAATGGAACGTGACTGTAACGTTTCGACAGTTGTGACTCAGCTTAGCTTGGTGTAGGTCATATACGGAGGGACCATATTGTAAATAGATTTTTTTTCTATTTTTAGTAAGGTTTTTGCTGCTATTTTAGCTATATTTATTCAGAAGGCTCTCCGAAAAAAAGCGATAAACCCGCCGAATTATTCGACAATTTTTTTTTTTTTTGTTGGACATACATGATTTTTTTTTTTTGGTGGACATGTGCAGAGAGACAATGTCTGCCAAAACGAGATTAATCAGATCCAAATATCTAAGAGCCGGATGCAAGTCAAGCTGGAATCTCCTCGTGCCCACGAACAGAACCGTTGGACCCTGTTCTAACGTCTGCAGAAAACATGGCCGCCGGGAGCGGCGACGGGCCCAGAAGGCTAAACTCGACACGCTCATGATGGAAACCGACAAGAAGGGGAACAGCGAGTTCGGATACGAGACCCCTGCGGACTGTGTTCACCACCTGCCCGTCGGAGCAATGGCGCCGAGCAACACTACGCAGTATCTGATGAGCTACGTGTACGAGGACCAGAAAATAGACGAGACGCTGCCTCTTCCGCATGAAACTCCCGCGCATCTCTACAGCGAGTCGCTGTCGCCCCGAAGCGTCTCCTCTGCTCTGGACTCTTATTATGAAGGTATTCTTACTTTTCAGATGAGGGACTTTGAGGAGTTGCATGGGTCCACCTGGAATCCGTAATAAACTGAGAATGAGCATGACTTGAACTGATCTGGATCCCTCTCCAGTAACTTTTGGGGACATGTTTGTGGAAAAAGGTGAAATATTAAAGACATTCTGTTGCATCTTATGTTATCTTGTGTTTGTTTCATGGTTGGGCTTTATTTGTCTCACAGCGGGGGCTTGGACGCTGCCCGCCCGATAGGGGGCGCTCCTGAGGTTTCTTCGTCCAGAGGAACCGAGCCTGCTCCGTTCTGGTCCGGATTGTAAAATCCAGGTAAACCGGGACAGGTATATTGTGGCACTGATGACAATAGGATATATTGTTATGCAGTTTGTGGGAGCTGAGAGAACAAAAAAGTGTTTTCACAGTCACTGACTGTTGTCTGAGCATTTTCCAGGTCACTTCCTGCTACGTCACGTGACTCCTGCGGGACGGATCAGAAGAACAAGGTCTGTCTTGATAAGAGTGACCACTAGGTGACATTTAACAAACTGCGCAACAGTTTTTTTTTTTTTTTTTACACTGACAGCTAAAATAAGGTCTCATTTTAAGTTTTTGTGAAAAAAAAAAAAAATGTTCAATAAACTTCTTGCTGTACATTTATAAGTGACTTTCATTTTTCCATACACTACACACCCTCTAGTGCCAGAGAGGTTTTATTGTCATTTCAGCAACTTACAATTGCATATTAAAACGAAACAGTGTTTCTTAAGGATCACAGTGCAACACAGAAAATAACGTGCAAAAAAATACAATATGGCAGTATGTACAATAAACACAAATAAAACTATAAAATAAGACATCTAATATAAATAACTCATGAAGTAATTAAGACAAGACTAGACATGTTTTATTAGTGCATGTGTAGGTAGTACATCACTTGGGAAATGTGGTTAGCGGTGTAGTTTTTATACTTTTGGAGCAATAAACAGAATAGTTGCACAAATTAACCTATGATAAAGTTAAAGATCTAATAAATCATGAAGTAAGACAAGACTAGACGTGTTTATTAGTGCATGTGTAGGTAGTACATCACTTGGAAAATGTGGTTAGTGGTGTAGTTTTTATACTTTTGGAGCAATAAACAGAAAAATTGCACAAATTAACCTATGTTAAAGATCTAATTTAAATAACTCATGAAGTAATCAAGACTAGACATGTTTATTAGTGCATGTGTAGGTAGTACATCACTTGGAAAATGTGGTTAGTGGTGTAGTTATCCTTTTGGAGAAATCAACAGAAAAATTGCACAAATAAACCTATGATAAAGTTAAAAAAAAAGACATCTAATATAAATAACTCAAGAAGTAATGAAGACAAGACTAGACATGTTTTATTAGTGCATGTGTAGGTAGTACATCACTTGGAAAATGTGGTTAGTGGTGTAGTTCTTATACTTTTAGTGCAAAAAACAAAAAATTGCACAACTTGAGCAGATTGCAAAAACTTGCAAGTAAAAAGTCAGTCCATGAGTATGTGCAAATCGAGTATACAAATGTGTCATAGTATACAGGTGTTATCAGTACATTTGAGGCATGGACAAGTACTGCAGATAATGTTACAACTATTCATGGTTTATATGAGTGACAAGTAGCCGTATGCTTAAAAATGTTTTTAAATAAGCATGCCGTAATACACAAGTGGTACATAATTACTATATAATGTACACAAGTGGTACATAATTACTACAACAGGTCACTTTTCAGTCGGTGATCCAGCCAAGCACACAATACTGGTCTACAGGACAAATTGTTTATCTAATCTTGCTTTATGAGAAATAACTTGAGCATTCTAAAATACTTGTAAACTAGAGAAAGTACTGCCCTCAAGTACATAAACCATTGAATTCATGGGAAATGTTCAGAGATTTAGGCTTTGAGCTGTAGCTTTTCAATGAAATGTCCACACGGGGGCAGTAGAGCTCAACAAACAATGAAGTTGGCTCCTGCAGGTCCCTCAAAGTTGATGCCAGAGGTGTTGATGGTGCTTGTCCACATTTAGCTCGTGTCGCCTGGCATTTGTTTCAGAGCAGGCCCACATTACAGCACGTTTCACTTTAAGTCTGAAGTCAAGGACAACAGATGGAACTCTTTAGTCCTAAGATTATCTCTATTTTTCTTCTTGCTATTTACTGCTAAACTAATCTAAATCAGATAAAACTGGGGGTGGCTTTAATGGGAAAACTATTTTGGTGCCTTTAGAACACAGAAGGTCTTTTTAAGGGAGAAAGCGGGTCGGATGTCGAGTCCGTCTGATGCAGAGGCTGATAGCTCTGAGGAACAGGAGGCCACAGTTGTGGAGTGACGCATTCACAAGAGGCCCTGAAGTTGAAGAAGACTGGAAAATATCTGCGGTCCAGCTGCTGAGTGGAGGTCAGCAGTTCCACCTGGAGATGGGCAGAGGCCCGTCCGCATCGATCCACTTGTGCTGCTGGTTGTTTGGACACAGTTTGTCAAAGTTAAGGTGAAAAGGTCACACAGATGTCTGTGTCCAGCTCCTTGCACCCTTTGGCCACTAAATGTGAAAGAGCAACATCAAGCTGGGTATTTTACAGATACTGAGCTGAAGTGTCCAATCATAACATACGTATTAAGTCTTTTTTTTATCGGTTTTGACACAATCTCCTTATAACTGGGGGTTTTATGACAAATTAGTGTGAAAGTGTGCATCAGTGTGAGTTTCACATCATGGATAAATGTCAGCTTGTGGCATGCGGGGAGGGGAATTAGGAGCTATAATCTTCATCCGTTTCTCTGCACCCTCCACAAAGCCGACAGAAGAGCCTCTGCACGCGCTGACGCCCTGTTTTGGGGGGTGAAAAGCTCAGGGTGCATCCAAGAGGAATCAGATTTGAAGAGCTCCCCCAGAGGAATAAAAGCAAAAGGAAGAGAAGCAGTAATTTAAGCTCCCATGAGAAAGACTTCTGGCTTTGCTGGGAGAAGTGACTCAAGTGTAAACATTTTGGCTATTTTTCCCCACTCGAGGCGGAAACTTCAAAGTCTCAACTGGAATCTGGGACTTTGTGGGGTTGGGTGGAGCTGAGTAATCAGGATACTGGGTGATTTGTATTTATACCATATCCTTGTTCTTTAAACACTTGAAATGGACTCACAGGCTCAGTTTGAATATCTATTGCTTAAAAACACTAAAGATGATCAAGTCCGTTGGGGAAACCATTCTTAATCCAACAAAGACACCTGAAGGGCTTCTGGCTGAGGTGGCAGCACAGGTTGGAATAGACAAGGCATCTCTTAAATCTCCTTTTTAGTTTCAGGCTGAGTTTAAGACCACAAAACTCTCAAGTTGCTCCAAAGATATAGAGCAGAAAAGACAAAAACACATATTTTTTTAATAATTCACACAGCTAAGTCAGAGCAAAACTGTTAGAAGTGTGCGCTTACTGTCTGTAAGAATCTAAAACAGAAAAAATGTTAAAATCAAAAATATGTAATGAAAAACTTTGTAGGCACATTTGATTAAGTGAGACAGAATGGTTTAAAAACTGTTTTTAAAGTGCTTAACTAAGTCTTCCAGCGTTATTTGGACATTCTGAGTTATTTCAAACAAAAATGCTCACGTCAATATTTTCTTTTAGTTAAAATAAAATAAAGATGTATGATAATACAAGGAAATTATTAATCTACACCTTCTTTTACGTCATTTGCAAAAAGAAAAGAAAAATAGAGAGAATAAAAGCCTGTTTATAACTTTAGAATGGTAAAATCTAGTATTTTACTCATTTTAAAGGCAGCTGCAACAATTTAGAGTGCCAGTGCTGGTGAGAACTACCGTATTTTTTGGACTATAAGGCGCACTGGATTATAAGGTGCAATATAAAATAAAAAACGGGTCTGTTTTCAAACATAAAGAGCATTGGATTATAATTCAATTAATAATAATCCAGTGTTGTCTTATCTCATCATCTTGGTTTCATTCAAGCGTTCTTATAGATGCTGATAGCTGTGGATAGGAAAGATCTCTTGCAGCGAATCCAAAGAATCTGGCCACAGATACGATCGGTCCACCTGGATCCAGCTTGCTGTCAGATCTGGTGGACCTCTCCTGGGCAGCAGGACTGCCCAAATACCAGGCAGAATCCCTTCGTGAGCGATGGTCACTCCTCCCAGCAGTCTGCCGAGCTCCTCGTC
>JARVGQ010000804.1:12977627-12991226 GCA_031762355.1 Hypsolebias martinsi | reverse complement strand
GTACCAAATAAAATAAGTTAGAGCTAAGCGCAACCATAAGGTTCACCGGATTATAAGGCTCACTGTCGATTTTTGAATAAATTAAAGGGTTTTAGTGTGCATTATAGTCCAAATAATATGGTAATGTTCATTAGGTGTTTGAATACTTTCAGTAATTTCAAAAAGCTCAGTGAGTTCTGACTTCTAGATTGAGTCATGCAAAACGTTTCATAAAAATAACAACTAAGTCACGCCATCAGGGACGAGGAGTTTCTGCCTTTAGTAGGACAACACATGCAGGAATTTCACTGGAAAAGTAGAGTGTACGTCCGTGTCCTGTTATCTGTGTCCTCTGTGGTGAAACCTGCCAACGGGACATTCAGGTGGTTGTGTTAACCTGTGGGCTGAGGCTCACGTAGTCGCACGCCCTCTAAACCCTCTGTCCTCAGCAGAAGCACGCCGTGAGTGTAAATACGTGTGCAGATGAACTTTTTCTTCTCAACAGTACGAGCCTGTTTAGCATGATTGCTCTGTTTCTAGGAACAGTCAGTGATAGACTCATTTGCGTGACCTTCCACCTGGAAAACGTCCACTGCAGTAAAAGTTTAACGGTCATGGCCAAAGGTATCCGGGCAGTGATTGATTTATCCTTCCACAAACAAGCTCACGTTTTCAGCAGTTGGGTGGATGTTTCTGGTTTTCATCTCCGTAGGACTGAGGGGGAGACAGGGCTCTCTCATAAGACCCACTTTTTGCAACTTGCAGAGGTTTGGATTGTGACCTGAAAAAGAAAAAAAATATATCTTCCTGCCAAACTCAGACACACAGAGACGAACTCAGGCAGAAATACACATAGACACAAAAATAGGGCGAGGAGAAGACAACACTAATGTCCTCCTGAGCACCCTTGGAGAATTAACCCCTGTGCAGGACTGGCTCATTAGTCGAAATGGTCTGAGGGCTGTTTGAGACATCTATTTCCGTCCCGGAGCTCTCCGATTTGCCTGTCTTTCTCTGCGGAGACTGAGCAGAGGACGTTAATGGAAGTTGACCCAACAGTTTCAGGGAGTTGGACAGGTAGAGAGGATGTAACGAGGACACCGTGTCCAGGAGTGGACTTTAACTGTGTCAAGGACACATGCAAACCTGCTGAAGCCAAAAAGATTCAGACAAAACCTGTTTATAAAAAGTATTTCCTGTCCTATAGTGCCCTTTAACCTGTGTTGGGGGCTGCAGCACCCTATGCACCCCTACTTTCCAGGGCCTTGGATGGCTGCCACCAGTATTAACACCAAATGAGTATTTTCCTGTCGTCAAATGAATTGTCTCGTTTAAGATAAATGATGAGTAGATAGTCTGCGCTTATGCCTTATCTGATTTACCTGACAGTCATCCCGACTGGATCTAGATCCAAAGGTTTTGACAATAGGGATGAATCTCTTCAGTAAAGTCTAAATTTGTTGTTTCAGGCACGTAATGGCTTCCCTTTCACCAGAGGCTATAGTGACTGCAGCTAATCTTTGTCAGCACACAATGAAACAGCCACAGCAGGTGTCTGAGCTGATCTACGGTGTCGAGTAACTGGAACAAATCGTGAGGGCATTTCCCGAACCAGACGTGTCAGTCAGTCCGATTCTGACAAAGAAGAGGATCCAGCAGCAAACACTGCGGCCGACTTGTGGCCCTTTCTGAGTGAACGACGAGGCTCCATTCTTTGCAGTCTTAACTACTGTTTCATGTTATATTTTAGCTGTTTTAGCCATCAGAACGTTCAGCTCATTCAGGAGATGGGTGTAATAACGTTTTGATTTTTGTGATTTTTTTTTATACTTTTCAAACCGTATTTAATTTTTGTATATAAATATTTTCCCCATAGACTTGCACTGAGGTCTCTTCAATTCCTTAAAAAAAGTCATCTTTTGAATCTGCGGTGGCATTCGAGCATTGTTTTTTGTCTTCCTACGTTATTTTTAACTTTTATCTTCTGTCAATCCTAATAATTGATATATATATATATATATATATGTATATTACTTTTTAACTAATACATATTGCTAAATGCCAGTCTGCTTATTATTGCTAATTAGCCTATGTAATCCTTAGTGTTTGTCCTGATATGAATAAATGAAATAAAATAAATTTCAGCTTCTAGCTCACCTTTTGCTACTTTAGTCTTTTTTTTTTTTTTAGTTAATCTTTGCTAATTTAAATTTTTAGCTTTATTCCCACTCTTAGCTTCTGCTACTTTTAGATTTGGCCAGTCTTTTGATACTTTTAGCTGGCCTTTTGCCACTTTTGCATTTTAGCAACATTTTTGCTGCTCTTATGTAGCTTTTCGCTACATTTAATATTTAACTATTATTTTTGCGACTTTTAACTTCATTTCATGGTTTGTGACACATTTCAGTTGTCATTTAGCACTCGGTTTTCTCCAGACATTTTCTCCAGTTACAATTTAAAACATGCACGTTTTCTGTAATACAAATGTTTTCCTTGAACACATAACATTAAGAGTCCATATTTAACATTCATATTCATGTCTTCTGGACCGGTCCCTCTCTCTGAGTCTTTGGATGAGTACGGGTGCAGAGTGACAGCACCCGGTGAGTCTCTTGTTGACGAGGTGCAGCGGCGTCTTTGTCCGTTATTCTTGATGGCAGCAGATTGTAAACAACAGATGGTGGAGTTAGCACCGGAGCAACATGTCAACTTCCAGCATTCATTTCCCAGCCCAGCTGTTGGATACAGTCACTATCTGAGCAGCAGGAGCTTTTTTTGATCAAGTAAACTTGGCGTCTCAGTGGGATTATTGTTCTATAGTCTCATGTGCCAATTCTAGTTTGTGCATGTGATGCCTTAAATCCAGCTCGTGCTTGTGCTATCGATAAGGCAGATATTGCAAACATGTTTTTTTTAATCCTCTGTGCTTCAGGCAGAGTACAATTCTAAAAGTAAAATAAATTATACAGTTCAGCCACTCTTTAGGGTTCAAAGGTGATAAAAAGGGGTTCGGGGCTTTAATCTGAATGCGTTTGATAGTTTGAATGCAAACCATCCTGAGTCATGGTGTTGGACCTCCTATTGTACTGGTATGACCCCACACAAGCTGCAAGGAGCACGTCTCAGAGCACAGAACCTCAGCAGATATGAACAGGGCCTCAGAGTAAACAAGGTAACGTTGCAGAGCAGTAAAACCAGCTCCAGTAGAATGAAAATAAGTTAAATTTATGCTTCAGATAAAAGTGACTTAGTTGGAAGGATCATCCTCCCATTACATTTTACCTGCTTCTTCCTTTCTAGGTCATGGGGTTCACTGGTGCCAGTGTCCAGCCATCACTGTCCAAGAAGCGTGGGACAACACCGTGCCTCCAGTCCATCACGGGGACACGTGGAGACAAACAAAACAACCCGTCACTCTCTCACTCACACCTAGAAACAATTTAGAGTTACCAATCAGCCTAACATGCAGGTTTTTGGTCTGTGGGTGGAAACCGGAGTACCAGGAGAAAACCCACGCATGCACGGAGAGAACATGCAAACTCCACCCAGAAAGGTTCCCCCAGCCGGGATTTGATTCGGCAACCTGCTCGCTGAGAAGAGGCAGATCCAACTGCACCACTGGAAGAATAACTTTGCGGTCAAATGCAGGACTCCACTACTTTACAGGCAGATGTCCCTCATTTATAAGTCAAACTCAAACACACAAATGACAGAATCATAGGCTTACAGCTCAGACCGAGCTCACCCAGCAAACTAAAACACAAACGTTGCAAAAGCAACACTCCGAGGTTGTAACTCGTGACTAAAAGAAACTTTAATACGTAATGTGTTTTCCCCAATGGAGATTTGTACTAAAATCCCAGTGGCCTTTAAGTAAAAGACTTCCAACAGCCTTCTGCTGAGATTGACAGATGACCTTTGACAAGAACACTTGTTTCTGGAGTTCTTTAACTCCTCACTCCTCCTGCCAGCAGTTTCATTCTGTCTTTGTCGTGATAAGCTGTAATAAGCTCGAGTCGATACAGAGCTGTGAGATCTGGCAGCATCTAAATAAAATGTAGGGAGATCGATGTGACGACCGAGCTGCCACCACCACACTGACATCACCTGCTGCAGGGCACGCTGCTTGTCAGCCATTTGTCACCCAGTGCACCCTCATAACTCAGAGGTGCAATCACAGAGGCACAGCGTCCCACTCTCACATATCATTCTGTCACTGGAAACGCTTCTGCACAGCTGAGGTTTTGCTTTAAACTGCTTAAAAATCTGTCATTAAATGCCCCTGATGTCACACATGTTCAATGCATGTGCTGTCCTACCACCTTAAGATGATGCAAGTGGGGGGGGGAATGCTTGAAACAACTCTGTTGCACTTTGTGAATGAAGAAGAATCCTCATCATGCAATGATTCTGCACCATAAAACAATAAAATGGGTCAGTTTATCTAATTTGTGTCTGCCAGCACAGCTGTCTAGCTAACATGCGTCCTAAGCCATTCGGTGCTTCTGCGCTGTTCGGCGTTTCTGTCAAACGCAGTCCTCGATGGCTGAATCTAAATTGTTTTCTGTACTATTCTAAGATTTTTGTGGTTTTGCCAAACCCTCCCAGAAGAAAAGTGTCAACCTGTCGTTGTAAATCTGCCTCAAAATCAGTCCTGGATGCCTCTGCAGACAAAACTCTGCTACATTATAGCTGAGCAATCTTAGCAAACACAAAAAGGGCTCTAACTGCAACAGTTTTACATATACTGAGCTAAAATTTAGCATGATTGTAGCTAAGAATGGTCTTTAACACAAACGTATAGATCTTGCACGCATGAGATTGTGCACATTGTCATTTACAGATTTGACCAAATATTACTCCATCTCCTCTCAGCATAACATATATTTTGTTGAAATCATGCAGCATGACATCTAAATTAGCCAGAAGCACAATTATATAAGTATAACTTCTTTTTGCAGACATTTTTAGTAAAAAAAAAAAAAAAAAGGTATTAAAATATAACAAATGAACAAGACAAATGTGGCAGCATGAAGATTAGAACAGCATGAGATTATTAACCAAAGTTCTTGCTGCTTGTTCTTTTTTTTTTTTTTTTAAATAACAAAGCGTGCTGACTCTATGTGCAGCAAACACTTTTAGCTATTGCTGCATGAGGAGACCCATGGGGCTAATTACCTGTGCAGGACCTAAAGCAGTTCCCCCTGCTGATAACATAACAACCGGGCTTAAAGCGCCGGATCAGAAAAAGTTTTCACGTCTGCCTCTTGCCATTCCCACATATAATCATTTTAATGGCTGGTAATTAATTTTCCAACTCATTTGCTGAAGACGGTTCACTGGAGGATACCTCTCCTGAATCAGAATGACCAAAGTTAAGCAGAAAACTACAAGACATTTTAATTAGCTGGTTATATCAAAGCACCGGTGGTGGATGGTACCGCTTTACAATAAGGCTCCCCTTATAGATGACTAATAAATAGATATGTTATTATTTCTTCTCTTGACACTTTATAAATCATTAATAACTGCTTATTATGCATTAATTAAGGGTGACAGAGAGACAAAACTGACCAGTTTCTTGCCAAATATTGAGACATATCTGTTCACCATATATTTTGTTATATTGAACATTTCAGACTAAGTTATTACCATTTTTAAACTTATTTTTTGAGGATATAATATTAGTTGCAGATACTTATAATGCAGTGATAAAGTACAATATTATATAATAAATGAATAGGTTTGCAAATGCTTATTGTGCTTACAGGTTAACTTAGTCTGAAATGTTTAATATAACAAGTCTAGATTAAATATATAGGTGAACAAATTTGGCTCACTATTTGGCAAAAACCTGGTCAGTTTTGTCTCTGTCACCCTTAATTAATGCAAAATAAGCAGTTATTAATAATTTATAAAGTGTTTATAGAGGAATTAATAACATATCTGTGAACCATTTATTAGCCATATTTAATGGGAGCCTTATTGTCAAGTGGTACCCAGACCTTTAACATTTATGTGCCTTATGAGCACATGAGCGCCTCTTTTGTTGTTGAGTAAAACATGAACACAGAAAAACAAATTTTGTACTTTTACATTGACAAAACAATAACTTATTAATACAATTAGTCCAAAAATGGCAACAGTTTTACTGATATTGAGCTTAAACTTGATGTGAACTGAGTCATCACTCTAAGTGCTAAGTGATTAAGCAATTTTTGTGTTTAAATTCCAATTTAACTATTGGGGTCAGTACTGTCTGTTAGTAAAATATCACTTGAACCATTGGATGTATTGAAGTGAAACCTACAGGATGTAATCATTGGTTAAACTTCTAAAACTCATTCACTTTTGGAGTTTGTAGCAGCTGATCGGCTTTCACAACACACAGAATGTCTATGGCTCAGTCCGTTTTACAGACATTGAGTTAAATGCATGTGTGGTAGTAGCTGAGAGTCGTGCAGCGTCACTCTGAGCACTGATCTCACAAGATCTCACAGCATGAGATCTTGCACCCCTTTCACAATAAGATCATTTTAGAGTAAAACTGACATGTCAGCTGTTCACTTGTCTTTATGTTTTGCCTTTTGCTCTGATTATGTTCAGACCGTCCAGAAAATTCTGTGACTATCCCACATTGTGGGTGCTGATGGGTTTCATGAGTGAATGATTGTTGTTTTATGTCCTTAACTAATAAAAAATGTCACGTTTAACAATGAGCTTTAATCAAAGTATTCACTGAAATCTAAATTGAATGATTGTAAAGAGATAAAATAAAAATAACACTTGCGTACATTCAAGTTACAATTTATTCAAATCATTTCAGTGGTGTTTCAATGCATTCTTCATGCATCAACAGTCATCCGTCTCTTTTCACATCCTTCTTGTCGCGTTTCCTTGACAACCGCTTCCACTGTTCATAATCATCACGATCTCTGGGTCAAGAAGAGGCTGATGAACGGCCGACCTCTTCGACTGCCCGTGTGTTTGTCTGTTTCAAGTCACTGTGATTACTGTCTGAGGCCGAGGCGTGACTTTAATTGAATGTCACAACTTGTTTCTTTTTTTATACATTTGCTAAAGGTCAGTTTTTTTAAAAAAAAGCATGATTGCACAGAAGGACACGTAATTTGAAGCTAAGCCTCCCGCTCATCCAGAAATTGACAGGGTTGTAAAAAATAAAAAGATTCATATTTTCTATCTCCCGGCACGTTCATGCCTACACCCTGGGAGAATCTATTTCCGAAGCATCTGCAGTCGTTTCTGTTTTGTCAGCACAATGCAGTATCCCTTTCCACCACCCAAATCCACTCCAAACTTCCATTTTCCAGCAGAACAAACAGTCCTTTCTTTCCATCCGTTTTCCTCTCGTCCGTTCGTCAGTGTAATTGCCCTCTTTCCAGGAATAGAAAGGAGCTGCCACAGACTGTCAAAGAGCCGGTGGTTAGAGCATCCTTCAGGAGACCGTTCAAACGTTCAAACACTCTCCAGAGCTGGAGCTGCACATTCTGAGAGCTGGTGCACACCTCAGCTCTGTCTGCCCTGCTCCTTTATTTATTTATTCATATAAATTAAATTTATCCTTCACTTCACCACTGCTGCAGTTAGGATCAGCCCTGAATTGTAAGAAAATACATTTGATGATCTTAACAGTTAAATAGAAAATGAAACAGTTTAAAAAAAAAACATGAAATAGTTAATGTTATTTAAAAACCGAAGTACAAACAAGTTTTGTGTTCATCCCTCGATTTATAGACATGAAGAATGCCAAAAGTTCATGCTCAATAATCCAGGTATACAATCAGTCAGGTCATCTGGATTTTTGTAAATTTTTTTTATTTTTTTAGCGCTGAAACGTTTCGCCCTCCATCCAAAGGGCTTCATCAGTCTGAGGAACCACCAAACAAACCTAATTCTCCACCAACAGCCCAAAGTGGAAAAAACCCAGTTATATTGGTGTTAAGATGTTGATGCTAACTTTTGGTGTTTTGGACCACTTTGACATGACTGTCGACGAGGGAGAGGGTGGGCTCCAGAGGCTATCTTAGCACCAATATAACTGTTTTTTTTTTCTCCCACTTTGGAGTAGGCTGTTGGTGGAGAATCTGATGAAGCCCCTCGGATGGAGGGCGAAACGTCTCAGCACAAAAAACAAACAAAAACAAAACGTCCTGACTGAACATTGTTGGACATGTCGAATGATTCCATGGGTTTAAGCTAAAAAAGGTTAAATAATAATAATTATTATTATGACCTGGTAAACCAACACGGTGAAGGTTTAGTCATGGTGTGAGGATGCTGGTTGTCTCAGCTTTTAAATCCATTAAATCCATTAAACACAAGATGAAATCAGAAGCTTGACAAGACATTTTTTAGATGTCTTGTCAAAATACAAGAACATATTTGCTGCACGCTTCAGTTTCTATGAAAAGAAGGTGAAAATTCAAAATTAACGAACTAACTCTGAGACAAACAGTGGTGTTGAAATCTACCAAAGATTTGTTACCGTTTTAAATTTGTTCATTAAAAAAAATAAAATAAAAGCATTTACATGTTCAGAAATGTTCAGATGAGGAAATCATATCCCTTCTGCCTCACAGACTGACGTGATACTGATATTTTCCACATAATTTACCCTTTTTTTTTTCTTACATTTGGCTTTTGTTCTAAAACGCAATATAATTTATGATCTGAATGCTTTTCAGCTTCAGCAAGGACGCCTCCCTTTGCAGGAGTGTTTTCTCTGATTGTTCGGCAAGGCCTGATCTCGTTCTTTCACATTCTTTCCGTGACATTTCTCTTTTTTAATTATCTCCACCGCCCTTTGTCTTGACAGGCAAGTTTTGCAACAAATTCACAACAATAAAAACATTTGTGTTCCTTGAAACAGTTTATTACTTTGCAAATTCTGCTCATCAGTATGTGTTAAAGGAATATTAAACTCAGTTTGCACTGATTTGCTTGGTTTGCTTTTTGTTCAGTGTGGAGGGCAGAGGTAGTAACGGAGCTCTCACATGTTCCACAAGTTCATGTCTGTGAAGGAAAGAAGCCTTCACCCTCACCCTCTCTGTAAATTGTCTCATCTCTGTCATTAGCCAATCTTGTGAGTCTGCCTCCCTGCCAGCCTTGCTGCTAAAATGCTAATGAGGCCCCTCGCTCAGCAATTACAAAACACACAGCAGCGCAGAAATCCACGTCTCTCGTTGTCACCCACTGGGGGCATAACGACCCCCGTGCTCAATGAACAGACTTTGCTTGGGGTTAAATTAATCTGAGACTTTTCATTAGGCCTATTAAACTCTAAATTAAAGCCCTCACATTTCTTGAAGGAATGCTTTTCACAAGTTTTAGACTGATTGTTGAGAAATAAACGAGTAAAATTTAAAACTATTTGTTGCTATTTCAGGCAACATCTGAAGTGAGACATTACTGAAGTTTGTGTTGTGAGGGATTTTCAGCTACAACCGCACAAAGATTTATTTCAATATTTGTAAAACTGACTGGTTTACAGCCATGTCTGTGTTTATAGCTGGTGTCTGTAGACTCAGCTTAAGAGACAAAAATCAAAAATACATACATGTATATCAAATGTATCAAAGTAGAAAAAAATACGGCAGTGTAAGCAAGCATATTTATTATAAAATGTTTTTTTTTTTTTGTCTACACTTTTCATTCTTTAGAAGTAATTTACAGCTTTTGGTCATGTATGGATTACAATTGCTTATCTTCATATTTCTGAACTTACTGTTTTTATTTGGGGGGCATAGAAGCAGAGAGGAGCAAATGCCATGAGACAAAATTCCTGTGCGAGGACATCACAGACGCCTTCAGCCAGTGCAGCCACCCACACACGATTTACGCTGCAGAAGAAGAAACTCGTGCTAAAATATGTGGCTTGTCATGACTCTTTCTAACCATCACAGACCTTTTTTTCCCCATTCATTCAACCTTTCTTTATACAGGTTAATCCCATTGAGCCTCTGGGACTTATTTACAAGAGAGACCTGATTTTAATAAAGAGTGATGACAACAGTAGACAACAAAAACAACAGTAGACAATCATAAAAGAAAGCATACAAATTGAGAAGAACAAGTGAAAGAAAACAGAAGAGGAGTAGGAGAAGGCCCTTTTGCCTAATTCAGTCCGCACTGAGGGGGCACTGCATGTAATAATGTCCTGAGAGTGCACGCTGTAGCCGCAGTCACGCAGAGACATGTAGGAAGAGATGTATGAAGGCAGCAGACCAAGAAGTGATTTAAAGATGAAAACGTACCAGTGGGAGAGTCTGCGTGAAGTTAATTATGTCCAGTTAACCAGTGAATGCAGGGTGCAGTGGTGGGTACAGTAGTTACAGCCAGTTTTGAATCTTAGCACACCATGATAGACACATCCAGCATCTGCAGGGTGCTTGTAGGAGCGTTCATGTAAATAATGTCACCGTAGTCAATGGAGGGAAGGAAAGTTGCTACAAGTTGTTTCCTAGATTTCAGAGTTAGACAAGATCTATTTCTGAAAAAGAAACCCAATTTAACTTTCAGTTTCCTTACCATGTTTTCCACGTGGAGCTTAAAAGAGAGATGCGAATCGACCAGGACACCCAAATATTTGTAGGAATCAACAAACTCAATAAGGAACACCATTTAAGGATAAAATCAGAGGAAGAACTGCTGGGACTGACTTCCTGTTTGAAAAAAAGCATCCTTTTGGTTATATCAGCATGTAAGACAAGTTTGAGACGGAACAAATCTGACTGGATGATGCCAAAGGCGGATTGCAAAAGCTGGAAAACCTTAGCAACTGTTTTAGCTCGACAGTAAACAACTGCATCATCAGCATAGAATGTAAGGATGCATCAGGGATGATCTGACCTGCATTACTCTCGTAGATTGTAACTCCCTGGATATTATAACTGGATTTATTTAACTTTTCAAACAGCATTAATAAATGCTCTTATTTTCTTGTGACAGATCATAAAAAATAGATGGATTTAATGAAGAAAATGCAACCAGTCCTGGAATATATATATTTTTTACTGGTATGCAATTGATTATTCCCTGGACTTATCAGGATCTTTTTTCTTTCTTTCAGATTAAAGAAAACAGAAAAGATCTCAGCTTTATCTGTCTTCCATTCTGCTAAAATATTTTTAAAACCACCAAATATTTCTCATTTGTCTTCCCAGAATTCATTCATTCCCATTGATCCTTTATTTATCATAATTTTTGTTCTTGATAGTAGCCACAAGTGTCACCCAACACATGTTAGATGCTCCTCATTGTGAGGTAATATTGCTTAAAACTTCAGCAGTATCTGTGCCAACCCAGTTCAACATCACTCAACACGGCTATCATCCTCAACACATTTATAAGGCATATATGTTTTCAAAACAATAAAAAGACTAAAAACATTTAAAAATTAAAAGGCACATGGTAAATATAGGCTGTTTAATTTAAAATAATGACTGTATTTGTTTGCTAAATTGGATCTGTCTCTTATCCAATGTAACACCTTCTGCTTTTAAAGAGTTGTATTTTATCATAATTCAGATTTTAGATATTTATCTCTAATTTCCCCTCTTTTGGCATGAATGAACACAACGTTGTTATGAGTGAGTCAGGCATTGCTGCATGAGACAGAGGGACAAAAAAAAAAAAACATGCTCGCATGCAGTTGCCAGGTAGAGCTCTGTGGGGATTTGATTTGGAGTATGCGACTGTGTGTGTGTGTGTGCGCGCGCGCGCGCGTGTGTGTGTGTGTGTGTGTGTGTGTGTGTGTGTGTGTTTTACTACGGAAGTAATGCAAAAATCATTTTGTTGACTGTGTGGAAAATCAATGACATGTCTCTTCCCTGCCTCTGCAGTGCCAAGAGGCAGTTCCACACATCTCACATGGTGGCGCTCTGACTCAACATCTTTCACATCCCTGACTCCTGCTCTTGTTCTCACCTGATCCCCTCTTCTCTGCCTCTTCTCTGCCTCTTCTCTTTCCTCTCCCTCTATTGTTTCTTGCGCTTCTGTCCGTTTTCTCTCCAGTGTTTACAGAGGTTGAATGTCATACCGTCTGCCATGGCATGTTGCAGTTTATGAGAGCAAATGTTTTATCAGCGTTGCGTCTGACATAAATCTTTCCCTGGCATGGCTGGACTGGTCATTTGTGAATGAAGACACACACACACATGTGCACACATCTATTAAACACTATTTGTGATTAATAGCATTGTATTCCTTGAAGGACGGTGTATCCACCACTGCCTTTCATGCAAGAGTTTTAGACATGTTACATATGTAACGGAGAAAAAGTTGTACCTATTTTGGTCAAACCTTGAAAATAACATTATGCACAGTCTTATATACTGTTCAAAGTATGTGTTGGTAATAACTCCTAGCTACTACCATGCCAAAGTTTAGCTTATTTTCTGTTGCATCAACTTTTTGTGTTGCCTAAGGCCAATTAGCTGTGGTGTAAAATTGACTCCAAAAAAGTAATAGATTGTAGATAAACATCCAGTGACTACTTAGTTTAGTGGTTCATGAGCTATTTTGCTAACAGACAAACAGGTTTGGTGCCAACAATTATTTCAACTATGATCTATGTGTTGTGAATGATGCTCTGCTATGAGCATAACCAAGTTTTAGCCCAATATCTGTAATATTTGCAAAATTCCAGTGAGCTGGAAAAGAGTTGAGTGCCCTGTCTGGGTCGAGGAGGAGGTCCTGCCCCAAGTGGAGGAGTTTAAGTATCTTGGGGTCTTGATCATGAATGGGGGGAAAATGGAGTGAGAAATCCGTAGGCGGATAGATGTGGTGTCGGCAGTGAAGCGAGTGCTACACCGGTCTGTTATGGTGGAGAGAGCTGAGTCAAAAGGCGAAGCTCTCGATTCACTGGTTGATCTACGTTCCTACCCTCAACTATGGTCATGAGCTTTGGGTTGTGACCGAAAGAACGAGATCACAGATACAAGCGGCCGAAATGAGTTTTCTCCGCAGAGCGTCTGGGCTCTCCCTTAGAGATAGGGTGAGAAGCTCGGTCATCAGGGAGAGACTCAAGAGTAGAGCCGCTGCTGCTTCACGTCTAAGAGGAACTAGTTGAGGTGGCTTGGGCATCTGGTTTGGATGCCTCCTGGACACCTCTGGTGAGGTGTTCCAGACACGTTCCACCAGGAGGAGACCCAGGACACGCTGGAGGGACTATGTTTCTCGGCTGGCCTAAGAACGTCTTGGGATTCCCCCAGAGGAGTTGGCGCAAGTGGCTGGAGAGAGGGAAGTCTGGGCCTCCTTACTTAGGCTGCTACCCCCGTGACCCAACCCATAATAAGTGGAAGAAAATGGATGGATGGATGGATGGATGGATGGATGGATGGACAAAATTACAGCCATTTTTGGCATGTTTTCAGATTAGTCGGCTTTGAAGGCCATCTTGAATTGGCTTGGCTTCAACAGGTAATCAGTGAAATATCTATTCAATGATTATTTCTTGTGTCATTAGAATCTGATCCAGTGGTTTATGATATATTTCACTAACAACCAGAGTTGACTCCAATAGTTTTTGCCAAAGATTCAAACACAGATCTCGTGCAAGCAGTTATCGATTGGCGTTTGTTCTTGTACTACCAGTGCTTA
>JARVGQ010000804.1:12909828-12921569 GCA_031762355.1 Hypsolebias martinsi | reverse complement strand
TGGTTTGGACATGTCCAGAGGAGGGACAGTGGGTATATTGGTAGAAGGATGTTAGAAATGCAGCTGCCAGGAAAAAGGAAGGCCAAAGAGGAGATGTTTGGATGCAGAGATTTTAATGAAGGAACTAAGTGAAAGAGCTTACACAGTTCATAGCTTCAGCTTGTCAGATTCCCACCTGCCGCCACAACCAACTGGTGTTATATGCAGCATTAGAGTTGAGACACTAATGCTAAAAATAAGCCAATGTTAAGGAGCAATTCTTGTGTAAGAACAAACTGAGCATGAAAAGGCTTGGCCAAACGTATTCATGACATATTTTACACAAAATGTGAAATTTCTTCAAAATCTACAGAAACAAATCCCTATGATTAAATTTATTACACTTGAAACATTGAACATGTTCCTTTTCCTTTTAATACTATTATACTTTAAGGTAAAAGTATAAATAAAACCTCCAGTGTTGATGGAAAAATCAGCAATTTATTCCATTTTTATTTTGGAACATTCCTAGGAGCTAATGTGTTGTGGAGGCTAGCTGAATCAAGAAAAGCTTTTTGTTGTCTTTCCTTTAAAAAAAATGTAGTTGTTTTTTAAGGTAGTTTTCCTCACCAGTATGTTTTAATAGCTCACATCTGGCCAGTGGTTTGCTGCATACGGGCAAGCATTGACGGAGGCGGTGTGGGTGAGTAAGAAAGAAGACAACATAAACAAGATGTGGGGAGGCTGAATAAATATGCAAAGCCTAACTGACAGGACTAGAGAACATCCAAATTTGCATGCGTGATAGTGAGACTGAGATAAGGGAGGCAGATGGAGAAAGAGAGGCAAAGAGAAGCAAAATCAGTGACATCATTGGAGTTGGGTCAGCATGCATGCGTTTAAAGTAGATGCGAGTGTACCAGGGAGTGTGCTGGGCAGAAAACAGGGAGTGGGGGGTGGCGGGCTGAGAGCAAGTAGTGACGTATAGTAATCTGAAATACTGAGAAGCCCAGCTGTGCTGAATCTGGGCACAGTGAGGGCTTATGTTACGTCATACATGCAGACATACACATGCACACGCACACAGAATGTCAGAAGCCCTGAAGGAAAACAACTGTTACTATAGAGAGAGGTCGAGAGGGTAAACCCATGTGTGAATATGCGGTCTGTGTGCATAGTTTTCCTTTGGATGCATATTTATCGGCTCGTTTTGGAGCCAAATATTCGGTGCATGTAAATCCAATTGTAGCAGGGTTTGAAATTGGGTTTTTGAAAATACCGAGGCAAAAAGTAAGTTGCTTTGTTTTCGCTCATCATTTCAATCGTGTAAAGCTTTTAAGTTTTTGCTCTGTCGCTTGTGACACTTTTTGTGAGACGACTGACACAAACTGCTGTCTGCTACACTAAAACCCCCCAAACTGAACAGAATATGTTCACACATTGGAGAATAATCAGAAATGCATAAAACAGTCATCACATCATTATATGAAATTTACTGCAAAAATAAAATCGTTTAAAATTTGTTCTGCAACTAGTGCGTAAAAAAGTCTTGATAGGGTTAATTCGGATACAAACAGATTATGCAGCTAATTTTTTTTGCATCAGATTAGTTTTAAAAACGAGAGAACACTTGAAAGATTATGTCATTTTGTTTATTTGGTATGGAAACCTGCAATTCACGGTCAAATCTGTATAGCTATGGCTTCAGGAGATTATTTTTTTTCCTGAACTGTCAGTTTGAGGTGCAAACTGACTATAAATTCAGATTCGCCCACAAAAAAGGGAAAATAGCTTGCAGACTTCTGCTTTTATCTGTAAACAAACATTTTCAGGAACACGTCCATATTCCTATTCTTTTTGCAGTTTTTCTCGTGTATTTTGTTCCTACGCACTTTGCACAAGCCTGACTTTTTTTTTTTATTGTGTTTCACAAGGTGACAAATCTTGTTTCTTAGCTACACTTTCTGGTTTACGAGCACAAAGTCTTTAACTTAAACTTGCCCCTATGCATACAATATCATCTTCATAACCACATACAGTATGTGCAGTTATTGAAAACATACACCCACCATCTCCTACCTACTCTGAGCTGTTCTTTTCTGTGCAGCCATGCACCCTGGAAAGGACACAGCAATGCCAGATGGAGCCGTGGTCAGCCCCATGTTGAGAGCCACAATTTGTACCCCGCTCTCTGGCAGCAATTTACCAAGGGCTAAAATAGCACTCCCTTGGAGGAGAAATATGCACCTCTACCCAAACCACTGATGGCACAATCTCTACAATGCAGGAAAATTACTATTTCTAGCCTTATGACCGTTTTGGGTAGTAACCTTAGAAAAAGAAATAATTCTATTCATGTCCTTCCCTTTTGCTGTTTGCTTTAGTTTCTTTAACCTCAACCTTTTTTTGTGTTTTTGATAAACATCAGATGGCATGGGAAGAAAAAAAAAGAATTCAGAATCAGCAGTCAGAAAGGTCTAAGGAACTTGGAAGATGAGCGTTTAAAAGCATGTACCGGTATGTCAATTATTTTACCCATTAAGCAAGTTGAGGGTTTTTATTTATTTATTTATTTATTTATTTATTTATTTATTTATTTATTTATTTATTTATTTATTTATTTATTTATTTATTTTAAGAACTGGGGTTGCCACAAGTTTTGCCTTGGGGATGCTGTGCAATAAGGTCAGTGAGCGTGATTGCATAATTATTTTACTGTACAAACCACACATTCAGCCCATGTTTATTAATAGAGCACAGTATAGCCTGTTGTGTATCAGAATTATTTTCATTCAAACAGGATTCATTTGAACAGATTTTCACAAATATAGAAAAAAAAATTTAATGAAAATTTTGTTCTTAATCATATAAAACTCCATTATAATGGAAGGCTTGCCATAAAAGTGACATTTTTATTTATCTCTTTTCACAAACCAATTAAAATTATGTACTCTAATTAAAGGCTTCTGATAGGGCTGAACCCCTCAAGATAAATGAGAACTATTTCATGAATATATCCAAGCTTCACCTTGATAATTATTTTATCTGCAACTGTGACCAGCATAAGGTCAGGTAATGTCTAATCATTGTTTCTGTGGCTAAAGATTTCGGATCTTTCTTTTAATTCAGTTCTTTCAAAGATTTTTATTTAATTGACTAACATCTTATCAGAACCGCTTATCCAGCATGCTCTTCATTGTGTCTTCAAAACAGCTCTTAGACAAGAACAGATTTCTGAGAAATCTGTTTTTATTGACCATAAACTAAAATTTTAACCAAGATATTATTGTCAATTTGAGAGTGATTTTTTTTTTTCAACATTGTACAGCCTCTCCTTAAATTATCTACTCCGAATGCAATTAAATAAATGTAAAATCATTTTTCTTCTATAATTTGTTTTTCAAAACTGTATAGTTTACCTTAAAATAGTTAAATCAACACAAAGATTTAAAAAACATTCTATGAAGGTAGATGCTAAATGTATATTTTGCTCTAGATCTACTGAACACATGAACATCTAAATGTCGGTAATAACATTTAGCATTATTTCTGCAGCATAAATAGTAATATGTGTGACAACATTTCCCCTAACTTATCAACAGTTGTGCCTGACTAATATTAGTTGTTTTTTTTCCCTACAGATTTAGCAAGTCATTTTTACAGTTTTCAGTTCATCAGCTGATTATTAGAAAACGAAAAATGTTGTGTACTTTAACTGAATTAGTCAAATGTCCTGCATGTTTTCAGTTTGCTGGATTAAAACTTCAGTTTTAAAAAAATGCATGACCTTGTCAGCTTGTCCTCAAGCTTAACAGAAGTCTGATAGTAATAATAATTTAGGTTGGGTTTGTTGAAGTAGGAAATCGTCTAAATCATCCAGGCTATAGGACCAAGATTGGGAGGAAGATTTATAGGATTGTATTGGATTATACTAAATTAAATTGCATTCAATTGGACTTGAATTGAACTCGGTGTTTTGTGGCCTGAGATGACCTGTATTGCATATTTGATGCTTTTAAAGTAAATTCAATAAAACTGATTTACAATAAAATTGTCATTTGCTAAACTCAGTAATCTAACAGTTTTGTGTGACATTAATCTGAAACAAGAAAAACTTAAAAATACCTTGAGAAAATTCTTAATCCTGTTCTTTTTGGGGTCATTGAATCTCCTTTAACATTCAAATTCAGTTTTTTTGCATGAGATTACATAAAGGCAATGCTAATGCAGATGTTGCATTATGGCAATTCCTGAATGCATTTAACAAAATTTGAAAACAGAATCACGGTCTGCAAAGCAAGTCAGATGTTAGAGCACAACAAACAGTTTTATTACAATAACTTTGTGCTGAGCATCGTTTCTCTGTGTTGATGTGATTACTGACCCCTGAAGCAGTTGGGTTCTTTTTTGTTACTTAAAAATGTTTTATATCTCATCTAAAATATTATGCTTCTTATGGATTGGGTATTTTTGGCTTAAAGTTGTTGGGATAATTAAACTAAAAAGGGCCACAGGAAGATGATTACCTGAACTATCCATCTATCCTGTGACTCATTTGGGCTTTTGACACTTGTGAGACATTTACTAACTGGACCGACGTGAGGTGCCTCGGTCATTTGTGTCAGTGTGTGAATGGTTATAAAATCACCATAGCAGAAGAGGCAAACAGCTTTGTAAGCGTTTGATAGGTGAATCCTGGGGCCAGCTGTAAAACTAAAATATTATGCATCGGCGAAATGAGGAATGGAATCACAAACATGCAGCCCAATCGTACAATCATTGTTTGAGATTTTCTGGTCTCAGTGGAACGGTACCATTGCACAGTTAGATCAGCATATGACAAGTACTCACCTGGCTGACTTTGTCATTGCGACTCGACTCCAGAACAAGCTGCAAATGAAAAGATGGCAGGATTGAATTTTGCATACATTACTATATATTCTATGCCTCTGGGATATAGCTTTCATGCAAATAGCTCAATACATTTCCATTTTTCTAAACATAACTTATCTGTTTGTTCTACATCTGGGCTGCAGAAACCTGCGTCCAGATGGAAGCAACCTGAACTCATCATGGAGTGGGTGATCAGGATCTACCAGAATCTGCCTGGCCTTATTCACTGACCTCACCTTTTGTAGGTCAGCAAGATTCCTTAGGTCTATGCCAGCAATTTTGCTGCACATCCTGACAATCCCTGAGAGTTTGCTCCTGTTCTTACATGTCAAAAGTCCAAACCAACAGATGAAGGTAAAGGATAAGATAGACTCAAAAAAAATATGAATAAACATTCTCATAAAAGTTGAATCAACATTAAAACCACAAAGCTTCCGATAAAAATACATTCTTTGGTGGGCCTTTTTACAAAGTGAGTTCACAAGGAGGTCAAAGTTCAGTTTATCATCAAGAACAGTTCCCAGGTATTTATATTGTTGCACCATCTCCACAGCTTCACCGTTAATGACCACGGGAGCTGCAACTGAAGTATTTTTTTCTGAAACCAATGACCATCTCCTTTGTCTTAGAAACATTTAGCTTTAAAAATGTAGACTCACACCATTCAGTGAAGTCCCCAATCACAGGCCTAGGGTCTGGGTCATCACTGCTCAGAAGGGACGGGATGACAGAGTCATCAGCAGACTTTACAATGTGACGCTGAGGGAAATGGCTATGACAATTGGTTGTGTATAAAATAAATAAAAGAGGCGAAATACCACAGCCCTGAGAACACAGTAATGTAAAAGTGCACAGAAAATAAAGAAGAACATGTGAGGAAAATTTAACATTCAAACCCCTTCAAGGTACTTGTTAACTCTTAAAGGAGTTCCTGCAAGGAACAATAAAGCAACAAGAAAACCTGGCTATGCTTATATGTCCATGTTAGGATCCAAGGAAGCAGATCCACCTGAGAACTCTATGAACAAAAATATATTTATGAACACAACAAAAGGCTGACGGGGCAGCAATAAAATGAAAATACTCTAAATACAAAAACACAGACAAGGCAGCAAAATACAAACGTAGCAAAAGACGAGGGGATTAGAGGAAATTGGCTAGGAGGCAAACATGACTGATTGATGAAAAGGAGCAAACTAAGAGACAAATACTGGGAGCAGCGATTACAAATGGAGACAGCTGACTAAGTATGGGAAACAGATAAGAATGGTTAGGAAAGGGGCAGGAGTGAGAATTAAGGCGGGCTAAGGTCATGCAGCGACGAAGAGAAATGAAAGCACAAAAAAAGGGAAAACACAAGGAATAAACTTCATTCAAAACATTAAAGAAAAAAATATTAACAACCAAAATCCACAAATCATGACAGCTGATTTTTTTTTTCCTGGAATGTTTGATAGGAACAACAAAAGCCAGAAACAAAAGACTGCTGAGAAAAGAGGTTCAGAGATGCTTATAATAAAACTGCCTGGCAGCTCTGTAGCCAAAAGCACGTGCTACAACAGCAGACGCTGTGAAAACTTCAGCAGGACTTCATTTTTCTCACCTATCTCAAATGACTATTGATTAAACCAACAAGTGAAAACTGACAGGAAGAGGTACACGGTGCGCAATTTACAAATCTACTGCATTGTTTGTTGATTTTTTTTTAAATAACGGAATGGAAAAGTTTGTTTTAAAACTCATAGCAAGATCAGAAAAGACATGCATGTATCTCAATAAACCAAGCACCCATCCACTTATTAAGTCATTTAGTTCAGTAAACACTGATATATTTCCTTTATCTTCCAAGAGTCTATATAGTTTCATAGCTCAGTTCAAATCCATACTATTCCCCATGAGGCCTTTTATACTTTACAGAACACATTGTTCCTGATGTGTTTTCAAGAGTCAAGCGATTCTGCCTGGAGATTCCTAAATTGTACCAATTTTGTTACTTTGTGTTTGAGTGGACTGGACAGAAAGAGGGGGATGAATAGCGGAGAGCAGGAAAATTCATTATACTGTGAAAGAACACTGCATTACTTGAAGCAGCTTTATAATAGAGGATCCTCAAACTCACAATCTTTTCCAAAGCAGGACAACTTTGCCCCCAGGAAATAACTGTACTAAAAGGCTGCCTGTTTATTTGATTTATTACCAACCTCGGCCATTCAATAAACCCCTCTGTTTGCATGTTTTGTACAGCATACCTCTTTTAGTCTTTAGCAAGCAACAAGCATTAAAGTTGGAATGGTTTTCCAAATTGCAGCAAGAGTGCAGTGTCTAAATCTTCCCTGTACATTATCATCACTTCCTGTCATTAGCAGGACGTCTGGATGTGATTGAAATAGATGGACACTGGAATTCTATTCACATGGACAGAGACAGTAGGGTCATCATTGCTTTGCCCGGAGGACAGAAAGACCTCTCCCAGGTCTCTTAAGTGCTTCCTTTCTATTTTGCCATTATCAGAATTGTCTTGTCACCACTGGCCGTCTAGAAGACAGGCTCCATCAAAGAAACAAGGGGTGTTGAGATGTGTCAAAGACGCAGCAGAAAATGCCTGTCATGGTTGGGGATTTCTGATTGGCCCATGTCATGAGAAATCACATTCACTGTCCTTGTCAAGCATAAGGGGATCAGAGCAGTTTATCTTTAGTAAACATAATCTGCCAGGATTCCCTTGTCCAGGACCATGAGGAAGACGAGACATTAGGCTTCGAAAAGTTTCCAGGCAGAACGGAAAACCTTTCCACTCGCTTCTTTATCTTATAGCAAGAGAGCCGCAGAGGCTGCTAATGAAGGTTTATGACTCGACACTGCCATACGGACACCATGTTTCAGCCTACAGTAGTCACGGTTGACTCTGTTTGTGCTTGCAGGCTGTGTGCTCACATACCATAATTAGTGTAATGAGTTATTTATAGCCAGCTGTGGAATTAGCTGTGGAATTGCCAAGAAGCCTCAGGACTGATTAAGCCACTTGCCAATCAATTATTTATGGTTTCCTGGAGAAGAGTGGCTCGTCTTCTTTTGTACGCAGCCCTATAGCAACACAACAGGAAGCAGAAAGCTTTCGGAGAGGAAGTAGACCCTGCAAAGGAGTCATCGAAGCTTCCCCTCTACGCCCAGAGCTCTAATATAAACCATACTTTTATTAGGAGCCCTCCACGAACTCCCTAGACCCAATAAAAGGTGTTTATATTCTGTGCTGGAGAGAAAATAAATTGGACGATTGAAATTAAATTAATCCCAGTTGGTGAGATGGAGAAGATTGAAAAGCATAGAAAATCTGCTTTTCATGTAGTCACTGTGAAACAGGGGGAAGTAACTTGAAGGCATTACGGACACTGTAGGAGTTAAATAGGTATGTTTTTTTTTAGACTTTCTAATTATTTACAAGAGAAAATACGTTTCAAGATGCAGTAAGTTTCAAACAATTAGCTTTTTAGTCCTGAACAGGACTATTTAACAATAGCGTAAATAATAGTTCCTGCCATACTGCTGTTGCCACAGCCTTCCTGTGAGTAAGCATGAATCACTACCCTGACAGAAGAGATTTTTTTTTTTAATTAAATTTTTATTTATTTATAGTACATAAAACCAAGTGAAATCATTCCCGGTTGCTAAATTTACTTTGTAAAATAACCAAGGTTGTACTAATACTAAACTGCTCTTACCAGCAGCCCATTCCTGTCTCTTATCTCTTTGCGTCTGCTTCTGAATGCACATGTCACCCACTCTCCTACCAAGCACACAAATAAACACTGCTTCCCACTGATGAAGGCAGATGCACCAGTCAGTCAGGGCGATAACACATAGCAGCTCAGTGAAAGTGAGCCCAGCCTGTTCGTTCACCTAATAAAGTAACCAGATGAAGTCTATCCTTTGCATGTCAGTGAGGCCAGAGTGATGCTTTGAGACGAATTTCAATCAGTCTGTCTCACTCCCACACAGCCAGAAGCCAACTAGCTGTGTGGGAGGTCCACAGGACATTGCCACGGGCTGCATCTTCACAGATCTGCCACCCAAATTGAATCTAAAATTCTCTGCTGTTTCTGCGCAGCCGACCATCTCCATTTATATGAATCATGTCACTGCACAAAATGCTAGGCTTCGAGTTTTCTGGCTAAAACTATGACAAGTTTCTTGGACAGCAAGCTGTCGCAGAACGGAAATCTAGCGTCGAGCTTTTTAAAGACACTGCAGAGAAGAATTTTTTTTTATCTAATATAGCCACCTGTCTCGCTGAGATTTGTAAGGTTGCTATAGGAACTAAAGCTTAAAGCTTATTGTGCTTGTGATCTTAATGTTACAACAGTGTTTTTAATTTACTTTTAACAACATTTAAAAGCAATTTTGTCCAGCAGCTTATTGACTGGTCTGCTTTTCAGCGCAAGTTATTGCTCATGCTCTCATACTGCTTAAACTAGTTACCTGTTAATTTAGTAAGATAAAAAAAAATAAGATTATAAGCATAACTGTATCTCTGGTTTCTGGAAGGTTTGCTTAAGGAAATAATCCTAAAATAGGAGTGCTAAAGAAAAAAGATCATGTTCGTAGACAGAAACGTTCTGCAAAGCACAACATTATCTTGGACTTTTATGACGGTTGTTAGAATTCATGTGAAATTTTCATCAGTCTGTGGTAGATTATAGTTTCTGTGAGCTGCAGAGGAGGAAGCCAGAAAACCATAAGAAGAGACACAGAATATGATGTGCAAGGAGATGGAAGTGGGGCAATGGAGCCAGTATCTGGTCTTGG
This sequence comes from Hypsolebias martinsi, assembly GCA_031762355.1. Classification (NCBI taxonomy): domain Eukaryota; kingdom Metazoa; phylum Chordata; class Actinopteri; order Cyprinodontiformes; family Rivulidae; genus Hypsolebias; species Hypsolebias martinsi. The sequence goes on along the minus strand of JARVGQ010000804.1, from coordinate 12,911,894 downwards.
CCTAAAGCTAATTTACACAGGCTGACTACATTGTTGCTTTTTCTTGCAAGTGCCCATTTCTTGCCTCATAAAATAGATTTTATACTGCTGCAATTACACACAGAATAAAGTATACAGCTGTTGGGGTTTTGCTCTTCACTAAAACCTGGCCTCAGTACATCTCAAAATCAATAATCCTGCTGTATAGGCTAAATATTTTCCATGCAGACAACAAAATAGTGTTCCACTAGTTGATATGAATGCTGGATTTTTACATCTATGTCTCTGAGCTCATCAATGAGACTGTGATAGATGTGTTGAACTCTTTCCACTTTGGTCTCAAATGGAACCTGAATGACAGCCATGGGCCACTACAATGCAATAGAGATGGTGAATACAGGTTGATGTGAAGACATCATAGACCAAAGAGCTTTCCCAAAACAGAAAGTCCCTCCTCCACCTGGGCTTCATAAATTGGGACAATTACTGCTCTTTTCCAGTGTTTGCAGATATCACAAGAGAAACAACCAGCCAGGTCTACAAAAACATCCCCTAAAGAAACCATCCATTCAACATCGCCTTTGTGGGCAATGAAGGATAGAGAGCCCATTTAATTTGTGCATACAAATGAATTGATTTCAGTTTAAGAAAACACTGTGATTTTACGTTTTTTTTTTTTTTTTTTTCATTCAACCTTTATTTATGCAGGTTAATCCCATTGAGCCTCGAGGACTCATTTACAAGAGAGACCTGCTTTCAACAAAGAATTGAATTCTGATTTTAATCTGAGGATTCTGACGTTAATCTGAGGATTCTGATTTAATCTGCGGATTCAGACTTTAATCTGCAGATTCTGACTTTAAAGCGAGAATCCTGATTTAATCTGAGGATTCTGATTTTAATCTGTGGATTCTGATTTTAATCTGTGGATTCTGACTTTAATCTGAGAATTCTGATTTTAATCTGTGGATTCTGATTTAATCTGAGGATTCTGACTTTAATCTGAGGATTCTGACTTAATCTGCAGAGTATGATTTTAATCTGAGGATTCTGATTTTAATCTGAGGATTCTGACTTTAATCTGCGGATTCTGATTTTAAATCTGAGGATTCTGACTTTAATCTGAGCATTCTGATTTTAATCTGAGGATTCTGACTTTAATCTGAGGATTCTGATTTTTATCTGAGGATTCTGATTTTAATCTGCGGATTCTGACTTTTTTCTCCGAAAAAAGGGAGGGAAATTGCACCATGGCCCTTTGGCCTGTTTTCTTTTTTTAAACTGGACAAAAAGGTTAATTCTGTTATCGAGCCTTCAAATCAGTTTAGGTCAGGAGGCTTGTAGGAGGTAAAAGCATTTTTTTTTTGTTTTGTTCCCATTATGGCCAAGGAAATTAACCAACCAAACCAATGAAGGCAAAGAATAAAATGATTGTAGCCAATAAGAGGCAAAATGGGGAGGGTCATGCATGCCTTTGGATTCCGGTTGTTGGTGCATGCTCCAACCAGAGAAACTAGGCATTTTTGTTTAGTGAAAAGATATGACATGCAGGAGTAAGCCTAAATACCACTAATCACAAAACAAAACTAATAATAAAGAAACTACTTCATAACCATTTTTTTTTAAAACACAATTCATGGCTATCAATATTTTCAATACAATTTACAAAATACAAGCCTAAAGTTGCTTATAATGAGAAGGCTTAGCAACTGTGCTATTTTCATACATACTTTATAAATACAGTAGTCCCTCACTATTTTGCGGTTCGGCTTTTGCGGACTCGCTCTTTCGCGGTTTTTCAAAATAAGATTGGACATGACACACAACTGGCTGACTGATGGATGAGCTGCAAGATCTACATGGATTTTTAAAATTTAAATAAATTATTTTAAATTATTTAGCACCTGCTGCTCTTGTGTGCAGTCCACATGTGCAGGGAGAAGCCCCCTCCTGCAGCATGTTGATCTCCGCTGTGGGTGTGGCCGAGAGTGCCTGCAGGTGGCAAAGAGAGCGAAGATCATGAAATGTTTGTTTAGAGCATTTAGAAATGCTAAGTATTGCAAGAGTGCTAGAAAGGTTTATATATA
>JARVGQ010000804.1:12827032-12838290 GCA_031762355.1 Hypsolebias martinsi | reverse complement strand
CATAGTTGAATGATACAAGATATATATGTTGTGCCATTTTATGCAAAGTTCAAAAATCATGTCACACACACTTTAAACTATCCAGAAGTCTGTTTAAAATGCAGGCTGTCTTTTTTAAACACCAGTAAGAAAACGGTCTTTAAGTAGCAAGGTAAAAAAAAATGTTTTCCACTTTTTTATGATTTCTTTTATCAGACTATGCTTTTTGCTTCTGTTTTCCTCTGTTGTGGATTTATTATTTAAATATATTGTCAAGAGTTGTCCTAAGTGGAATTGAGAGCTGGAGCTGCAGCAGTGTCATTGCTTCTCAGCCTTTCTTGCAATAAATCTCCAAGAATAAAAATAGGCCTTTGATTAAAGACAGTTGATTAAAGGTTTGGTGGGTCAATGCATTAGTGACTGTTTCTTTTTTCCTTTCACTGCATCATTTGTATTTATTGCTTCTTTCTGAGAACTTGTTCTTTTTTTCTCTCGTGTGTAGCTTGACACACCACTTTAAAGCCTCATTAAACTACCGTTTGTATTAAAAAAAAAATCTAGCTCTGATTTTTCATCTTCATTAAAAGAAAAGCAATTAATCAAGGGTATATTTTGTTTCAGTGCCTGTACAAAATTACATTGCAAGCTGGAAACGATGAAATGTAGTATGCTTTTTAACTAGGAGCTGTTTTAACACTTTATTCTTTTATTGATGTTTTATTTCCCTCCTGTTTTAATAGGCACCCATGTAATGGAAGGCTCAGGGAAAATGTTGGTCACTGCTGTGGGTGTTAACTCACAAACTGGAATTATCTTCACTTTACTCGGGGCTGGTGAAGATGACGACGACGATGAAGAGGAAAAGAAAAAGGAGAAAGAGGAGAAGAAAAAACAGAAAAAAAGTTAGTATGCTCACTTGAGGATATGTTTCATCAGTTGTTTTCTTTTTTCATATGTTGCATTTAAGTACTTTAAATGTATTTATTTAATGGCAACCCTTGTTTGTGTTATGTCTGAGCGATCAATTTAGTAACACTGAAATTGCATTGAATAGTTGTTTTCTGTTTTACAAAATGAACAGGCATTGTTGAAGTTTTTGAACTGCAGTGGAAATGTCTATCTTTGATTGTCCTCATTCAGCTGCTTTCATCCTTCTTGTTTAACACCGTGTACGCCACATTCAAAGAATATTATTGCTCTCTCAGTATTTAGCTTTATGTGCTCGTGCTGTTTTTTTTTTTTTTTTTTTTTTTTTAACATCAAGTGAAGGCAATTAAATAATTTCCTTGGATAAAATAAAAAAATTAGATTTGAGTGTCCACCTATGCTATTAACATCAGTGCATTTACAGTAAATACTCACAAATAAGAGCCCAACTGGATATTTATTATTCATATAACACAACTGTTCAGTAAGTTTAGTTGTAGAAAATTTACATTTTCAACAGTTTTCAATCATATCTAGCATATTTTAGACAGACACTGTCATTGGCAAACATGGTGCATGCAACATGGCTCTGTCACTTTCACAGGCGTGTTTTTCAGAAGGCTGTAAGGAATGATATTACATCTGAATTATTTTTACTGGACCCTTAACAGATAAGATTACATTTATTTTAGAAGTCTTGTGTCTTTAAGGACCATAAGATTTCATTATATTCTAAACCTACTAACTTTTTTAGAAGTGTAGTTCACAGCTTGTTTGGCCCAAGTTGACATAATTTTGTCGTAATTAGTTTGTAATAATGTTTGTTTTTTATGTGTAGACAAAAAGCAAGACGGATCGGTGGAGAATCGTAAAAAAGGTAAATCATGAGCACCCATGTGGATACATAGAATTTGCCTTGGTATCTACCTTTAACATCTTTAGTGTAATCTTCACAATTCACTGTTTTGAAAGTTGATCAGTGCCACTACATGTTATGTAGATTTTAATAAAATTATTGGTGAGACCCTTATTCTTTATGACACTATGCCAGTTTATACTTTACGTGAGCTGTTCTTAGCTGTCCAGTATACTGCCTGGCCCTTTTGTGTCTTTCCTCTTTTCTCGTCCTTGTCTGGCACATTATGCTTTGAGCAGCAGGTGCTATTGAATCCAGTTATAGCGATTAGTGATGAGGAGATTAAAGCCATGCAACAATTTTGAGGCCAGAACATCTGCTTTTCCACCCATCTCGCTTTGACTCACCCTCAGGTCCCCATAGTTTGATTTTTCTCTTGATGTCACAAGCTAAACTATTCAGTTAAATTCTAAAATATGCACAGGTGCCGGTTCAGACTGATGGCACTCTTAATGAGGCTTTTTAGTGCTAATTCAGCCAGCTACCCAGACTTGCAATCCAGCTGGGATTTTATGATCAGTGGTGCTTCAGTCTGTGACCACAACCCTGGCGCTGGTCCCTAGTGCACAGATTCCCTCTGCCTGCCTGGAATCAACAATAATCCTTTAGACTGAGATTACAGCAACTGTGTAAGTGCAGAGGAAGCTGCAGTCCACAGCAGCTTCAGTAGCCCAGTACTCTTAATGCAATGCCTTATTATTGAACATGGTATGGTACAAAACTAGTCTTTATATAAAAATGTATACCATTATTATTTTTATTTTATTTACAAGGTTATATATTTTATAACCTTTTTTGAGGTAATATGCATTAACATCCTAGAAAATAACTTGATTAAAAAAATCTACTTTTAACTGATGCAATGTAAAATATTTTCCAAAACTTTGATGTCCACTTTTGTTAGCATTTATTGCAGAAAGTAATCATTTCCCTGCTCTTTTGATCTGACTTACAGCCTCATATACAAAAACATAAATGTAGCACATTTGTTTTTGCTCCCATTTTTCATGAAAGGAACTCATAGATCTAAGACTTTCTATGTACACAGTAGGCCTTTTTCTCACACATATTGTTCACAAATTTATGTAAAATTGTATTAATAAGAACTTCAACTGTGCTGTGATAATCCATCCATCTCACAGGTGTGGTATATCAAGATGCTACTCAAACAGCATGGTTGCACAGGTGTACCTCGGGCTGGCCACAATAAAAAGCCACTATAAAATGGACAGTTTCACTGCAATGGGGTGGGGGGATCTGGAGAGGTCAGAAAACCAATCAGTATCTGGTTGTGACCACCATTTGCCTCACACAGTGCAACACATGTCCTTCACATAGAGTTGATCAGATTGTTGATTGTAGCCTGTGAAATGTTGGTCCACTCCTCTTCAATGGCTGTGCAAAGTTGTTGGATATTGTCAGGAACTGGAACACGCTGTTGTATATGCTGATCCAGAGCATCCCAGACATGCTCAATGGGTGACATGTTTGGTGAGTATGCAGACCATGCAAGAAATGGGATGATTTCAGCTTCCAGGGATTGTGTACAGATCCTTGCAACATGGAGCCATACATTATCATGCTGCAGCACGAGGTGACAGTTGTGGATGAATGGCACAACACTGGGCCTCAGGATTTCATCACGTTATCTTTGTTGCTTTCAAAATGCCATTGATAAAATGCACCTTTGTTCGTTGTTCATAACATACACCTGCCCAATGCCCATAACATAATCACATCATCCCCATGGGCCACTCGATTCACAACGTTGACATCAGCAAACCGTTCACCCACACGCTGCCATCTGCCCGGAACAATTAAAACCAGGATTCATCCTTGAAGAGAACACCTCTCCAACATGCCATATGTCATTGAATGTGAGCATTTGCCTACTCAAGTCAGTTACAAACGACAATCTGCAGTCAGGTGGAGACCCCGATGAGGACAACGAGCATGCAGATGACCTTTCCTGAGACGGTTTCTGGCAGTGCAGAAATGTTTATGCAAACATATTGTTGCAGCAGCTGTCCAGGTTGCTGGTTTCAGGCAATCTTGGAAGTGAAGATGCTGGATGTGGAGGGCCTGGGCAGGTACGGTTACACGTGGTCTGCGGTTGTGAGGCTGCTTGATTGTTCTGCCAAATTCTCTAGAATACCTTTGGAGAAGGCTTATTGTAGAGAAATGAACATTCAACTCATGGACAACAGCTCTGGTGGATACTCCTGCAGTCAGCATGCCAATTGCATGCTCCTTAAAAACTTGCAACATCTGTGACATTGTGCTGTGTGATAAAACCACATTTTGAGTGGCCTTTTATTGTGGTCAGCCTAAGGCATACCTGTACGATAATCATGCTGTCTAATCAGCAACTTGACATACCACACCTGTGAGATGGATGGATGGATTATCTTGGCAAAAAATAAGTGATCTGTAACAGATTTTCACTTTGTGAACAAAATGTGAGAGAATAAGGCCTTTTGTGTACAGTACATAGAAAAAAAATCTTAGATCTTTGAATTCAGCTCTTGAAAAATGGGAGCAAAAACAAAAGTGTTGCGTTTATATTTTTGTTCGGTGCATTATCAATTTCAAAAATTGTTTTATCTAGCAAGTCCTCAGTATTATCCCTGCTGGAAATAAATGTTCCAGCTTTATTTTATTTATTTATTTTTCAATAACAATGGTTCATTTATGGAAATTGTTCAACCACACACATTACATGACTACTTTTTTTAGTTCACTGTGACCCTGTTTTTCTTTTTAAGCAGTACTGGGGATCTGTTTGGATTTTTTGTATGTAAATCATTAGACACTGAGTTCAGTTTGTTTCCTGTTTTATTTTATTTGTATTCTGGTTTAAAGACTTATTGTTTTCAGTTTCCTGTTCACTGACATTTTGTCCATATACAGTACAGTATTTGTTACCTTTTGCCTTCCTGTTTGGTTTGTACTAGGTCAAAACTTTGATCAAGTTAACAGGAAACATGCTTTGCCATGTTTCATTTTGGACTACCTTCTTGAAGGAACTTCACAATTCTTTTTCATTGTTTCACCTGCCATCTCTGTTGTTGCCACATTTCTGTCAGCAAGGTGTAAACAATTCCAGTCTATTAGAACTCTACTAAACCTCTATCTTGTACAAATTTGGGGTTTTGTGGTACTGGTTTTTAAATTCATCAAATTTCCTTGGATAAAAGTGAAGCAATGAGGCATGTACATTTAAGGGAATTGGCATCTTGTCTTTTTGTTTTCTTCAATCACTTTTTTTTTGTTTGTTTGTTTGTTTAGATTAAACTTGAAGCATTTCTATTCTACACAATTATTCAGCTAAACAACTTATTTGTTTATTGTAATACATTTTTTTTTTAATTTCGCAACTTTTTTAAAAATTTTATGAAACATAAATATGCAATATATATTGGTCCTTGATACAACTGGTATCAAGGACCAAGAAGTTCAGTTCTTGGTACAATTCTTTAGTAATCCCTTCTTTTACTGTATAGTTTTTGTCAAATACGTCAAACATTTTTGTTATTCTTAATTGGGTCTTGAGCAGTGGCTCCTCTGGCTTTTCAGGTCTGGAGTAAGTCAGAACTTTACTACAGTTATGTAGTCTTTAGGGTCTTGCAAATGGGAACAAGCAGTTTAATAAATGTCAGTTTGGCACTTAACAAATTTAGCAAACTTGTTTATGTAAAACGCCTTTCAGTATTTCTGTCAATCAAATGGTACTTTTGTCTTTAACGTTACAGCAGTTCAGTTCAATACAGTATTTTATATAATTGCCTTCTGTTTTCTGTAGCTAAAGCACAGGATGGTGCTGCAATGGAAATGCAGCCTTTGAACAGTGATGAGGGAGCGGAGGCAGAGGAGAAAAAGAAAGCAAACCTACCAAAGAAAGAAAAATCTGTTCTCCAAGGCAAACTGACCAAACTAGCGGTACAAATTGGCAAAGCAGGTGAGTCAGACAAATACACTTGTTTCTGGCATGGATTAATGCTATAACCTGCTCTTTATTTTATGTGCTTGTAGTATTAAATCCTCACATTCAATGTGGCTTTATAGTGTGCTTTTCCAACTTTTTATTGAAAAAGAGATTCTGTATAAAAATAGTTTGATTGTACCTTGGGATTATACTAGTATGTTTGGCTTGTGTGTAATGTGACACCATATTCCCCTTATCTCTTAATTTTTTTCCAGGACTGGTTATGTCAGCCATCACTGTTATCATCCTGGTGGTGCGTTTTGTAATAGACACCTTTTGGATCCAGAATTTGCCCTGGATCCAAGACTGCACACCAGTTTACATTCAGTTCTTTGTGAAATTCTTCATCATTGGCGTCACTGTTCTTGTGGTCGCTGTTCCTGAAGGCTTGCCACTTGCTGTAACAATCTCCCTGGCGTACTCTGTTAAGGTAAAGCCTGCTAAGCCTGTCAAATGATCTGTGCCATGACTGACCGGCTTACATTTATGCTTATTAAAAGTAACATGCCAGGCTGTTAAGATGTGGCTAACTGATACACTTAAGCCTTGCAATGATCCCCTTTGTTGTTCTATTCTTTCCCAACACAGAACTTTCTATGTAGTTATGAGCTCAAAAACTATAAAGTTGAATTTCAGTGATCAAAATACATTTTTTCTCCTTCTGCAGAAAATGATGAGCGATAACAACCTCGTGCGTCACTTGGACGCCTGCGAGACCATGGGCAATGCTACAGCTATCTGCTCTGACAAGACAGGAACTCTCACCATGAACCGCATGACAGTGGTACAGGCCTTCATTGCTGAAAAGCACTACAAGAAGGTCCCAGAACCAGAAAACATTCCCTCCTCCACTTTAGACATCCTGATTCTGGGCATTGCTGTTAACTGCGCCTACACTACTAAGATTATGGTATGAAAGAAAATAACAGTGTACTTGTAAATTGCACAGTGTTACAAGTTTATTTAGATACTTAATTATCTGATCTTTATGCTTTTTTTTCTCCAGCCTCCAGAAAAAGAAGGGGGTCTGCCTAATCAAGTGGGTAACAAAACCGAATGTGCCTTGCTTGGCTTTTCTCTTGACTTGAAACGTGACTACCAGGCTATTCGTAATGAAATCACTGAGGAAAAACTCTACAAAGTCTACACCTTCAACTCGGTCCGTAAATCTATGAGCACAGTGTTAAAGATGGCTGACGGCAGCTATCGTATGTTCAGCAAAGGAGCCTCAGAAATTCTCTTAAAAAAGTAAGAACTGTTGGAGATTTTTTTGTGCTTTTAGATTTGTTTTATTTGCTCTTGCTGGCCAGACTTTGCAGTAAATTATATGTGTAACAGCTTAAGCAGCTAAGAAGTTCAAGTGCATCCCACCCAAGCCCCTTACGTTGAGTCTTAAAAACAGGCACTGAGAAAAGGAGCCAGTTACTGCTCTGTAAGCCTCTTAACCAAGCAGACTTCTTTTTAACCCACAGAGGGATTAGTGTTATTACTTATTACTGAATCACACCCTTTTAAATGTTTTGTCTTATATTTCCTTACCTTTTTTAATCCAAAATTAGTTTTTTTTTTTACTTTGAGTTTGTACCCATTTGCCATTTCATCCATGTTTCTAAATCGTACACTAATTGTCTTCTTTATTCAAATATTTCATCTTCTACACTTATTTGTCTTTTTATGTGGTTATATATTTTTTATTTACTATGCCCTTCACTTTCTTTCCAGGTGCTATAAAGTCCTGACTGCAAATGGTGAGCCAAAGGTGTTCCGCCCACGGGATAGAGATGACATGGTGAAGAAAGTGATTGAACCCATGGCCTCAGAAGGCCTGAGGACCATCTGCCTTGCATACAGAGATTTTCCTGCCTCTGATGGTGAACCTGACTGGGACAATGAAAATGATATCCTAACTGGATTGACTTGCATCTGTGTGGTGGGCATTGAGGACCCTGTTAGACCAGAGGTGTGTAGTTTCACATGGATACAAGAAAACAAGTAGAAAATTTGTCATACAAAAACCTGCTGTGTATACTAGGGCTTGTACATTCACCAAAACACATGAATATTGTACATTTATCAATGTGGGTGCCTCCTACTGGTTAAAAAAGAGGAACTTTTGTCTAAACTAGATTCACAAGTCGTCAACATCCAATAAATCTAAACCATAAAGTGAGGGAAACACTTTTAGACATTGGATATCACAAGTTGTTAAAATCATGTAGGGCTTTGCTTTTGAAATATGCTGCCAACATGTCAGAACATAGACTGCCTAGTGTCTGGTTGTGCTAAAATAGTTGGTTATATGATGTGTTTATATCTGAAGGAGAAATGGTCACATGGAAAAAGGAATAAAAAAATCCATCTGCATGACATCCTGAAAATACAGACTAAACACATTTACAAAAACTCGATCTGAAAAAGCATTCATGGAAACACTTCACAAGATCAGTGATGATAATAATTGTCTTGAATAAAAGGAAATGCCTTCTTATCTACACATCAGGTCATGCACTGTGGAATCTAGGTGTGAATGGTAAATTGTCAGATTTCAAAGTTAGTGAAGTGATGGCACATGGTCCCACGTCTTTAGATTACTTTTGGACAGACAGCTGAAGAGGTTCTCCCAAGTTACTTTACTGTTTGATAAGCAGTTTCTACTAGGAATAATGGCAGCTCAAGGGGAGCTTCTTTCACCAGCTGCACAAGCTTTTTGAACAAAGCAAGATTTGGGTGATGCGCTGTCAGACATTTTTATCAAAGTTTGAAAGTACTGGTTTACATTTGGAGTCATAAGAGGAAGTGGTCTCTCAGTGAAACAAAAACAAACGAGAAGTTGGTGATTGTTGTTGTTGCTGGTGAACTGTCACTTTGAATTTAGATGTCCACACGTGCTGTCTTTTAAGCTTGCTAGCATTGCATTAAGTTAAGAACCTTGAAAACAGTGAGAATTACAAAATTAGTCATTTTTAATTACCACTTAGGATGCCTCATTTTTTGGTGAAAATACAAAGTTAAGTTTTGCTTTGTCCATGAAATCACACATCTTATGCAAAAATAGCATTTTCCTCTTGTGATTCCTTCAGGTCCCAGATGCCATCAGGAAGTGCCAGCATGCTGGAATCACAGTACGGATGGTGACTGGGGATAACATTAACACAGCTCGCGCCATCGCCACCAAGTGTGGCATTCTACAGCCTGGAGATGACTTCCTCTGCCTGGAGGGAAAAGAGTTCAATCGAAGGATTCGCAATGAAAAGGGAGAGGTGGGCCACAGCAAAAATTCTACTTTAGACGTTGAAGGATTGACTGTTTGGATTCTATTAGGGTTTTGTTTTTTTCCATGATTTTAGATTGAGCAAGAACGCATTGACAAGATTTGGCCCAAACTACGAGTACTGGCTAGGTCGTCCCCCACAGACAAACACACCTTAGTAAAAGGTACCATGTAAAACATTTAAAATTTAAAATTGTCAAACTTTAAAAGCATACATTTAAAAGAAGGATTTTTTTTTCTGTTTTAGGTATTATTGACAGCACAGTAGCTGAACAGAGACAAGTGGTTGCAGTGACAGGAGATGGTACAAATGATGGTCCTGCCTTGAAGAAAGCTGATGTTGGCTTTGCAATGGTGAGTATTCTGTTTATTTTCTTAAAGACTAGAAATAAACAACCTTTTGTTTATTTGTTTGTTTTTTTTACCTTAAACATTCTGTAACATTTAGAATATCATATTAAGCTAACAGTTCAGCTAGAAAATAAACAATCCCAGCAATGAATTCTAGAAAATAATTGTAAGGAATTCAGGTTGTTAAATAGTTCTTCCTTTTATCTACTCAGGGTATTGCTGGGACTGATGTTGCCAAGGAAGCATCTGACATCATTCTGACAGATGACAACTTCTCCAGCATTGTAAAAGCAGTAATGTGGGGCCGAAATGTTTACGACAGCATCTCCAAGTTCTTGCAGTTTCAGCTAACGGTCAATGTGGTGGCTGTCATTGTAGCGTTTACAGGAGCCTGCATCACACAGGTTAGCAGAGAAAACAGGACTAATTTGTCTTAAACTACGAGTTGTGTTTATTAAACTCAAACAAATAGGACAAAAGTCAAAATATTTCTCTACTTTATACTACATAAAGAGTTTTGGCCATTAAGTCGTCATATCTTAGTATTTATGTATTCAAAATGTCTGTAATGCTTACACCTTCACAGCTCAGTTTTCCAGTGACGCAGAATGTTCGCATATACTATCTGATTCATTTCGGTTTGAATATTTGTACTAAAGGCTCTGAATGTGCACAATATTAAAAATGTGCTTTTCATATGATGTTCCCTGCTACCAGGACTCTCCACTGAAAGCAGTTCAGATGTTATGGGTCAACCTCATTATGGACACATTTGCCTCATTAGCTTTGGCCACAGAGCCCCCCACAGAATCTCTCCTTCTGAGGAAGCCGTATGGCCGCAACAAGCCTCTCATATCGCGCACCATGATGAAGAATATTCTGGGTCATGGCGTGTACCAGCTAATCATCATCTTTACTCTGCTTTTTGCTGGTAGGAACATTTTTATGCATCTGAAGATGTTCTTTATGTACACTGGCAGTGCTATGCTGCAATTTTGTATGTCTTGTGCGTTTATTGAAATTATGACCATTGTTTAATCTTTTTTTTTTTTTCCTCCTGCAGGAGAGAAGTTGTTTGACATTGACAATGGCAGGAACGCACCCCTCCATGCTCCACCTTCTGAACACTACACAGTAGTTTTTAATACCTTTGTAATGATGCAGCTTTTTAACGAGATCAACGCCCGCAAGATCCACGGTGAAAGAAATGTTTTTGAGGGCATTTTCAACAACCCTATCTTTTGCAGTATAGTCTTTGGTACCTTTGTTATACAGGTAAAATTATTCTTCAGACTTTTGTGGCTAGACTGTTTCTTAGTGTATAATTGGGACTTTTTTCTTTTTTTTTTTTTTTTTTTAAAACCCCAAATCAAATGCTAAGAGTTGGAATTTTGCACTAAATGATTTTGTCTGTTTTCTCTTTCTTTTTAGATAGTTATAGTGCAGTTTGGAGGAAAACCTTTCAGCTGCGTGGCTCTGACCATTGACCAGTGGTTATGGTGCACTTTTCTAGGCTTTGGCTCCCTTTTATGGGGACAGGTATGCTAAAACAGCTGTTTATTTTGTCTTTTGTTTAGTGAGCTATAAACGCATGGTGTGACACTGCCCCCCTGTGGTGGATTTTTTACAGAGCCAGTTTGATGATTTACTACTGATGATAAAAGTATTTGAACCTTTATAGTTGATAAATCCTTTGTGGGAGTGGTGGCGCAGAGGTTAAGAAGGCGAGCTTGTGATCAGAAGATCGCCGATTCAAGCCCCGGTACGGACAACATCAAAAATGTGGGTGGGATAAGTGAAGCAGTCACACCTGTCTCCACCCTCATCTG